>CH003275.1:2070774-2120510 GCA_000149265.1 Ciona savignyi
GTTGATTACAATGGATATTATAATCACGGGCGCCGACTTCCGCCCTCGCCGCAATGTCTGTTTTATAATTACGCAAAAAAATTCCCTGCACATTTAAATAATTATCACATTAAATCGTCTAACCGCAGCGCCGCTTTTCCAGCGGTGTTTATTGCTTTGATCGGTGGTTTGACCTAGGGTTACAGTGACCTAGATTCAATACAGGACCACCGATGCACTCCCGTTTTCCCCCACATTCTTCCTATTACTAACTATTAGCTAGAGAGAACAGTAGGCTAACATCGGTTAACGGTTAACGGTTTTTTCTTTGATTAGCAGACACATAAATATTTGGTATATTCTTTCCGTATTGTTAATGCTGAGCTGCGTATTAACGACCATGCAATATTTTAGCGGGGGAAGTAGTTAAACACTTAAACTCCTGGCTTAATCTTTTAGCTTTGTAAATCGTTAGTATCATAGTTCTATTCTAGTTAGTTCGAGGCATAGGGCCGATTGTGACGTCATAAAATTTCGCGCAACGGTAACATTTTACTGAAGTCGCCGCCTATGATTATAAGTATGTAATCACACTGACCAAAGAGGTAGTCAGCAGCAGCAGGATTTTTTGACGATCTTGCCACTTTAACTCGAGTTTGCTTTTTAATATAGAATAGGATTCGATATTCTGGATTCGAAATAACTATTCTAGAATACCAAGATATTCTAGTTTGTGCATCCCTAGTCATAGTCAAGGTAAAAATAAAAGGAATTTACATGAAGGGCTGATATGAAGATGCAAGAACAAGAGTCTCACTCCGGGTTTCTACCTCCTGGAAGACCCAAAAGATGGAGAGAAAAGTCAATGGAAACACTGAAGAGAGCTGTAGAGGACAGGTTGGTTTGTTAGTGCTGCACTGACCGGTTAGTTGTCAGTGTTTATCACTTACCGGTCAGTTGTCAGTGTTTATCACTGACCGGTCAATTTTCAGTGTTTATCACTGACCGGTCAATTTTCAGTGTTTATCACTGACCGGTCAGTTTTCTTTGTTGACTAGTTTTTTTGGGGGAATTCTTAAGCTGTAGATCATTGTTTTTATTAAACAACAATAGCAGTGACATTGTTGATAAAATGTATTTATGGTCTTACCATAGTACAGTAGCTTTAAACAAGGGTCGTATTAATTTACTAACGGCCCTTAATTTTGAAGTTTTTTTTATAAAGATAAGCCTAGACTAGCCTCATTCCTTTTCCCAATCTAGAGTTGAAAGTGACGTGTACGACACACGCGAACAAGACAAAATGTGGTTGGTCCGTCATCTCGAAATATTGCGCAGAAGTGTCCTCGATGATTTACGAGTCGTCAAATTTCTCGGCGTGCCTTGCTTTCCACCGGTTTACAACATATTCGAACAGTTCGTCCACTGGTATCACATGGCTCTTTCAAACCATGTAAGTTGTACTCAATTTTTTTCTCAATTTGGGTGAAATTGTTATCTATTTGTATTTATTTATTTTTTGGCATAATTTACACTTTAGTTTAATATGATGGACATTTTAAAAAATTCTTTATACATTGTTTAAAATAATAAAAAAGAAGGTTAAAAAAGGCGTTAATAATGTGCAAGTCTGCCCAACTGTTCCTCCTGCAAAAACAATAGATTTTTCATTGGCCATAGATATACTAAAACCCAAGAAATACTCTCAATTGAATCAAACAAGTAATCATCCAAGTGGCAAAAGTATGTTGAGTTTCAATAGGATTATTGATATCCAATTTTGTGTTATATAATGGATAACCATCAGATTGCCTCACGCTTACAGTCGGGTTGCATTCCATATTTTTTTGTGTAAATCTGTTTTCAAATGATCCACTTTTAATCGAAACATCATGTACCAAATGCAACTGCTGTTAAGTAAATGATCAGGGGCAACGTTAAAGGGAGGGAAAGCTGGAAGTTGAAACTGCTAAATAAAACTATCGAAATTAATTTTAGCCCAATCCTAAAACTAACTCTAATGCCTTAATATTTATTTTAGTGTGAAGTTTTCCTCCTTCCCGCCTTCCCTCTTTCCCTCCGTTTAGTTTTCCTCAATGACCAGGGTAATTATCAAATAAAAAAATTGCCTGTTATGACATCTTTCCCCTAGCCTACACAACCATATTAATATGCATAAGGCATATGCAATCCAAAATTACCTTAGAATGTTACAGCTTAAATATATTGTATCCTGGTTTCAACTGTTTTCCTACTTTATTAATTTTGCAGCTGCAAAGTTTAATCAGTGATGGATTGGAAGGCAACGAAATCATCTCCCTTCTCACCTGGCTTAATCAATACACAGGTATGTAGGATAGGTAAAATAGGATAAGATATTCATGTTTATCCCCATGAATGGGAAATGTAATGGGCGTTAGTTAACACATTTCAATTGTCAGATCACCTCGCGCCCACCGTCGGGTTACTGGAGCTATTGCAGTGTCCTGTGTTTGATTCAGACATTCCCTCAATTTGGTACAATCCCATCATTCCACTGGGTTCTGGTAATAAGTTAAAAAAACCTTGATACTGCGTGTTCTCGAAGTTTTAAAACAACAGTATCACCTAATTTCTTGCCAACATATTCTCAAAATTTACTTTGGATTCTTAAGACATCATTACTAAAGATGTCATGAAAATCGCATATTACAACACTTTACTAACTAATATTACTCTAATATGCAAATTACAACTTAACTGTTATGCTCCGCTGTGCCAGGTAAATATGCTTCACAATGTGTTACAAGTATGAATGTATAATACAGGTCCTGACTTAATGGGACACGTCGAGCTGGCTTCATCATTAGACACAAATAAACTGCCTCCCTTACTTGATGATTCTGTCAGCGAAAGCCTCATGCAAACGTGGGTTATTTGTGTGTTATGCATTTAACATCGTCCGTCGGGTTAGTCTGGTGGTTTAGGGGGTTGTCTTTTAGCTGAAGGGTTGCAGATACGAAACTGGTCATTAGCTAGTTGGTTTTGTCCTTGGGCAAGGCATTTAACAGAAATTTGCCTGAACCCAGCGGACTAATGGGTTTTACTAAATTGAAGGAACGTGTGAATCAAACACACTGCAAAAGCGCCGGTGACGCAGCGGTAGCCGCAAGATAATCTGACGATTGCCTTGGTTTTCCCATTGGACACAAAATTTTGGTTTAAAAAAACGACTCATCCCCCCGACACCTTATTCTCCTATTGCTCCTCAGGTATTTCGAAACAACGCACACCAACATGTTATCTTGGATGAGCAAGTCCTTGGAGCAAGATTCAGCTGACTGGATGCGGGAAGAGGAGCCGGAGACGGATGTTGATGGATATCATCGGACTTCCCTCCCAGTGATCCTCTTCCAAATGATCCAGCAGACCATGCAGGTACAGACTCATTATTTCGTCAATTTTAGTTCAGATTTTTAATCTTTTCAAATGACCAACATTCCATTAATTGGACTTTGTTTCATTATTTTGTTATGTTCGGTTCAGATTTTAATATATTTATATAGTTTTATATAGGACTGTACCCAATATTTCGTTAATTTCGGTTCAGATTTTAAATATTTTTAATTGACCAACATTTTACATAGTTTTATATAGGACTGTAGGTAAATAGTCTTTTATATAGAACTGTAGGTAAATAGGTTAAAATAGAATACTCTTGTGATATCAGTTGGTGGGGAAAAGGATCCAGCAGACGATGCATGTTCAGTATTAGACTTTGTCATTCCATTATTTCGGTAATTTCAGTTCAGATTTTATATCTGTTTAATTGACCAACATTTCATATAGTGTAGGTAAATAGGTTAAAACAGAATAATCTTGTGATAACGGTTAGTAGGTAAATACTAAATAGGTTAAAACAGAATACCCGGTGATAACGGTTGGTGGGAAAAAGAATCCAGCAGACCACGAGGTTCAGTATTGGACTTTGTTCCATTATTTTGTCAATTTCAGTTTGGATTTTAAATCTTTTCAAATGACCAACATTCTATATAGTGTAGGTTAATAGGTTTAAACAGAATACCCCCTGTTTATTCTGCAGGTAAATGCAGGGTGTTTATATCACCGGCAATTGCTGTGTCTTGACTTCTTGACCTAATTATTATAACTTTTTGCGTTAATATGACAGCACCATGTACTTTGGTTATTTAAACCTGGATTTAGTGCATGCCTCTGTATATTAGGATCAAAACTTAAAAATTCGATTAGTTTGGTGGGTTAGTGTGTCGCCCTTTAGCTGATGGGTTGCAGGTCGCTAGCTAGTTGGTAAATCCCTGGTTAAGGCACTTTATGTACATTGCCTGAATCATGGGTTTTACCAAATTAAAGAAACATCTCAATCATACACAACACACTGCAATAGCTCCAGTAAGCCGACGGTGGACGCGAGATATCTAACGATTGCCCGTATGTTAACGCCAGTTGCATTTTCCCATTCAGGGGTATAAACAATAATATCCTATCCTGTACTATCCTAAGAAACAAGTCTTAATTATACATGACTAAAAAAGTAAAAATGCATACCTTTTCTCTTTCTTAAACCACTTCAAGATTACTTACCCCCCATATTTGGATCCAGGTTGCGAAAACAATATCAGAAGCATTAAAGCAGAGAGTGTTTGGAGTTTGCATTGAAGAATTAAATAAATTTGTTCGTTCGTATGCTGGTAAGTGACCTTGCTATAACTTGTGTGACCATATGATAAGCTTAACTCTTAACATTTTTATTTCGTCGGGTAACCTACATTTGTAGAACATGGGCAATAATTACTCCTGTGTGTTTTCAGTATAAATTCAATCTCACTATTGTTTAACAAAAAAAACTGGTAAATGGTTGGATTACTTACATAGGAATAAGAATTCTTCAAGTTAATTTATAGCATTTTTGTACACATCTGAGTTTTTTAAATTTCTATCCTAATTTTTTTTTCCGAGTTGGATAATGGCTAAAGTGAACTTAAACACTTGTGCTAATATAGAAGTAATACAATCTGTTATTGCATCTTGATAATTCTCAACCTTACATCTGCCCACCAGAGGCGATAGTGAGCTACAAGGAGGAGCATTTTAAGGATCGGGAGTTACCACATTATTACACGCTGTATATGGTTGCTGCAACCAACAATTGTGAAGCGTTTGCTGATTTTGCACTCAAGGTAGATTAATTTAATCTTGATATTCTTAGGTTAAGGCGCATTATTAACCTAAGCTTCAATAACATAGACTTACATATTAGTTTACAAACTGAATTAGTGTTTCATTGAAAACATTGGCCCAGCTACGGCAAAGGTAATATATTCCATTCTAAATTTAAACATAGGATAGGATATTCATGTTTATCCCTGTGAATGGGAAAACTAAGGGGTTTAACACATGGTCAATCGTCAGATCACCTCGCACCCACCGTTGGGTTACCGGAGCTATTGCAGTGTGTTGTATAATTAAGCCATTCCTTTAATTTGGTAGAATCCATTTATCCGCTGGGTTCGTTACATACTATTAATATTATTACATGTTTTACTTACGCAAATGACAAATATAATCAACTTATTTGGTGTTTCTATTTTATTATAAATGTTCAAGCAAAAAGTTTTTACCATAGCTTATAAAAAGAAAGATGTAGTGAACCTATGACAACGCGTATCATTGCAGCAATATGCATAACTGTGTTTTACCACCAGCTGGAGAAAGAGAGCAGTGGCAACCAGGAAACCCAAGCAGAATTTGAATTACTGCAACTTGATCAAGATGGTGGGGAAAATCCCTTCAGTGAGAAAGCTAGCTTGTCTTTGCAGTAAGTCTAACATTCAAATAAGATTCACATCTTCTTGTTTTGTTTGAAGAACATTTTATTTACAGAATTTGAGAGTTGTCTTCTTATTGCATTAACAAAGCTAGTCAAAAAATAGAATTGATTTGATAACTATTAGATATTACTAGTTTAAAGCAATGTGTAGTATCTTGCTTCAGTGCACAATAATTCACATTATGTTCAAAAATAAATTTTCACTTTGCAGTTGTATAGGTTTATATACATATATATGTACTTTTATTCGCATCAACCAGGCAACTTAAAAATTACACGATAAAATTTGCCAGATCTATATATATATATATGCGCCATTTATACTCGGTGTTTGATTTATTGCGACTACCAAAGAAATTCTATCCTCAAATAACTTACCTCGTATATGACAGGTCGGTTAGCCTAGCGGTTAATTGCGTCAACATTCAATCGAATGTTGCAGGTGCTGAACTGGTCGCTAACTAGTCGTTGTGTCCTTGGGCGAGGCACTTTACAGACATTGCCTGAACCCAGCGGATTAATGGGTTCTACCAAATTGAAGGAATGTGTGATGTGTCTATCATATACAACACACTGAAAGCTCTGGTAAACAGACGATGGACGCGAGGTGATCTAACGATCGCCCGTGTGTTAACCTCCTTGGTTTTCCCATTCACGGGGATAAACATGAATATCCTATCCTACCTTACAAGGTTTCGGAAGGAAATGACAAACGTTGCTCACGCCACCTGCGGATACTTGCTTGATGAGGTCTTTGTAGATTTAAAGGTAAATTGTGTATGGCAGACATCCATTTTCTTTATGTTGTCCCACAGATTAGTCTTGTGGTTTAGTGCATCGCCTTTCAGCCGAAGGGTTGCAGGTTCGAAACTGGTCCCTAACTAGTCGGTTGTGTCCTTGGGCAAGGCACTTAACTGACATTGCCTAAACCCAAGGATTAATGGGTTCTACTGAATTCAAGGAATGTGTGAATCATACACAATACACTGCAATAGCCCCAGTAACCCCATGGTGGGCGATGTGATCTAACGATTGCCTGTGTGTTAACCCCCTTGTTTTTCCCACTCACGGGGATAAACATGAATATCCTATCCTATGTTGCTGTGGTTACATCTGACCCAAATCCGTAAAGTTAAACCGCGAGTATTAAAACTAAGCAAAATACTTGTTATTACTCCGTTGAATAGTGAACTCTCAGTTTATCATTTATTTATTGTTGATGCTTTTTGTTTAAACATTTGCTTGATATTAACAATAAGGTGATTTGTGAATAATGATACCATGTTTTATATATTTTTATGCTAAAAGTTTAAATTGTATCTGATATTTAGTTCAAAAACAGTTTTAATAAATATGGTCAATTACAACATACTATCTTTGTAAGCAAACCAACTGTATTCTCCCTTTTCAACTAAACATTTACACCATAGTTAACTTTTAAACCAACCAATCACAGTTTCCTAAACAATTTAAACCAACCAATCACAGCTTCCTTAACATTTTAAACCAACCAATCAAAGCATACTTAACATTTAAACCAACCAATCAAAGCATACTTAACATTTAAACCAACCAATCAAAGCATACTTAACATTTAAACCAACCAATCACAGCCACACTTTGACTCCATATTCCAACGAGTTTGGTTGAACGATCGGACAGCCGTGGAGACCATTTGCGTCACGGTTGAAGATTATTACTCGGACTACGTCCACTTGAAGCCCCAGTTCTTCACATGGATTATGGAGCAGGCTGAAAGGAGGGTGGTGGTGGAGTACTTGAGAGGGGCTCTCGGCAGGTGGGCATCAGGGGGGTGGGGGGTTTAGGATTCATGAATTGGTCTGCACCTTACCCAATATATGTTGTATTGATGTATACCCCAAAAATGTTGTTTTTTCCAAATTGCTCTGCCTGCATGCAAACATGTGTCAGCCCACACCATTTTAAAACTATTGTTTAAATAAATATGATATGTTGTGTCTGTAGGTATTTGGATGTATTTTATGTCTCTGAATACCAAAATTTGTTTTCTATTAACTATTTGCGCTGATATTTATTTTATGATGGCTTTAAATTTTCAACTCTTGGCACCAATTGTGTCACCATCACTTCTATTAAACAGATTTTTTCCTTTTATAACTTTTCACACTGTTTCAGACGAATTAAGCTGAGCAATGCAGCCGACAGATTGAAAGCTGGTGAGAAATTGCTCCAGGAACAACAAATGTTGTCATCATTATTCGGCAGATTGGCTTCATCAAATGTAATTGACATATTGGATTATTTTAGCCTAAAAACTAAAATTATTTTAGCTTAAAAACTTAAATTATTTTAGCTTAAAAACTAAAATTATTTTAGCTTAAAACTAAAATTATTTTTGACTAAATTTACCACACACTTGAATACTTTCATTAACTTGTTTGTAATATTTTTTATTTGACTAATTTTACAATGTTTTTGATGATATAATGAATATTTTTTGACTATTTTACTGCCTATCTTACCACCTGCTATATGTGCAACCTAATGATATCCTCTTTCCACTGTAAAGATGTAATAATCTTTGCCTGAGGATAATAGGTTTTCTATCATATCAGTTAAACTAGCCAAACACTAGCTTAAACAATTGAACAATGGTCACTAGGTGTCAATATGTTTGTAACGTGTAAGTAAAGCCAAGCGTACCACTTCAGCAAAAACAAGTGTGTGAAAGGTCAAAATTAAAATGGAAAAAACAATATTCCAATTAATGGCAGGTGCTGCTGAAAAAACCTAATAAATATGAAGTTAAATATATATTGCACAGCATCAATCATATCAAAGCCATAATACTTTTACAAAAGATGTGATGAAGCCTAGTTTCCCACCCAACCTGATTAAAATAAATCATACATTCCTTTGAAAACAAATAGATAATACAATAACCCGAGTAAAAATAAATTAACCAACCATCCTTTTAAAGACAAATTTTCACAAGATAGTAAGACTGGACCCTGTAACATATTTATTAGGGTATGTTTGTAACATATTTATTAGGGTAAGTTGTTACATGAATAACCCAAGTGGATATAAAGCAACCATCCATCTATTTGGAGTTGAATTATTACAAGACAGTAATCCTGGACATCATGTAACGTATTTTGGTGGCTTGTATTGATAATGATTATTTATTATTCCATGATTCTGAGTTATTAAAAAGTCCTTAAAACTGTTTATAATAAAAAGTATATGAAAAAGAAGAAAAACCGCACATTTTACCCAACATAAATAAAATATTCTGCCATGAAGTAGGTCCCACATAAAATACTTAAATGGATTTTTGTCCTCAGGTTCGCTCACCATGTGAGGCGCTCATACCCATAGCTGAAGTGATTAAACTACAGGACAAGAGTATGATGCCTCTGGAGCTGTCGGTAAGATTTGCTGCTTTCTGAATCATTTATTGTTGTTTTTTTCATAAAAAGAGAGTGTAGTTTAGATTGGTTTATTTTTTGTTTCCACTATGAAAACACAAAGCAAGACGTTGGATGAAAAAATAAAAAATAAAACATAGGCGGCAAAATTACAGTTGTAACATGTTTAAAATGCAATTGATTATTTACTTAAGTGTATTTAAACATGCAAACCTACCATGTAAAAATATAAAAATAAAAGGAAGATATAAACATTTATTTTTCGGTTTTATTTTATTTATATATTATTACATGTTAGGTTTGGCGGCATGTCTAAATACAACACTTAAACTTGAGGAAAACTAAAAAGAGATAAACCGAGAAGACAAGAAACTGCACACTAAAATTAATATTATGGCATTGGAGTTATTTTTTAACATGGGGTTAGAATTAGGGTTAGTTCTGGAGTTGAGATTAGTGTTTAGGGAAGGGTTAAAATTAATTTCCATAGTTTCGGTGAACAGTTTCCCTCCTTTCCTCCTTTCCGCTTTCCCTCCCTTTAGCGTTGCCAATTAAAATTTACAGAAGTGTGTGGTGCGTCAAGAACAGTTGCATTGTATCCTTGCTATTTTCTTCATTACTGCAATGAAAGCCCCAAATTTAAACCAACTAAAATAGAGTTATATTTAGTATTACCTATAATTGCCAATTAATTAATTCTGCAACTATATAAGGGATTATTTGACAGCATCAATAATTATCGCACTGCGTTTTTAATGATTAAAGCCACATTTACAACATAGTTGTGCTAAATTTGAATACTGGACTAAACAAAAAGTTATAACTACCAACTGTTTGTCGCAGCCAGTCTCGAGTTTAATTACTTTTTATAAGATATAAATAAAAATTTACCAACTGTTCACCTCAATTCAACTGGATGAAGTAATTGTAAAACATCTGCCTGGTTTTAACACCCAATTTTCGATAAATTGATTGAATGATATTTAAAATGAATTGCACTCAACTCAAAAATTTTAAAAATGAATTGCCTAAACTCAGTGGAATGAGGGTTCTACCAAATTGAAAGAACATGTGAATCATAGACAACATATTACAATAGTTCCGGTAACCCGACGGTGGGCGCACGTTTCCTTTTTTAGCATTAAATAAAAATTTGACAACTGTTCACCTCAATTCACCTGGATGAAGTAATTGTAATAACATCTGCCTGGTTTTAACACCTAATTTTCGATAAATTGATTTAATAAATTTATAATTAAAAAATGCAATACCATAGGTCCAACCATCCGACAAAGCGGGTAATTCCCCTTTTTTAACGGCTGCTGTTGTCTCCCCTTTCATTCCAACTAAATATTATATGTTATCAAACCGTCAACTAAAACTGGTGTTCTTGGTACAAATGTCTTATACAAATTGTATCGAACAGAATAAAATAAATATATGAAAAATATAAAAATTTATTGAAAAATATAAAAATACCAGTAAAACACCAGTGTTGTTTTAACTTTAGTTATTTTGAGCTGGTAGTTCTTTTGTGCAAAAACGATTGAATGTTACTAATGATACTGAAAATTTGATACTATTAATCCAAACCCACGCTAAAGGTGAAGTCAATAATACAAAAATAGTAACCAGAAACTGCCCGACTAATTGTCATGTAGGGTTAGTGCGTAGCCTTTCAGCCAAAGGATTACAGTTTCTAAACTAGTCGCTTGCTAGTCGTTTGTGTCCGCGCGCAAGGCACTTAACAGACATTGCCTGAACTCGGTTGAATGATGGGTTCCAGCAAATTGAAGAACCGTGTGAATCATAGACAATACACTGCAATAGCTCCGGTAACCCGACGGTGGGCGCACAACTGCACATTAATCTGACAATTGTCAGTGAGTTAACCCTTGTGTTTTTCTATTCACAAGGATAACCAAAAATAGCCTATCAACTATCCTAGACGGTGGGCGCGAGGTGATCTGACGATTGCCTGTGAGTTAACGCCCCCTGTGTTTTCCCATTCACAGAAATAAACAAAAATATCCTATCCTATACTTGTAAGTTTGACTTCTATATAAC
The DNA here is from genome assembly GCA_000149265.1 of Ciona savignyi. Taxonomy (NCBI): domain Eukaryota; kingdom Metazoa; phylum Chordata; class Ascidiacea; order Phlebobranchia; family Cionidae; genus Ciona; species Ciona savignyi. The sequence goes on from CH003275.1 coordinate 2,082,079, forward strand.
ACACAGGGCTTGGTAAACAAATACAATGACGCATCAATTGAACAAATGCAAGCCTTACTCGCAATGAGGGGAGATTTCTCTGCATCAGAAGCAAAAGAGGTAATGTTGGAAAACTGTTAGTTCTACTCATTTTTTACTCCATTTTCATTTATGTGTTCCTTATTTTCTTTCTCACAATGTCTTGTGATCATTGTACTTGTGTTTAAAACTAAAAGACGACTTTTTTTCATTGATTTTGCATAAAACTGTAATAAAAACTGTTTAAAACTACTTAAATGTAAAACTTGGAAGTCTATCATTTGTTGCAATTTCATTTCATATATTTTTGCTTGCTTGTTCATTTCGTTGCATTCCTCATTTTGCCCCGCCCATTTTCTCGTCCAATCAGCTCACAGATGAGTTGAAGTCTGAGCGCCGGGATTCCTATGACGCCGATGAGGCTGATCTGAGTCTATTTTCCAATATTGATTGTGCGCCGCCCACTGGATTTTTCAAATAGAGTGAGTTGACGGGACAAGAGTTGATTTCATTTTCATTTTTGCATGTTCAAGCATTTTGTTTTATTCAGTTTAATGTACTTTTCCTCGTTTTAACTTACTAGCAATCCACAAAAGTCATTTTTTCGTTTGTGGTAGTGTTCCAAATGGTTTAACGGGGAGAAAACTAAAAGTAGGGAAAGCGGGGAGGAGAAAAGGAGAAAAACCGCATGTTAAAATGAAGATTATGACATTAAAGTTAGTTTAAACATGGGGTTGGAGTTAGGATTAGTTCTGGGGTCGAGATTAGTGTTTAGGGGAGGGTTTAAATTAGTTTCTGTAATTTGAGCATTTTCCCTCCTTCCCTCTTTCCCTCCTTTTAGTGTTGCCGTTAAACGGCCGTGTGGCCGAATGGTTAACGTGATCGGCACATATACACCGTCAGTCCAGTAAATAAGTGTCCCCAGTGATAGATACTTGAGGGTGGTAGTGTTTGTGCACCTGCAAAAATTTATCCAAAAAAATGTTTCAAAACGCAAAGTAACAAAAACTAAGAGTAAATCTTCTGTGATTTTAATGTTATCTGACCCTTTGCTCCCAAAATTTACTTGTTATTAGTTACGCCAATGTTTAAGTTTATCAAACACCCAACGTTGTGTTGGTCGACTTGACCCACCCGACTGACATAAGCTCCATTTTGGCGCCATTAGAAACCATCCACTAGCTTGGTTCCATGGAAAGGCATTTACACTGTTTAGACTGAAATCACACACAAATTGCGGTATGGACATATGCCCATTGGTAAACACTCACTATAGATGTATTGTATGTCACTGTGCGCTTTCAGTATAAACTCCTATACCTATGTTGCTTGAACTAAGTTAGATTATTCTCTGGAACAAAAACTAAAGCAATGTCTCTTTCTGTATAACAAATTCTATTAGTAAGATCAACCCGACCGCGGGCACATGGTATTGTGACAATTACCTGTGTTAACGCCGACGTCGAATTTCTATGCCCGAAAAGAAACACTATCCTAATATTTCTAACATTTTATACGAAATTTTGTGCCCGTCAGATGGCACTAGAGGCACAAGAGGCGATTGAGGTCAGTCGGCCACGAAGAGCGAGTTTGTATTCCCTCGCTGCCACTCCTACAAACACTCTGCCCCACCATTCGCAGGAGAATACTACAATTAACACGTCGCTTTTCAGTAGATTCACTTCATAATTTTATCACAAGAACCCCAACCCAGCGGATTAATGGGTTCTACCAAATTGAAGGAACTTGTCTATCAAATACAATACACTGCAAAAGCTTCGGTAACCCGACGATGGGCTCGAGGTGATCTGACAATTGCCCGTGTGTTAACCCCCTTGGTTTTCCCATTCACGAGGATAAACATGAATATATCATATCCTATCTCAAATCTTTGTGTCGCTGGTAGAATTTACTTTCTATATTTGCTCAAACGCGCTAATATTCGCCCCATCCACTATCTGTACGTGGTACCGTCCCCAACCCAGAGTAGTGATCGGATATTGATGATGGATGATCATTATAATTATAATTGCCCTCAGTACTGTGAAAACCTATCCCATGAGGTAACCGAAGCTGGCATTGTCTCAGCTATGCGACGGTTATTACGATTTTAAAGTCCTAAAGAAATCAATCAACTATACCCATTGTATTTTTTGCATTTCATTTTGAATTATTTATTTGCAGTTAAAAACCATAGTTTTTAAACAACTACCATTATTTTAAAATTTCCTTCCAAAAATCTTACGACGCATTTAACCTTTTACATAGTTAAATCAATTGCATTTATATGTGATTAAAGCGTATTATGTTATGTTCTTTTCCTTTTTATTTACATCGAAGTTTGTGAAGATATTTCAAAATATAAGTCACCAAGACTACAAGCTGTAAAATTCCAGAGCTGATTGATTAACTGAATTTTGACAATCTTGTAACAAAATGAATCGGTCAATTGTGTTGGTAAAATGTGTCTTGGGACGAAATTTATGTTTAAAAAAAGAATGACCAAGATTTTTGTACAAAATTAATCGGTCGAATGTGTTGTTTAAAAGTTCTTTAAATATTAATTATGCGGTCTTTTAAATATTACCGGTGGACAAATTTCAATTACTTTTTTCTCGCCGATGCCAGAGATACATACATCTCTTATCGTGTTGCATAAATTACATTGATATGGTTAAGTTAATACGGCCATTATAAGCAACATTCGTAATCTGTCTGTATTGCGTTTTTTCTATTGATTTCGTGCAATATATAGCTCAGTACTAATTTTGCTTGAATAAAAATGTATCATACACTGCATTCTATCGAAGCAAATTGCGCTGCCATTTTCTATTAACTGCAATGGCATTCTTATAAAGATCATTGAAAATCTTTTTCGGAGCCGTTTTACCACTGAAAGAGCGCCCATTTACAGCGATAACCATTAAAAGATCGTTAGCAAGCAAAGGGAGGCATCGCTTTAACCAAATCAGACCCTTTAATTTTTAGGTACTACACCGAGTATAGGTTTGGACATTGCATTTTATTACTTTCTTCGCCTGTACTTAAATCTTGTGTTTATATTTAAACAAGGTCATTATATACAGACGGTTATAAAGGCCATCGCCATATGGCTCCTAAATTCGTAAGGCGGTGGACATCTGCTCGGTGTTTTTGTATGCGTTAGAATGGCAACATATTCAAATATCTTCGCCTTTCATCCAAAGGGTTATGGGATCGAAACTTATCACGAGCTAGTCGGTTTTGCGCGGACATCGCACGTTCCCAGTGGTTTAGAGATTCCGCTGAAATTAAAGAAACGTTTCGAACACTGATAAAGTAACAATCGTTTCAGTAACACGAGGTAATCTGGCACTTGTAACGCTACCTTTAAGTTTTCGCGATGCAATCTCACGATTGCCCGTGTGATAACTCTCCCGCGTTTTCCGTATTAACGGTAATAAAAAATGAATGTAGAGATCCTATATAATATATGTGTATTTTCGTATTTAGGCGTTAAAAACAATGTGACTGTTTAACACACCTGAAAAAGGTGATCAATCATGGCGATGAAAGAATGAACATTAATATAAAACACAAAATCAATAAAATTGATCGCGTTCCTCTTTTAACACAGTTCGAATTAAGAGGTTTAAGGAATTGTACAAACATTAAATGCTAAATTGTTTTTTTTGCAGCTCGTTGTACCGGGTCTATTTAATAACCTTCATATATTTGATCGAGTTGTTTGTTAATATTTTATAGAGATATGTATACCATAAAAGAGTACCCACCAATATCTAAGGAACAGTTATTTTAGAATAAAATTAGTGAGAAAGAGTTGTCTTGGCAGAATTGGAGTATTTAAAGTACTTCAGCTGACGTTGGTTTTTATAATGGTTTAGAAACGTTAAGCAAGGTGATATGGTATAAATTCTAAACCAGTGGTTCTCGATCATTTTGACCTCGTGGCGTACCCAAGACCAATTACAAACGCGAACGGGCGCACCTTGCATGGAAGGTCAAAACAATATGCTAATACTCAAAACGTTACAATGGAAAAGAACAAACTAGACACTGACCATTTAGTAGTTCATGATCTATGCACCTTCTGTCGTAGATTTACGAAATGCAAGTGTGGCGCACCTAGCTAACCCTTGCGGCGGCACCATTTAGGAAACACTGTTCTAAACATTGCATTTTTCAAATCATGTGTATAATACATGTGAGTTTGTTTGACTTAAACTTAATTTTTTTAACTTAATTTAAATTTTAAGACAAACTATATTCAAACGATGGAACGGGCCTATCCCACCAGCATGTGACTTCCAAAAGCGTTAGGCGTTGAGCAATGCGTTACCGTGTGCTGCAAAACGCAGTGGATTAGGACATCTTTGGCATGCGCACTTTGTAATCGCTGTGTATTGTGGTTATAATGACAGTTCAAACGGCGTTATCGTGTCGTCGATTTGCTAACAAGATTAGGGGCGGCCACAAGGTACAATTGAAAGTGGATTAGAAAAACCTACAGGAGTGATAAAGGATTGCGGTCCGGAAAGTTCTAAACAAATTGGATCTTTAGACTGCATACCTAGCAATTCGGCTACTCGTGTTTCAGGAACAATATGTATTTGGTTTGATAGAATCAAACAACTTATATTGCCGAGTAGCGTGTTTTCTGCAGAGGTCGGTTATGAAATTTTCTTTTGACATCAACATCAAAGTCCTTCTAAGAAGGCCTGCGTTTCTGAGAGGTTTGAAATTCTTAGAAACAAAATTACTGCTGCAAAATTACAAACCGATTCGGGGAAAGATATTTCAAAATGTAGCATTACTTTTGCAAATATGTATAAAGCCAGCACGGAATAAGTTTTAAACACATAATGGAATAATTGATTGGTTTTAGACGTGTTCTAGCGACTGTCGTTTTCCCTTTTTTCAAAGTTCTGCATCGTGTTTTCATCGTGGAAACAAAAAATAAACTAAACTACTGTAGGTATTAAATCCATTTTGCATACAATTCGGTATATACAGGTCGTTTTAACCATTCGGACACAAGGTCGTGCAAACTGCCGCGAATATATTTGGCGTTTGGAATGAGATATCTATCTTATCGGGAAAACTTTATTTAACAGTATAAATATATGTGCTCCACCCCTTTAAATCTACTGTCTTAAGGCAGTTGATTGATATGCATAATGACACAACCGTTCAGAATCCAAGTTAGATCAAGTTTATAATCTGTCTATGGCTATGTTCACAACTCTTATCTACAAGGTACGTGCACCATTAATTAGATGCGCGAAATATCAGATATAAACTCAACGAAAGAGGTGTTGCTCTTGTACTGATTCATTGGGAAATTGGAGGCATTAACCACCTTGCTGGAAACAAAACGTCCTTTAAGAGTTACCTAAAAATAGTTGTCGATGAATGTAAATTATTATTAGTCTTTAATGCATTTGTCTTAAAAAAATAACCACCCACCCGCAAGCATATTGTCGTATAGCAAAAAAATAAGAAAATTAGGAAAGAAAGGTAAAATACGTATTGCAGCATATTACTAGGGTGAAATGCAGCAAGCTAGTTTCGGCTTAACCACAATTAAAGAAATATCGTTAACTAAGTTTCTTTAGAAGTCTATCACCATATACATATCATTACAGTTTGCTTGCTGTCTCCGAAATCCATGGATATCTTAGTTATCAACAAAAGTTCCGTCATCGCTAGGGGTGCTGGAAAACGTGGTTTTGAGCGACTAAATCTAAAACTAGAGTGGCGTGACTAACTTTTTACTTACGTGATACAATTAAGCTAAGTATCGCTATACTCCTGATCTCCTACGCCGGAAAATCACACCGTGGTCTGTCGTTGAACGATTCGCGTGACCGACACATGATACAGCATCATTCAACAACAAATCATTCCCACAGTGTAATGCTAGACTGAAAAGGCATTGCACGTAACAAAATGTAATATCATAATATTGGCTTCAGGATGGATATAAAACCATAGGATTCTAACAGAATTTGTTAAAACTGCAGTGGTAATAAGGAATATTTAAAATACCGTTTTTAATTAATTTTTTCTTTTCCATCTATCTGATCGATTTTGATATACAAAAGGAAAGTTTATTTCGCGAAACTCAATTATCTTTTGAAAAGCCTTTGACGTTACAACTCTAGTGTAATGTGGATAACATGTGATAGTGGATGACATGTGAGGAATCTATGTAAAGGAAAATCAAATTGCAGGATATATAGATCGTTATTAATAATTTAAAGCGAAGTAGATTTTCAGGTTTATTTTGGATGCTTCTACTGAAGGGCATTCACCCATTTAACTTAATTGCTTTAAAAGATCTGTAAAAATGCGGTTTACCTGTGGTGCTACAGAAGTGGTATTTGCCCTTTTAGTCTGGGGAGAGCGTTTTATGAAGTCGACAATTTGTTATTGAAATATGAGAAGAGAATGGTATCTCGGGAATGGTAATGAAAAATTCGAAGTATAAATTTGCGAGATTAACTCATCGACTGAAAGCCAAAATTCACCGCCGTCTAACTGAAACCAGAATACCCGATTTCGAACAGTCTGTTATAAATACAGGCAGCAGCACACAGGCAGTAAGTACAACAGCAATGGTGGTTTTCAATCTCGTATGATACGCACAGTGAAAGACAGAGTAACGTCAACCTAAAATGCAATGATAGTCAGTTTGATCACCGCTGCACAAGAAGAAGGAATTTTAGGGTACAAAACGCATTTACCCTTTGATCCGTATTATAGTTGGGTTATTTCCAGCTCGTTTAGTTTACCAACGGTTCGATATCAAATATTAAGTCATTTATCAAATGCATAAAAAGCCCGTATGTTTGGGGAATATTAAGTCATTTATCAAATGCATGGAACGCCCGTATGGTTGGGGATAAACTTCAGGAGTAGATCCAATGGCTTTCTCTCGGGGATTCATCAGAAGACTAATGGAAGCAAACTTTGTACATATATCTCGGTGAAAGCGGTGCCTGCCCATTTTGCACTTTGTAACGAAAAATGCAATGACAGAACGCTGCCAGTACACTTTAGGTTGGATCATTAATTTAAGCAGATTTGCAGAAATGTAAGGGTCTATGTTGGTCATTCATGATATATATCTTTATCTTAAAACCTTATTACAATGAGCTGTAGGGTTTAATCAACTTTTAAACTTTTTCTGTGCCGTTTATTTGATTTAGTTGTCAATCCAAGATTAGGAAATAAGTTTTTCAGAATTTGGCCTTAACCTCAGCTCTGACGATTATTTTTAAGTATGCCACAGGTGCATTTCTTAATCGAAAGTTAAAAACTGGACCAACCGAATTAACTGTGATTTATTTTTGTATTTGTGATATACAAAATATGTCTTTTACCGCTGAAATAAGAAATCGAAGATAATTTTGTTATTCTTGCATTATTATGGCTTTAGTTAGAAAGCGTCGTGAATAAACACAGCGGTTATTGATTTGTATTTCAAAAAGGCGGTTTATTGATTTAAGTGTTTCAATAGTGTAAACAAGACTAGGTATAAGTTAACATACCGATAATCGAAGCTGAAGTAATTTAACAATGATACTTTGCAAAAAAAACTTATTGCACATTTATTGTTAAGTGTGGTCATTATAAATGTTCAAGTTTTAACCACATATTAACCAGAAATCAACCTAAATATTTAAGGAAAATTAGATCTTGTGGGACCTGTTTTATTCAGCAAACCCCACATTTGTCCCAGGTTAAAAGTCCATCTTTTTATGCGTGGGCTTCATTCCTAACCCTAATTGGGTTAAAAGTTGTCGATCCCATATATATATAGATATGTATATATGGTGTAAATACGTGTTCAACTGACCTCCGTGCTTTAGTTACTAAAACACATTGATAAAAGTGCTTGGTCTTTTTATTTTTAGGCGTATTGTGAATGTGAATCAGCTGTTCCGAATTGTGGGTATCGCCCAACGAGAGAGAGAGCTCGAAAAATGTGTCAGAAACAGTAATATTCTTGACAGATCGCGATCTGGTAATCAATAATACCAGAAGGCGACATCATACTCACAACGGTTGGGTTAAATGTACCTAAAAATATGCTTTTTATCGTACACTTTAATACCTGTGCGTTTGGGAAGTTAAGAATCATAAAATGTTCCATCCACAAAGAATTTCCCAAACCCTTTTTTATTGTAGGAACCCGTTAAAAACCAAAAAGGCAACCATTTTGTTTTTTTGCTGCTCTTGGAAATTTTCTCATACGAGACCTACCATAAACTGCATAGACGTGGACTGTTTGAAATGTATAGTTTTATCATGTCATTTAATGGTTAACACGACCGATACAAATACCGAATTGTCAAAAAACGTACATGATAGGTTGGGACCTCATACTGGTGAAAAATAAAAAAATAAAACAACTTCGATTATTATCCGCGACCAATCGTAAATACCTTCTATCATAATTCTCCACCTGCTATATTAACCTTTTTCCAATATTTATGAAATTTTCGAAGATAATGAAACAAAAAGCCTTTATGCTTTAAATTGTCAAATCGTATTTGGTATAGATCGACCAAAATACAAGTTTATTCCGATGGATGGCTGAAAAACACAATTATAAATGAAATTCTTTTCATTTAGACGCTTGGAGTTATACATACATTGATTGTCAATTACCTAAATCGGGTGATAAATTTTAATTTAGTTGAAAATCAGGAAAGTTAGGTGATGAATACTTACAACAGTGCAGCCGTACCTACCCAGCCCGTATTCAACCCTTACGTGGAAAAAGGCGACGGATGGGTCCCAGAACACATTACAATCGCCAACCGATCGACTTACGTTGGTCTGTGTGTATTCATGGCGTTTCTGCTTGCTTTCTCCGTCCCGCTTAACATGCTGGTGGTTGTATCAACGTACAAAAACAAGGTATTTCTATATAGATATGTATTATTGTTACAAAACTTTTTATTTGCGAAACTGGTCGCTAGCTTGTCATTGTGTCCTTGGGCAAGGCACTTTTCGGACATTGCCTGAACCCAGCGAAATAGTGGGTTCTACCAAACTGAAGGAACGTGTCTATTATATACAACACACTGCAATAGCGCTGGTAACCCGACGATGGGCGCGAGGTGATCTGACGATTGCCCGTGTGATAACCCCCTTGGTTTTCCTATTCACGGGGATAAAGATGAATATCCTATCCAATCCTATTTATTGTATTTCTGACAAAATGGATGCAGCCGGAGAGTTATGTGTTTAAAACAGCCTGCTTATTGCTTGTCGTGGATGTCGCTTTCAATTACAACGCACTTTAATAGCTTGAAACTAGACTTTGGTATACGGTCGTACGGCTAAGTGGGTAACACGACCGATACGTATACTAATTCTAAACAAAAACGTTATTGAGCCCACCAGGTGTTATCTAGATCGATAAAAAAGGACTGTATACAGAAACGTTTGTTCTGTCGAATGGTTAATCTCACTGACGGAAATTTCTCTTCCATCAGGCTGTATCAACATGCACTCGCCCTTCTGTGGCGGAGGAGTTTTGTCTTTATTACAGTTAGCATCTGTTGCGGGCCACCTGACCAAAATTAAACACCTGGACCCCAGCGCGCAAATGCAGGTGGACATGGCCCTATCGTATACACTCCACCATGGCCAATTCCCCACCCGCGTCGGCAAAATATTTTCGTTTTCTTTTTGTTATACCAAATCGGGAGGGCAAGTTAAGAGTAGAAATTTCGTAAATTCCTAATTACCCATAGAAACTTCGAAATCCAATCAACTACATCATTGTCAATCTGGCGGTTGCGGATTTGATCAGCAGTTCAATTGGTGGGATGCTGGGTGTGCTCAACAACGGTGCTGGGTATTACTTTCTGGGCAAGAGTGTCTGCATCTTTGAAGGATACGTCATGTCTGTTACAGGTAATGTGTAGTATATACCTTTCAGATATTAAGGAGTGTTGTTATGGCCCATAGTTGTGGATGGAGGGATCTAGTAATTGCAATATTCAACCAACTTGTGTCTATTGCGTTTCCAATCTTGTTTTTGACCATATAGTTCTATTATTGGACACGTAGCATAACATAAATATGCCATCTTTCTACACTGACTTTTATTCTTCGAGGTTTAGTGACTGGACCAGATTATTAATAACAATATAATGGATATAATGAAAATATAAGCTGATAGCATGTGCCTGGTGAATTGTTGAATTCTATTAGCACGTAAAGAAAAATTTAAGGAAAATTGATTTGACGAAAATGGAAATTTGACGATTTCCCATTAATGGGGATAAACTTGAATACCCTGTTTAATTCTATCCTAATAGTCTTTCTAGTTCAGGCGATATCCGCTAAGTTTCTTGGCAAAGGAGACAACCTGTAAACTTACTAGAGTTTGCACCCCCTTGTTTGAAGACGCAAAAGCCCACCAAGTTATTCGGTCGGACTCTGTCCCACGTCGTATATCGAGTTAGGAGATCCTTAACAGTAACACCGCAAAAACACTTAAACATTCCGATGACATAACACGAAATATGGAATCTTTATAAAAAATCTTATAAAAAGTATACTGTATTTTTAGGAGTGTGTGGAATTCTTTCGATTACTGTGATGGCGTTTGAGAGATATTTCGTCGTCTGCAAGCCGTTTGATGGAATAAATTTGCAGAGCCACCACGCCCTAGCAGGTGAAAATTGGAATTTATAGGTAAACACGCCAGAATAAACCGGTTTTAAGCGGATGTTTGACCAAACGCCTTTTAACTCTTATGCTTAATGAGCTAAAAATTAGGGACTCTTTTATGCGCTAAAAAATCTCGTGGCGAGTGTATAGATTCTAGGTTCGACAACAGGGCTGATAAATATCGATCCAAACACGTGTAGAAATAAAACCTCCTTTTAAGTAGCATTATGCGCATTAATAATGCAAGATAAACGCACCTTGCTTCACAAGATCAAATTGAGTTAAAAGCAGAAAGTGTCAAACACGTGTTAACGACAACTTTTTTAAAACCTAATTTAACTGTATACGCTAAATGTTTTGGCGGCCGCCTATATTTATTAAATTATATCCTTTTTTAATGAAGTGTTTTAACGACTGTTCGTTTTGCTGTCTTTTCCTGTTTCTGTGTCGTGATTTGATTCGCTTGCCATTTTTTTTAATACTGGCGCAAAAAATGAATAAACTAAACTAAAAAAACTCCAATATGCTAAAACGATCTGGTTATCTAATCACACACGATACACCTTATATAAATGGTTTACCACTTGTTTCTGCAAGCATAAACTAATGGGTTACCCTATTACTAATCCAAACTTGATATTTATACTTTTGAATAAAGTAATAATGTTGGTATACAAACCAAACTAACAATAAAATCAAAGAAAAAATTCTAACATCTCTAAAATTTTCAACTTGAAGCATTTTTTCGTTTACAGATTAACAGATAAAAACGACCAATTACGTATTTGGTTTAAATTTTAAAAAAATGCTTTTTATTAGTGTACGTCTAAATATACCACAACATATTTATTACACAATGGCTAACACGTATACAAATTTGATCCCGATGGATATTTCCTTCCTGTCTGTGTGTGTGATTGAGTTTGTGGAAAAACGGTATTTTTATATAATAAAGGCTTTACGGGAAACTGGGATATTTTAATACGATAGGCCTATTTTTTTAGTTTTATTTTATATGTTTTCTACATTCTTTAAAACTTAAAGAAAATTGGTCTATTCACTTCTATGATATAAAAATCAAAGAATATCTGCCGGTAATTTGACAAATTTGTGACCTTCGTGCTTATATTCTAGGCCCTTGGGCCTGGCGGGAGTTTTCCTGGCGTGATTTACCGTAAATTGCCACTGTTTAATTAATACATACCAGTTAACACTTCTTAAAGTTTAATTCATTTGTTTATTTTATTTTAATAAAACTGAAGAAACGTATAAACCATCTAACTTTCAAAACACTTTCAAAGCTCTGGTAACCCGACGATGGGGGCGAGGTAATCAGACTGACGATTATCGGCGTAATAACCTCCCCCTTCCCTCAGAGATGGCGAATTTGTAAGCTAGTTATTCGTTATTCGTCAGTGATGGGAAGACCAAAATGTGTTATAAACGGTCAACCGCACGACTAACCGGTTTTGTGGTCGAATGGCTAGCGCAACCGGTTTTTACACAGAAAGTAATAAAACACGCACCCAGTGACAAGTCCACATTGAGCTCAAAACTTGGACTGGTGAAAAAATGAGTCATTATACAGTTTTACGTTCGTTTGTGTGGGTTTTATGCACTAACGATGACATATTATCACTGCCCGCTTTCGCGCATTAAAAGTTGGCTGCCGTTAGAGTTCTTTTTGTTACACGTATGTCCTTAAATACGGTTTTAATTATAACATATAGGCTGCATGCAAATTCATAAATATTTAATATTTTAAACTTATATTACTTGCACAAGTAGGAAAGAACATATATTTTTGACTAAGAATCCATATTAATAAAACATGGCATCGATTTTGGATACTGCTTTCATCGAGCACTTTAGATATATATCAAGCACTCTAGTTTGTAAGACCAATTTTATTACACGTTTTAGTTCACAAAATGTAAAGCCACCCACATTAAACGCATCGATTTTCCATCATTGCCTCCCTTCTATCAGCCTACTTTTCAAATGTGGTCGTTGGCGAACAAATAATCGACATTGATCCCATAAGAACTTAATTAAGTTTAAACCTTTTAAAGGGTCTTGGTAGACCAAAAATTAAAGCAGATAATCTATAAAGAACAAATTGTGATGGCTCCGCTACCACAAACTGACGACTCGCCTTTTCACCCTGATTAAAACTCCTGTTTTCTGTAGGTATTATATTCACGTGGCTATGGTCGGTGATATGGCACACTCCTGGACTAGTGTTTTGGGATGGTTATGCACCTGAAGGCCTCGGTACATCTTGCTCGCCGAACTGGTATAGTAAAAACAAAGGGTAGGTTGCATCTTGTTTTGCAAACGCAAAACGATCGTGTACGTTTATGTATGTCATTTTTATGACCTAAACTAGATAAGATATGGAGGGTAATATGGGTCAGCGGCAGTCGTTATAACTCACAGTCCGTCTTTCGCAGCTTTTAAAGTAACATTTTTGATGTTCGATTTGAAATTTCATCGGTTTAACCTCCAATAGATGTCTCATTTAAGTAACACAACCACGCCAAAATTAGTCAATTTGAATCTTAACCTTCCGTCGGTGTGTTGTTATCGCCAATACGACGAGGACAGAATATCGTATGTAGACCTACTTGGTCGAACAAAGTCTTTGTTGTAATTTGTAGCAATAAAAATAAATATACTGAATCAGCCTGACTAGGAATGAGGTTGAACCAGAAACTTAAAAACACCATTGGTAGGAGTTAAGTCGAAACCACTATGTCGCTTTTAGCAAGTGATTCAGTGACAAAACGTCCTGACTCCGATCACCGCGGTGGTAGTGTTACAATGTTATCTTGATGCGCGATTTCGGTGCGTACGTTGAAACCGTTAGACTTTAACGCCTATTTGCTTTTATATATGACCTGTTGTAGTGTGTTTGGAAGGAGTTTTGATATTATGCTGCTTATGTTAATACAAGCATTTTATACATATCGGTGAGAGCTGCTGACTACAGGTTATCGAGAACCCTGCCTAAAAGTGTAACAGTATATGATTTAATGAATTGGTTTACGTATAATACTGCGCATTCTTATGTTAAACTTTTTACAGTGAACGAGTCTTCATCTTTGCTTACTTCACCTTCTGCTTTTTCGTACCACTGATCGTTATCGTTGCATGCTACACGAAGATCATTTTCTTCCTGAAGAAAGTAAGTTGTTGCTTGGATTTCTTAAGCAAGACGGTTGACTGATCCAGCATATCCAACTGGTCAAAATTCGAACCGTGAACCGTTTGTTCTAGAAACTAATTTTACATCTTGCTAGTCGCGTGAATCAAGTACAGTGCACGTTATATTGCACCAAGTGATTGAATTTAGCTTGAATATAATAGTATATTATATTAAGATTTTAGCGTAGAACTTAACTTTGGCAAACTATTGTTCTACGTGTCAACCCTAAGTTAACAAAATCGAGTTTTAGCGCAAATTCACCACTAATTGATTGATTGCGGTTTTACCACAAAACACCATGTGTGTTAATCGTGTAATTTCCGCAATATCAGCAAAGCAAAGCAAAGTACGGCAAAACAGCAAACAATTTCTGTTTTTTTTCATATGCGCTCAGACCAACAAATTAATATTAACCAACTAGGACTTGCACCAAAAAGAATGATTACCACGACCTTTTCAACTCGCGGCGACGCAGTAATGATTAATTAAACACAGAAACACAGTCCAAACAAGTAAATACCTTGTTGTACTTATTAAGCAATAAGGGGGAAGACATCCTATGTTCGAAAAATATGAAGCCGTAAAAACGATGTTCACGGCACAGTTCAATGTACATCAATACGTTTTTTAATGAGATGGCAAAGTTCAATCGACTTTTGCAACATGCTGGTAGCCTAATGATGAATTTATCACGACGCTGTATATAATGTCCGAGAACTGCAATTATGGCACGCTTATTGAGACGAAATGTTGAGGGATGTTGAGAGATTGTGGGGACTAGGGACGATTCACTCCCTGAACGCTTACCAGATAGCCGATTTAAGTATTGAAAGAGCAATAAACGTGGTTAGTAGTACCAAAGTTGTAAAGCGACAACAAAAAGCTTTAAAATTAGAAAAACAATCCATCGTTAGACGCTGTATACATGTTAGTAGAGAAGCATCTTTAAGAAAAAGCCTGTCACGGGGGGAGCAATCAGTAGCGACCTAAATCAAGGAACTATGCCAATGGCGTGGTGGTTCCCACCGCGCGAGTGAGCTAACTGTCCTGCTAGAAATGCCGTGTATTTCTTGTCATAAAAGTGTGTACGGTCGTGTGGCCAAATGGTAACGCGACCGATACATATACCAACTCTTATACAATAAAAACGGGAGCCCATCATGGGTTCGAAACTTGGCTCGGTAAAAAAAAGAAAAAAAAATCTTGTCATAAACGTGACTAATTTAAGACTATTGGTAAAGCGAAAAAACGATTAAAATCATAAATAACCCCGAAAGAACCATGCCTGTATATAGGAAGCATTTTTTAATTCCGATAATGTGATCACGAAAAGCAAGAAAAGTCAAAACATGGCCGAATCCGCTCCGAGCTTGAAGCTTGTTGCAGATATCGTGAGCCAGTGTCTGTGGTAACTGGCCGAAAGTAGAACGTCGCAATAGCTCGCCGAGAGGTTCAATCCACTGCTGAACTTTTCACGCAAATTCGCGAAACTTCTAACAAGCGCGCGATTACAAACGGTCAAATCAACGCGGCGTCCGACTGTGAACCATCACCCTGAAAGTTCGAGTCTGAAAGTCCTACCGAGTCGTGGGGTTGGTGGTGGAACCCAAAAGTCGGACTATCAAACGGATCCAGCAGCAGACCCACTCATACATAGTGACACCGAGCCGCGTTCAAGAGTGTTCGAAGTCACAGGTCTTCCCGATAACGTGAAGGGCGAAAGAGGAAATCGATTCCCACATCGCCACGATGACCGGCACCCAACAACAGAGCATCGACGATGACTTCAAGAATAACGATCTCCGAATAGAGATGTGTTGGACATTTATATTACTCTTTGTTATGTATACCACCCAAAAAAATGTCCCATTATCTCTATGTTATGCTATAAAAGCCCGAGGCATCTCTTTCGTCGGTCTCATTCAAAGTCCTATCATTCACAGATTGTAATATATCAAGGAAATCTACCGAACGGTATGCATTAATATGCTCTATAAGAGAAATAGGCCATTAAAATGACCTGGCCTCGTACTTAGGCAAATACTAAGAGCACTAACACAGCATTACATTCTCAGGTTTACCAAAGCAACTCGTTAAACGAAGAAGTCCGCCCAGACCTCGAGGTCATGCGGATGGTTGTCGTTATGATCGCCGCTTTCCTCTTTTGCTGGCTCCCGTATGGATGTCTTTCACTGTACAACGCCATTAACCCCGATAACTTGGTAGGCTGTTTGGTTTACTATTGCTCGTGACTGATAGATAGGATAAGGTTTTCATGTGTGTCCCCGTGAATGGAAAAACCAAGGGGGGTAACACACGAGCAATCGTCCGATCACCTCGCGCGCACCTACGGGTTATACCGGTGCTATTTCAGTGTGTTGTATATGATAGACACGTTACTTTAATTTGGGAGAACCCATTAATCCGCTGGGTTAGGGCAATGTCCGGTAAGTGACTTGCCCAAGAACACAACCTGGATATCTTATCCTATATCCTATCAGAACTTGTAGTTAGTTATAAGTTATAAATATATTTTAACTGTTTCAGTTCAATCAATATGTTTTTTGGCGTTTTATGCGACCTTCGCTGCCCAAACCCTAGACGGCAAGTTTCGAATTACCAACCTTTTGAGTATAACGTAGGATATTTTTGCCGAATGTACCAATGGCCGGACAAATAAGTGTGTGTTGGCGACAAACGGGTTAGTCCGGCAACCCAACTTCGCTGTTCTGGTAATTATCAGTTATATAACCCTCTCTGTTTTCCCCACTACTTTGATAAATTAAATATTAAGTCTCAAACGAGAAATCCTCAGACTTCCTTGTGCTTATTTTCGGGTTAACGGAGCTGTCGCATTTATGTGGAAAATTTTTATTTTGAGAACTCCTTCCATTAATCGACTAGGTCTAGGTAAAGTGGCTAATTACTTGAACTAAGGTACTCAGCCAACTTGGGATCAATTTCCATTCACTTCGTTTCAACGAAAAAGCCACTAAAATGCGATTTATTAACCTAATAAGCCATTAGGTGAGACCCACTTGAAAAGGGCGATGTATTAAGCTATTACGTCGAACCTTCTTTAAACAGCAATCCTCTTTTTTTAGTTGAGTTACGATATTGGATCCGTACCAGCATTTTTCGCCAAGACCGCAGCTGTATACAACCCGATCATTTACATTGGACTCAATAAAAAGGTAATTTGGGTAATATATTGGTATTGTTATATGAGAATAATTAAATGTGATCAACTATGTTTGTCCGATGCGGTGTGTGGATGCTGTTGTGAAAATGCGTTTAATTTCTATCCCTGCAGTAATGCGTGCAGGATTCCAGACAGTTGTTTTGTGCACTGTAATCATGCGTGCCTTGTAATCATGCCCGCGCATGTATGTAATAATCATTTACTTTGGTATGTAACAAAATATACTTTTGTATTAAATGTATTGTATATATATATCATTCGCTGTTTTATAAATAATCACCAGTTTGTAAAGCACGTCCGCAACACGTATTTTTATTAATGGCGTTAACTGCCATTCATCTACTGTTTTGAAGTTGTATAATAAAAAATCGTTGCTATTTTACAAGATTATTTATTATACAAGCATTAGCAACGCAAACATTATATTGTTTTATCATATACAATCGGGTGAAAGTGCAATACAAAGCTAATAAATTCTAAGAAACCGAATGCTGCAATTTGTAAAGTGCTCATTGTCGAATTTCTGGAACTTTAAACAGTGTGGTACTGTTTTTACATCAGATATCAAATCTTATTCCACAAAAAGTCGCTACAAACTTATTCAGTTTTATTAAACCAGTCTTAACTTGAATCATTTTGTTTTGTCAGTTCCGGGATGGTGTAATCCGTCTGCTCTTCCGAGGGCGGAATCCATGGCGTGAGAATACGTCTTTCACCGCAGCCCCCGCCAGCGTACCTATGGTTGAGAATGTGGTTTAGAAGACTCCTAACTAAACTTATCATTTCATTTTTTGAAATTTTGTTTTACTCGGGTTCTGGTTTTTGACTCAAGTCACAGGATTGTGGTGATACAGAACTAGGTATGGGCGCTGTATACAACGGAAGAAAATAAATCATATCTTTATGGACGCTGTAAAACGGAAGAAAATAAATTATATCTTTATTGTGCGGGTCAAATGAGGTCTGATAAACTGCCATCTTTATGTAATATATATTGGGATCGAATTCACAAGTAGCATTGTAGTAATCGCACATTCCTTTCTTTTATTTCATATATTTAAAGCAGTGCTGGTTTCATACCATATTGTAAACCTTTTAATACATATTGTAAACTTGCGACACTGCATACCGCCGTGTTGTTGCCGTAGCTTAACGTGATGGTATCAAGCACAATAGGCAAGTTGCTCTTGCCGTGAAATTTGCTGACAAACTTTAATACGTACCGTGTGGCTACAAGTAAACATCCATTTTTGTCGTATCCCACCGACCAAACATCATTACACGCTGTTTGTACTGCCATCGCTTATATCCTCGGTCATTTGCTTGTACATTTATTATTAGCTAATCAATGCCGTGTTTAATTTATTGTACCAAGCTATGTGATTTTTTTCGTATTTTTAAATCGGGTTTTCTATTTTTATAGATCTCGTTATTCTTATTACACCCCGTATTGATCGTAAGCAATGTCTTGCATGTATAATCAACAATATTTACATCGGCATGTATGTTTGTGTTTATGTAGGGTGACTTCCATTTTAAAAAGCGGAATTAAAGGAAATATATATTAAGAAACGGACTTGTTATTAAACTAATGGAACGAAAGCCAAACATTTCTTATCATCGGACAATATTGTTAATCCAACAACCTATTTCTTAAAGTTTCCATGATTAAGACGCTTTTTTATATGGTTATTTTTATCCTAAACCAAAGAAACGTTACTGAGAAGGGTTCGATAGTCCGGCCGAATAGCTGGTTTGGTTAATGTGGCACTTCATTAGAAAGGTTGCAGATTCGATACTGGTCCCGAGCTGGTTCGTTGTGAACTTGGGTAAAGCATTTTGTAGCAACATCGTTTAACCCAGTAGATTAATGGCTTGTACTAAAACTGAAGCAAAGTTTTAATCATATACTGCAATAACTACGGTTACCGGACGTTAAGGCACCTAATGTGACAGTGACCTTAGTAACAAGCCTCCTCTATGTATTCGGAGAGTAAGCTAACGCTTGTCCACCATTAAAACCGCGTTTTAGGATAGGATACATGTTTATCCCCGTGAATGGGAAAACCAAGGGGGTTAACATACGGGTAATCGTCAGATCACCTCGTGCCTACCACCAGTTTACCGAAGATATTGCATTGTGTTGTGTATGATTCACACTTTCCTTCAATTTAGTAAAATCCAGTAATCCGCTGGGTTTAGGCAATGTCCGTTAAGTGCCATGACCGAGGATACGGCCGACTAGCCAGCGACCAGTTTCGAACCTGCATCCCTTCGGCGGATAGGCGACGCACTAAAGACTAAATCATCAGATTAACCCAGGGATGGGCAACTTTTCTAGTCGGCGGTCCAGATGTGGGAAAATAAAGTCCTTGGTGGGCCGGAATATTAGATAAATTAAATTCAATATCTTAACCACATATTTATTCACTAAATTATTGCCATAGTTCCCATGTTTCGTCAAATAATGACGACTAATGTTGTACTCTTTTAATACCGCAACACTCTGACCACGCAGTTAACATAGTGCTTTGTTGCCAAACTTTGTAAACAAATACCGGTATCCAATCTTTATTAAAAGCTCGCAACTTTTAGGAATGAAGAGTCAGACCACGTTACAGAGTGTGGTTGAATAATGACAGCGGGCCGGACCTGGGCCACATTATAGGGTATTGTTAGATACAGTCTGGGGGCCGGTCAAAATCCCTTCACGGGCCGGACCCGGCACACGGGCCGTATGTTGCCCACCCCTGGACTAACCCGTCGGATAAGGAGGTGTTTTACATCACAACTGTCGAAGTTAATAGCCGCAGATGGA
Organism: Ciona savignyi; assembly: GCA_000149265.1. Taxonomy (NCBI): domain Eukaryota; kingdom Metazoa; phylum Chordata; class Ascidiacea; order Phlebobranchia; family Cionidae; genus Ciona; species Ciona savignyi. The sequence goes on from CH003275.1 coordinate 2,102,020, forward strand.
AACCAAACTAGTCAAGGGAACATGTATGGGTTACCACCCCCGTACCCTAACACTGCACCAAAATAATAGAGAAACAACCATATTCGGGGAGTATTGTACAAAAATATTTATTTTATAAAAAAATGTCACCAGTGATCTTTAGAAGGTAAAGTTATGCAAGGATTGGAGCAAGAATTATGGTCTAATTATGGTAAGAATGCAACGGGTATAAAAGAACGCATAATTGAACACATTTCATAATCATGAAAAATATACAAAAGTGGCTGCTGCTAAAAGCAAGCTTAATGGCACTAATCGTGGCAGATTGAATATCTCATTCTTCTGGCACTGTTGGCAATGGAGTGTTTGGCGTTTTGCTGTAGCGCATTATTGGCGGTAATTCTGCAATTAACGACACAATAAATAAACATAACGTGGTATATTGTTCAGATAATACATAAAATATAATAAGTTTGTTATCGGGCCCATTGCAGTGAGTTATGTATGATTGGGACTTTCCTTTAATTTGGTAGAACCCATTAATTCGCTGGGTTCAGACAATGTTCGTTAAGTGTCTTGCCCAATGACACAACCCACTGTCAACACAAAAGGAATGTCTTAATTATACAACACACTGCAATAGGTCCGGTAACCGGACAGTGGGCGCGAGGTGATCTGAGGATTTCCCATGTGTTAACCCCCTAGGTTCTCATTCGCTGAGATTATCATGAACATCCTATCCTATCATAACCTTTTTACAAACATGTTATTCTATAAATAACAATTATCCGACAATGTAATACACCTAACAACTTGACTGAGTTCATGAGGATTTTTTTACTGTCAGTTTACAAACTTTCTTACCCAGTTTTTCCTCTTTGGTTTCCTGCAGAGCTGATAATGGACGTTGAGCTGTTCCAAGCGGCCGAGTTGAATGTGGTCGTCTTGAGTAAGATGATCTTCTGCTTTCAAGCTCATCTGCAGTGGTTTGTTCGGCGGGTGAATTATTGTTAGGATAAGGATAGTATAGGAGGATATTCATGTTTATCTCCGTTAATGGGAAAACCAAGGGGGTTAACACATGGGCAATCGTCAGATCACATTGCCGGAACCCAGCGGATTAATGGGGTCTACTAAATTAAAGGAACTAGTGAATCATACATAACACACTGCGATAGCTCCGGTAACCCAACTATGGTAGCAAGGTGATCTGACGATTGCCTGAATGTTAACCCCCTTGGTTTTCCCATTCACGCGAATAAACATAAATATCCTATTTAATCTTTAAAAACTCAACAGAGGACACACAGTTTAGCACCAAATCAAGCAAGAGGCTCGTTTGCATGTTAACAGTATCGTATGACCGGCTACCATTTTAACCTCTTAATCATTTCTCCTCACAACAGAGTGGAAATCAACACAACAAAACTCTTTTTTCTACCTCTGTCCACAAGATCTGGAATTTTCTCCGGCATAGAAACAACATTTTTCACTTCACCGGATGGCGCCGAAGCCGCATTTCTGAGATTTTGTTCTTCTTGGGAAATTGCCGACTTAATTATTTCCATCACTAGTGTTTTCTCTGCAATGAAAATGCATTTTAAGTTAAACCCGCGCTTTACTGCACACTCTTCTTTAGGGCTTTATATTGCTTTGGTCTAAATTACATTTGGTTTGCTTATTATTGTTATTTCGCTTAGGTTTGGAGGCCACCTTTGCTATATGTATTAAATAATATCCTTATTTTAATGATGTGTTTAAACAACTGTTCGTTTTGCCGTCTTATCCTGTTCCTGTGTTGTAATTTGATTCGTTTGCATTTTTTTAATACTGGGGCAAAAAATGAATAAACTGAACCAAAACCTAATGGTTGATTGGGTTTATACATTGATTAAAACTTAAAAGCCTAAAGGATATTAAGCGACCAGCACTGTTTCTATCTTGTTACCTCTAAATAAAGTTCTAATTTATTAATCACGAGTTGGATTACACAAGTTGGACTGTGCAACAATTACTCAGGGCCAGTGCTGCAAAATTATTGGTCAGACGGGTTAGTCTGGTGGTTTATACGTCACCTTTCAGCCGAAGGGTTGCAGGTACAAAACCAGTCACTAGCTGGTCGGTTGTGTCCTTTAGCAACGCACTTAACGAACATTGCTTGAACCCAATGGATTAATGAGTTCTACTAAATTAAAGGAACATGTAAATCATACACAACACAATACAATAGCACCGGTAGCCCGTCGGTGGGCGTGAGGTAATATGACGATTGCCCGTGTGTTACCCCTTGGTTTTCCCATTCATAGGTATAAACATGAATATCCTATCCTATAAACATATCCTTGAATAAAAAAGCAGCTTTCATAAATTCATCAACTTAATTCCAATTCGTATAAGAGAAATTGATAAGAGAGACATGAATTACCTCGGTCACCAGCAGATACCAGCCACTGTTGGACAGATGGAATTGAATCTGTGTGGAGAACTTGGCATAGAAGCTCCAGCATGAGGGATTCAGTGTCAGGATACGAGGTGATGTGCTGTGTGGATGGGGTTGGAACTATTTAATCTGTGGGCGCGAGTTAATCTGACGATTGTCTGTGTGTTAACTCTCTTGTTTTTTCCATTCACGGGGATAAACATGAATATCCTATCCTATCCTATCTACGAGAAGAATCTATCAAAGTGTTACTCGAGTGATTTTTTGGATGTTAACCATAAGCTGTGGTCAAACGTTATATTTGTGCATCAGACAAGATCATTATAGAAATTGCTGTACGTTCAGATAAAATAGAGTGTTTTATTAATTTTAAAACGAACCAACTATCTCCCATTTGGAAATAAATTTTGTTATTGTTGTTTCCTGAACCTGGTTGCCTGAACCTAGCGGATTAATGGGTTCTACCGAATTAAAGAAACATGTAAATCATACGCAACACAATGTAATAGCTTCAGTAACCTGATGATGGATGCGAGGTGATCTGATGATTGCCCGTGTGTTAACCCCCTTGGTTTCCCATTCACGGGGATAAACATGTATATCCTCCTCCTATTGCAACTGTGGTTTTTTAACATCAAAGATCGACACACCTACTCCACACTAACATAATATGGCTATAAAAACCAACCATAACCATTAATAATACCTTCAATGAAGATACACTCACCCATTACGTTGAAACACAACAACTGAAAAATGGTCCAAATATGTTGGTACTTACATTATAACTTGGTTTCTGATAGTTTCTGTAAGTTGATTGCCTTGAGACTGGCTTCAATCTCCCTGTTTGGCCTGTAGCAATGTTGGATAAAAGATTTTTTGACAAGGTATTTTGGGACAAAACAAACACCACCAAGATACACCTTATTTTTTTACATAAAAAAAGAAGCCAAATGGGTGTTCGTACAAATTAAACACCTTTTGGATTAAATTTTATTTCACAGAATACAAGTTAGGTGGTGTGCCCAGACATGACAGTCAAATTATAATGTATGGTGTGATAAATTCCATTTTACAAAACTGAGTTGGTTTCAAAATAAACGTGCATTTGCGAATGATTTGTGCATGCTTAATGGTGCTATGATTGCAGGGTTCGTTATGTCAAATCTATAACGATTTGACATTAAAATATTGATTTTTGGCAGCAGAAAATATTGTCTTAGAAACTATTTGTTAACATTGTTTAACCGGTGCTAAAATTAAATTTCAAATATAGCCTCTGAAACAAAAAGTCTCGATACAAACATGCAGATTGTAATAAAGATTCATACAGAAATGGTGTAGGACAGACAGTGAATTTTGGATGAGGATGATATACCTACCAAATAATTCCTTCCTTAGAAGGAACCTGTGTAAGCTTTGAAGTTTAAAAATCCAAATGAGGTTAAATCGAGAAATGTTTATAAAAGTACACAGCAAAATTTAATTTAAGTTACTAACAACCAAGTTAAATACTATGAAAAAATCAAAAAATTACTTTCCATTCAAAAAGTAATACGGTCATGCCACCAAATAGTATATTTTATTGTGCCAACAGTGACACAATGCTTGCTAATAAAAGTGCAGGATTGTAGGTGTACTGGATAAGCCCTAATTGAAACACTGTCACAATGTACTAATTATTTGGAACATTAACCTTAGGAGAAAATAATCAACTGTATCCCTCTTGGTGGATAACTACAGTGTTATAACACGGGCAAGATTAAGGGTAGCTTGTGGTGACCAAACCCATTGCAGTGTGTTTTATTATCGCCTAACTAGTGCGTAAGGGCTGCGTTACCACACTGGAACCATTAGATTACTTAGCTCCCACTCTCAGGTTACTAAAGCTACTGTAGCGTGTTGTGTATAAACGACACATTACTTTAATTTCAGTAGAAAACCCATCAGTCCACTAGGTTCAGGCAACAACTTTAAAACGACCTTAATGTCATTGTTTGTTAACTCAAAAAATACAACCATGCTGAAAGTGGTTAGGGTGAACATCTAACAAAGCATTAAATGTGGTTATGATATTCGTCTTAATCTTCTCGGTCCTAACATTTTGCCCTGACAGTTAATTCAAACTTGCACCAGTATGACACAGCAAACATAACAGGATCCTCACGTGAATACATGGATTCCCGTTTTGGAGTGGGAGGGGCTGGTTCTTGCAATGGCACTTCAGGGAAAGTGAGGCCAACGTTGGTGCAGAATTCGTGCAGCTGGTTTCTCCAGGACTCAGTGATCGGAACTGAAAGTTAATTAGTTTAGTTTATTTATTTTTTGCGCCAGTATTTAAAAATGGCAAACGAATAAAATAACGACACGGGAAGAGGAAAAGACGGCAAAACGAACAGTCGTTAAAACACGTCATTGAAAAAAGGATATCATTTAATAAATATAGCGGAAGCGGCCGCCAAACCTAGGCAAAAGAACAATATTGAGCAAACAAAAGGCAAAAGAACAATATTGAGCAAAGCGCGACCAGTACTGATGGATGCATTTAGGGAAAAGTATTATACAACTGTACTACTTCTTCAGGGCTTTATTTTGTTTTGGTCTTAATTAATTTTTGTTTGCTTATTATTGGTATTTGGCTTAGGTTTGGCGGGCGTGTCCGCTATATTTATTAAATGATATCCTTTTTTAATGACGTGTTTTAATGACTGTTCATTTTGCCGTATTTTCCTGTTCGTGTGTCGTAACTTGATTTGTTTGCCATTTTTAATACTGGGGCAGAAAATAAATAAACTAAAACTTTTAACCTATGAACTGGCATGTAAGTAGTTTAACCATGCTTAAACAGTAACAGCTCCAGCATCTTAAAAAAACTTAGAACAGAGCACTGGTTTTTCACTTTCGAACGTATAAATGGATTAATCATCTAGATGTATACAACAGAAAACATTTGATTTATTACCAAGTCCAATCCTGGGTACAGCTTTCTCCCTGAATGGGTAATTCTGCAGCCCCGTGATTGTGTCAATAGGAAAGTTGGTGCTGTTTATGCCAAGTGTGCTCGAGGTCAAGTGTGATTTGAACAACTCATTCCTTTCCCTGGGAATGGCCATATTTAGTACATTCTAAGTCAACAAGAAAAAAATCTGTGAAATTTCATGTGAATAAAAACTTGCTCTCCTGTTTTAGCTATCACAAGAAAGGATGTTTATAATGTTCTTATTACAACAATGTTGTATATTCTTGTTGTTCCTAGTTCGACAGGTTATTTTGGTGGGTTAGTGTTTTGCTTTTCAGCCGAAAGGTCGCAGGTTCGAAACTGCTCGCTAATTAGTCATTTGTGTCTTTGGGCAAGGCACTTAACAGACATTGCCCAAATCCAGCAGATTAAGGGGTTCTACTGAATTAAAGGAACGTCTCTATCATATACAACACACTGCAATAGCTCCGGTAACCCGACGGTGGGCCCAAGGTGATCTGACGATTGCCCATGTGTTAACCCCCTTAGTTTTCCTATTCACAAGGATAAACATGAATATCCTAACTTATCCTATCATTCCCGTTAGTGAAACTAGGATGGCAATATACCGTGGGTTGAAGGGCATTAATTTCCGTCAGATTACCCTGGAATTACAGTCACATGTTTTGAGTGATTTTGCAGTACGTTATACTGGATAGACACAGTGCTATAGTGTTTACTTAATCCATTATTTCAATCCACTGTTTGTTAAATGTATTGTGCAAGGACCCAACCATTTAGCAACAACTAGCTATATTTTTGAACCAACAATCCTTCACTACCACCAAGTAAAGCGGTTAAATGTTGCTGTTTTTCCAAGTTGTTAAAAAAATACATACCGTGATCCAAAAATATATACATACCAAGATCCAAGGATCTTTTGTCTTAACATTGATACTACAAGTATGTGAGATAATTGTTGAAGCGTTATATTATTTAAGCAGATATACCTGGTAGTAGGGGTGGAGATGCTGAATCTATGCACTGGTATCATTCCATAATCATTCACAGTGCAGATTGGGATCCCATTTAAACCTGGGTGCATTGATATCATTACTTACTCTGCATATTCATCCTGACATCGTCTGACCCGTTAGTCTGAAGGTTTAGTGCGAATCCTTTCAACCAAAAGGTTGCAGGTTCGAAACTGCATGCTAGCTAGTCGGTTGTGTCCTTGGGCAAGGCACTTAATGAACATTGCCATGCATCTGAGAAATATACTTTATGATATTTTCACTAATCACTAATTTTAGTTTTTAAGGCAGTGGAGTGGAAATTATGCTGAACTAATGGGTGGTCAAGATTGAAAGGTATTTGCAGAGTGCTTATATTGTAGTTATTTTTTGAAATTTTAAAGATTTAAAACTATAGGGACATAGTTTTGAGCAAATAATAGCATGCAGGGAAATGACAAGCTGTATCTTTCACATGTAATTCACCTTTAATATGTCGAACTCTCACTGGGTGTGGGTTGTGCCTTGAAAAAAAGGAAGCTTGGCTGTATGACCCAAATGAACCATCGCGTGACACAGCCCTAGATGCTGTGAAGGAAATAAGATACCGGTATGTAGTAGAATACAATTTTCAAAATATTAAACTGTGAGCACATATGTGTGAATTTGAAGACTAACTGGAGTTCAGAATCAGTATTATTTAAGATGGTTTCTGAGATGGGATAGGATATATATGTTTATTATCGTGAATGGGAAAACCAAGGGGGTTACCACACGGGCAATTTGTCAAATCACCTCACATGAAAGACTACAAAGAGATGCAGCCATATTTTAACTCATTTCAATCTTTTTTGTATTCCCCATTTTTATATATTAGTAATCAATAAAAAATGAATTCAATCAGTGGCTTCAAGGAATTTTAATCATTGCCATCATACAATATGATGACAGTTAAATAAACCAGACATTTGCTTAGTGTATGTAAACCCAAAATAAATAAAGGATTAGCATATTATAATAACTAAATTTCCATGGCCTGTTATTTTAAATCCCATTTTAACAAATCCTACAACTCATTCTTCAAATCCTCAACAATTGCTATTTTATTCAAACAATCGATTTGTTGTCATAAGCCTTTGTGCACTATATATGGATTTATTTCACAATGTCCTTTTAAGTAATAACAATGCAGAACTTTACATCAAAGTAAAAAAAACAGAAAGTATTGACATGATTGGACTCATGAAAAATCACAAAAAATTATTTGAAAAGTTATCTTTGAATTGCACATTTTAAGGTAACATTTAATCCTGTTTAGAAAGAATTGTAAATTGACATTAAAATATTTTCTACAATTCTTAGTTTTGACAATGTTAAGGCATATGGCATTGTGTATCAACTAAAAGACATTGTATGAAAGGATAGGATAGGATATTCATGTTTATCCCCGTGATTGGGAAAACCAAGGGTTTTAACACACAAGCAATCGTCAGATTACTTCGCGCCCACCGTCGGATTACCGGAGCTATTGCATTTTCTTGTGTATGATTCACATATTTCTTTAATTTAGTAGAACCTATTAATCTGCTGGGTTCAGGCAATTTCCGTTAAGTGCTTTGCACAAGGACACAACCGACTAGTTAGCGACCATTTTCGTACCAGCAACCCTTCGGCGGAAAGGTGACTGTCGGACTTATCAAACCTGTCGGACTTACCAAAAACTAAATAATAGTTAGTATTGGCAACAATCCCACTATGCTCACCTGGTAGAATCAAATCATTTAGTGGATATTCCATCGTTTGTATTGGCTTGGGTACATCACTTAGAAGTTTCATCTGTTTCTCATCTTTCTTAGCCTTTGGGGCTTGGGTTCCGTCCCCCAGAGCTCCACGGACCAACAGAGACTTCTTGCGTGGCTTAAACACGCTGAAGCTGAGGAAATAAATCAACTGGTTCAACTTGTACTTATTTGAGTTAGTGGAGATATTAGAATCTTAGAAAGATTGATTTGACATTTATATCCTAATGTGTGGGAGGTAAATTGTCCGGAATAGGACAGGATATTTATGTTTATCCCCGTAATGTGAAAACTAAGGGGGTTAACACACGGGCAATCGACAGATTACATTGCGCCCACCGTTGAGTTACCAGAGCTATTGCAGTGTGTTGTATATGATATACAGGTTCCTTTAATTGAGTAGAACCCATTAATCCGCTGGGTTTAGGCAATGTCTATTAAGTGCCCTAATAAAGGACACAACCGACCAGCTAGCGAGCAGTTTCGAACCGGCAAACTTTCGGTTGAAAAGCGTCGCACTAAACCACCAGACTAACCGGTCGGACTAAAATAAATCAAATAGTTTAACTTGCATTCATTTGAGTTGGTGGGGATATTAGAGTCTTAGGAAGATTGATTTTACATTCATATCCTAATGGGTGGGGGTTAAATTTGTCCAGGAAAAGCATGTACCACCCTTTCCAACAAATAATTAAAGACAGTGCCTTTCTATTCATGCAACTTAAATAGGATATTCATGTTTATCCCCGTGAATGGGAAAACCAAGGGGGTTAACACACAGGCGATCGTCCGATCACCTCGCGCCCATTGTCGGGTTACCGGAGCTGTTTCAGTGTGTTGTATATGATAGTCACGTTCCTTCAATTTGGTAAAACCTTTAATCTTCTGGGTTTAGAATTAATCTTCTGGGTTTAGGCAATGTCTGTAAAGTGCCTTGTTCAAGGACACAACCGACTAGCTAGCGACCAGTTATTGGTGGTATTTTAATTTCCTACACCATATGTAATTTACTTTACCTTGACGAGGGTCTTTGAACATTGGCAATCATTTTGGGAGCTTGTGGCAAGAAACAAACACCACACGTCTACTATGAATCTATTAACACTGAAATACAATATGAAATTTGATTATTGTGTTCAATATTCTCACTAGATCAAATAAGAAGGATGAAATAAAATGTATTTTAAATTAACATTAAGGTCTAATATGGGCATAAAGAATCCTTTTTCGAATATGCTGTGAGAGGCAATATCCTGCAATAATTATTTAACCAAAAAATTTAAAGAAGAACAATGTATATAGAAAACAAAACTTATTAGATTTTGTGGGGCAACACTAAATTTAGTGTCAACTAAAGGAAGGGGAAAAAGGGAAGATGAGAAATAGTAAAACTGCTCATTAAAATTATAAAAAAAAACTGATTTAAACCCTGTCCTAAACACTAATCTTAACCTCAGAACTAACCCTAACTCCAAACCCATGCTAATCTTAACCGAACTAACTCTAATGCCCAAATATACATCTTATTGTGTAGTTCCACTCCTTCCCTCTTTCCCTCCTTTTAGATTTCCCCAATTTTGTGTTAAGCTGGAGACAATTGCATATTACCCAGTAGCATGTTTTTGAAGTTCAAACATTGCATCAACTTAAATCACAAATAAAATACCCGTTTGGATTTTTTCGTTCTATAACCTGCACTTTTACACGCTTTATACTGGATCCCACTTCCCTCATTTATATTAGTGATCTAGAGAACTCGTTTAATCATAATACAGACTGTATTATACCACATTTTTCTCTATTGTTACCATGTTACCTATAAATTCATAATCAATTTAAACATGGTGGTATAGTGAATTGCTATTTATATCCGCCATACTGTACAACTTTTTCAAGTATTGGCCGAAAACTTTAAAAATCATGTTAAAGTGTCAAGAATTTAATTTTGCTTATTTATTTGGTAAAAAGATCCGTGCAAGATCTCGCAAGTCTTAACTTTTTGTCCAAATTGACCAGACTTCTCATACCTTACTGAAACCTTAATAATTGACTATGACTGGCTGGAATTAATATTAACAAAATTTAGTTAAAGTACAAACCCCATTATTTTTTTATTTAGCCAAAAAATGTAAAGTTTTCATTTTATAAATAATCCCCGCAATTTATGAATTTTGAATGGCGGTTTAGAATCATACAATCTAGGCTGTATCTACACTTTTTGGATTCGTAGTAATAGTAGTTCAAATGTAAATAAACTTTTTTTAAACAACATGGCTTTGAACAGATTAACAAGCCGTTTAAATGACCTCCATTATTGTTGGTCGCGTTCCTTCTGTTTAGTAAATCTCAAATACCGCGAATACTGCGTCACTCGTTACCAAGTAACAACCGTGGCGCCACCTACCGATAACCTATATTTAATATGGGTAGTATATTTCCTTTTATCTCGATGAAAACACTTGCGATCGAATGACACTAAAGTTACGTTCTTCGAACAGTGGTAAAGGTATAAAGATTTTTAATATTTGCAATGGCTAAATGCGGAACATGTGCGCCGTAAGGCAAGGAATTCCAAACGAAAAAGTAGGGTAAAAAACAAATGTGTACAATGTTGAGTTTTAGTGTGGTCCATATATAATAACACATAATTTCACATTTTAAACCAAAAATAAAAAGTGGTAAAACTGCGGATTTATGATGGCATCTTGCAGGCCAAGACACTTTTGTTGCCGACTTGAAAATAAAAATTAGAAAAAGGACCTGAAAAACAAGTGCTTCAACATTTTCTTTAAAGAAGGTACAAAATATGTTAAAAAATATATCGACCCAGTTAGATAACTTTTTATTCATATTATTTAATTTGCATCACGCATAGCATTAACATTTATTAACACTGATGAAAATTGTCGAAACTGCTGAAACGTTTGTGCAGCATGACAAGCCAGATGAATGGAATTCTCTCGTTTATAGCTCTTAGCTTCTTTCTAATTAGAATTTGTAATCTTTAGCATAGCCACTACGGAGTCAAAGGTCTTGTCGGCGCAAGTGCCACTCTGAAAATTATTTTGGGGGTGTGAGTTTGGCGTGTCCGTCGTTATGATGTTTCTGTTCGCTCCTCCTTAATCTCATTAGCGCCTGCGGAACAATGGTTGATTTGTGACGTTTATTTATCATCTATTTTAATGTGATAAATAGGCGGAAGTATGACAACTGGCAGCTTAACACGCAACACGGCTGTAAAGTGGCAGTCATTTAGTGTAAAAGTTTGACCACTGCGACCATTCCAGAATATATCTTATATTTGATCATGGGTCACATCCTAAAAATGTATGCAGCAGGCGATGTATCGATTAAGGTGGGTCCAATAGGATCGAGAATTAAAATAAATCCAATAATAAATACTGTGCAATACCTGCGTTAAGGCGACTGTGGACACGCAGTATTCTAAAAAAATGTGCGTAGTTCCATTTTCTGTACCAAAGTACCGTGAACTATCAAATAAATGCTGTATAGGCAAATCCCGATTCGCGATTTCTTCCAGTTTGAATACAAAAAAAAAAAAAAACTTAAACAGTTGACACTAAACTTCTACCTTGTACTCCGATATACGGAGTCTTTTCCCATCCACGATACAAGTTCGCTTCGGGCGAGGTCTATACTTATAGTCGGGATATTTCTCCAAGTGAACCTTGTTTAACCTCGCCTGTTCTTCATAGTACGGGCTCTTTTCAGTACTTGACATTTCTTTCCACTTGGCTCCTGTGAATTACCAAGCGGCTCTTAAGATATTGCTTTAAATTTGGTTTCTAATTATTAAACACAAAATGTTTAAGTCAAAAACATCCAATGCGTTTCCAAATATGGCAATATAAATGGACCAATCACCCGTACATTACAATAGCTCTAGTAAAGTTGAAAGGGGGTCAGGTGACGCTACCCGTGCAAAAGGATAGGATAGAATATTCATGTTTATCCCCATGAATAGGAAAACCAAGGGGGCTAACACACGTGCAATCGTCAGATCACCTCGCGCGCACCACCGGGTTACCGGAGCTATTGCAGTGTGTTGTGTATAATTCACAGCATGTTCCTTCCATTTAGTAGAACCCATTAATCCGCTGGGTTCTGGCAATGTCCGTTAAGTGCCTTGCCCAAGGACACAATCGGGTATAGCTAGCGACCAGTTTTAAACCTTTAACCTTTGGGTTTAAAGGCGACGCACTAAACCACCAGACCATAACCGGTAGAATATTAATCGTTTTCAACCCAACCCAAAGGAAAAACATAAGTAACCTATGATATATGTGCAGTATATAGCAGATTACATGATTCGTAAAATGATTCGCCTTTTAGAAACGTTTCGGTCGAAATAAATACATCCATTTTATGTCAATATCTAATCTATATATACTGGCTTTCTACTACGCATATGTCATCGATCCACGTATTATGTTTCATTATAATTAGTATATAACAACAAACAGTTACCGAGTATTTTACTGATGTTAGAGTTATGCATATCCGGAAAAGCTTGCAGAATCCTCCGTCGCTCGTCCTTCGCCCAAACCATGAAGGCATTCATCGGTCGCTTGATGTGGTTCTTCCCATGTTTTACACCTGTAGGTGTGGTCAGTTGTTTCATAAATTACCTTTTGATCTTTTATCTCAGAATACAATAAGTTAAGCTTTAGTTCATATGGTAGCGCAATGGACGCTCAGACGGAAGGTTAGCGATCACAAAACGCTTGCTGGGTGGGTATCTATGTAAAATGCATTCATTACACGTTACTTAAGAACAGTTAATTTAAAAATTTAAAATTTAAGGCAAACTATCTTTTGTATATAACGCAAGGCAATAAGATATGACCTGACTGCGGGCAAGTGTTATTTTGACAATAATAAAATCATCATTTTGAGCGCTTTCGTTTTCCGACACAAACGAGTAGGTTTGGGTTGACACACCCACTTCTAAGCAATCAGCATTCATTTTTTAACCAAATTTTTAACACAAGAAATTCGACAAAACAATAGTCGTATGCTGGCAGACCCGATTAAGTAGTAAAATTGGCACTATTTCTCGATTATGTTAAAACATAACCATCATCTATTTTAATAGTGGCTAATTACCACGACTATCAACTTGTGGAGAACCTATAATCCATTTTATTTAAGTATTGAATTTCTTATTCCTGGAATTCGTGTTTACTTGTCTTACCCCGGCTTGGCTCAATACTACATATTGCCCCTCTTGACACCGGAACATCAAGGCGATTTTGCAGCTTCTTAAGGTCGCCCTATAACAAAAAAAACAGAGGCATAATATGTGAGTTTGTTAAGTGAGTGTACGGTCGTGTGGCCGAATTGGTTAACGCGACCGATACATATACAGACTCAGATGTGACGAGCCCATCCTGGGTTCGAAACTTGGCTAAACAAATTGGTTAAGTGAGTCACCACAGAAATGTCTTGGCCCACAGCAGGCAAGAAGTACATTTATGCCAGTACCAAGCCAGTTACTTCGCACATGGGTAAAATATAAGTATTCTCAGGTAAAATAAAAATAACAAAGTAAAAATTTACGAAAAAAAGTGTAATGTATTATATTATCGGACATACTTCTGACTTTTTTGAGTAGATCGACTATTTTAACACCCTTTTTAACATCTATTATTTAGCTGTTTTTTCTGTTTTTTTTTATAATAATGTCTTACTTATTATCTTAACGAATAAACGAAAAATAAACTTATTCAAAATGTTTTCATACATTACAACGACCGGCAAACTTAACCGTTGCCCTTAAGGAAATTCCGCAACACATACAAATCCCGGAAACATGTATATTGTATCCGACTTTCAATGACGTGTTTTGTTAAACACAATATACAAAACCCGGAAGCGTCTTAAACTGGGGTATTTCCGTATCTTGTTTCCGTTCATTATACAACTGCTTTGTATGTAGAGGCATTGCGAATTGTATAAATATGTGTGGCCAGCGATAAATCCTGTACACGTACGCCATGATTATTATCGACTAGTAAATTTAATGTCGTACCATTATGAACACTGCCTCTAAACCCATCTATGTTATGAAAGGCAATACAAAGACGTATACTTATATATAATCATATTTAATATTGTATATGTGCGCTTATTAATCAGTAAGATTAGCAAGTGCTTTTGTACTTTGTAATTAGGCTATAAAAACACATCGCTTAACTAATTCAAATATTTACAACTGTGGATTTAAATATAAATAGACGATATTATTTTGTCGTTGGGCCCTGCGCTTGGAAAATTCAATATATATCCATATATATTATTATAAGTGCGTATTTTCGGTATGTTATGTTTATCTCCTTGGGTTGGAATAGAAAAGTGTTTAACTACTGTATTGTATACCATTAACCAACATTGGGTTCGATCCTTCTTAAAGAAATTGACTCAAAAACATATGGAAGTCTGCAGCTTATAACGACCTAATGTTTAACATTGTTATACACGGTATAGTTATTCGGTATTATCTCTATCCTGTAACAAAACCATGTCTATAATACGTCCGCTAGCTGCCAGGACAAAGAAAAGATTCATAGAACGTTCGCGCGGTTATCTCTGCTCGATGTAATATCTCTGTCCGAATTAGTTTACAAGATGCTTTGTGCAAACAGCCACTTCCTTCGACATGAATACCGTTCTATAGTTTACATTGTTGAAGGAAATTGTATTGCTTTCAATTGAAACTCATATTGTATTTAACTTTCAATGACGCGTATTGTTGAACACAATGTACAAAACCCGGAAATTTGGAAACGCAGGGATTTCCGAACCGCATGTTTCCAATGCATAATACCAAGACGTAAAATGCATTCAATTATAAAAACTCTCTTTTATTTAAAAGGTATAATAACTTTACTTCAACATTGATTAATCCAAAATGTTGTTTTTGCCTTAATAAAATGTCCAACACGATTACTGTATATTTTATTCAAATAATTAAGTGGCAAAAATAAATAATAATTTGTTAATTTGTTTTCTTTGTCACTGCTAGAATATGTTTTGATTTGTAACTTTTGCTGCTTGCATTTATTATGGGTGATATTTAAGGAGTCGATTTTTTTTACAAAGGTGTTTATTTTTGTATTTAAACAAAATTCCAGTCTCTAACGTTTAACCCCTTTTGAACCTTACAATTTTAAGGTGGTTCCAACTGACATTTTAATAAGTTTACC
Organism: Ciona savignyi; assembly: GCA_000149265.1. Classification (NCBI taxonomy): domain Eukaryota; kingdom Metazoa; phylum Chordata; class Ascidiacea; order Phlebobranchia; family Cionidae; genus Ciona; species Ciona savignyi. The sequence continues at coordinate 2,117,436 of CH003275.1, forward strand.
TTGTTTATACACACGACACCTCCCACCGTATTTTAGTCAAAAATGTATAGGCGTTGTTCGAATAAGCGTATATAATCCATCGTATTCACTATAATATTCATTTTTTTAAGTTTAATGTATTTTACGATGTATAGTTTTAAAACATATCATACCTGATTTGGTGTTGTCATCTGAGGTTCAATTTTTTTAGATGACTTTGCGTTTTTCGGCAGAGCTGCGATGTGAGAAACATGGTTGTTGTTTAATTACTTGTACATTTTTACAATTCAATTGCTAATCATAAATTATGGCTGGTAGATCCAGCTTATGGTGGCTTGTTATTTATACATCACGCGCATAGGGCTATGGACATGGACAAGTCAGATTTCTTTAAAACGCAGGGATATAAAGGATAAAATATACAGGTTGGGTTATTCTGCTGTGATATACCACCAGCGACCCGGTTTTGCGCATCATCGATGAGAATGCACTCAGTACTCATGACCCAGACAGATTGTGCAAACATAGATAGAAATGGTAGTCTGCTATTGAGCCACATATAATATATTCTAAACAATGCATCGCAGTAACTGATCAAACACACACGTTAAGCATAAATCAAAATTATTTTAAAAAGTACAATAAAACACCTTCCGCTTGTTCTCTTGTAAAAGTGACGTTATCCCGATACGTTTTTGACGTCACAAAAGGAGATTCCAGAAGAGATGATTGCGTCATCGGACATCGATGTCGATCGAAAGATTTCTTCATCAGACTTGAACACGCTGCACCAGCATTCTCATCCTGTGTAAATAAAATGTGATTTAGCGGTAAACTACTTGGCATAAAATGTTATAAGTGACAGATAAGTTAATAAAGAATATACTGGATTAAATCTATAACTTGGGGCCAAGAAATGTATGTCATGAACGCGTCAAATGTTAATCTTTCTATGTGTATGTATGTGTAGCTAATTATACGAAGCTTTTCCGAAGCCAGCATTGATAAATAAACTGTCCTGATATTTCCTAATATTTTAATTTACAAGCAACGGATGGCTTTTTGTTACTGTTGTGTTTATTACACTGGGAGCACTTGAAATGGGCAGTGGGAGCCGCTACATCAGCCAACTTGTAGCAGTTGTAAACGCTGCATTGCGGCTCAATGACAATGAATTGGTAAATTTCTTCGAATCGAAAATTCTGATTGTTTACTGTACGCTGCACTGTATGTCGTAACAATAGCTCGCGGACAGATCCATTATAACGAACAATTGATATTTTAAGCACAATGCGTTAATAGACAGTTAAGTGGAAAAGACAATTAAACACAAAAACGCATTAGCGAGGGCAAAAGATAAGCCACCTGTTTATGCTTTTTTGGGTCTTCCCCTAAATAGTGAGGTTTCGGGTTGTCAGCCTCCAATGAACGTTTCCTTTGCTCCTGCTGGGAATATGGATGCAATACAATTATTTGAATATAATCAACTTATATGCTATTGTCACAGATATGTTTAATCTACTAACTTACAGAAAGTAAGTTTAATTTTTCAAAGATATGTTTAATAGAATACTAACTTACAGAAAGTAAGTTTAATCTTTGAACTAAGAGTATACGGTCTGACCTCCAAATTCATACTAATCCGTCAAATAACATTCGATAGCTAGAAAAGGTTTTAAAGTTAATCTTAGACCATCTTCCGAATAGAGACTACTATGTTCATTATCTAATTTTACAATTTTGTTAAAATTTGCTCATTTTTTATGAATTACTTTTTAAATGCCGCCAACACTGCAATAATACACACAATCCAACTGTAAACATGGGGTAATCTGACGCATTTGTTATAATGTTTGTAGTTGTGTTACCCCTTTCCAAATAACCTGGGTAACCGACCATATATAGGTCAGGGTGCCTACAAAACTATAGTGTGCTGATTTTCTATACCTATACCTTTAATTTAATATGATACCGATGGTATTACGTATATAACGGATATACACAAAAAAACTTTCCTCATTCTGGGAACCGACATTACGGGAAATGCACCTATTTTGCAATGTGTTCCCCTTATCAGGGTATCGCATATCCTATTTATCCTATGATTAAAATATGGCTGCATTAATATGACAGCCACTAACAGTGAAATAAATAAAAAAAACGCATGTAATTTGTCGTGGAATTAATTAATGTATTAAATAATGTATAACAAAAAAGGACAACTTACGTTCGATCTCACTAACTGGTGTCTCAGATAACTAAGTTGGCTTATCATTTGCGAGAGCTGTTCCTCTTTCTTGGAGATTAGGTGAGAGAGATCTGTCCAAAAGAATTAGACTCGATTTGGTAAATCAAAAGTAAAATAGCGGATAAAGTGTGGATGTGGTATAACTTAATCGCAGTTGCTGCACTTTTCTTCGTGGCTTTGTCTTATATTTATTTTAATCAGATTGGCAATTTCTTACTGGACTTAAATTGTATTTTAATTTATCAACCACAATTTGCAATATTTGAGGTACTATCTCCCCATTTTGAAGCGCTGGAACTAATGTTTTTTAATTTTAAATACAAATTTATTTAAATACAGTGAGATGAAATCAGCTACTAAAAATATATATTTTAATACAAAAAATAATTGAGGACACAAATTAATTTCGGTTTATAGGGTCAGATGTGGGAAAGGGGGGGGGGGCTACCTGTTTCCAATTTAATCCTGCTTGACACAATTGCTTCAGGAGAATGACGCTCGTTTACACGTCTGCAAATGAAAATATTTTTTTAAAATATTCTACAAATATAATGCACTCCAGCGTTAATAAAGTCTAAAATGATTTGCTGGCTATACGATTATCAATTTTTCTAAAAAAGTTAAAACACGTAATAATACCAAAAAACTACTAAAGTAATTTCTGAACTTCCTAAATTTCAAATCTGCAAAACTAGTTTTATGAGTAAAATAGCTTACTTGGCTTGAGGATTCTCCGGGTATATGAACTGTGGAAACATGCCGCGATGATCTGAAATGAAACTCAGAGCTCTTGAATCTTATTTAATTGGCAACTGCAGGAAAAACACTGCAAATATGGCGCACTTATG
>CH003275.1:2120610-2132933 GCA_000149265.1 Ciona savignyi
TGCAAATATGGCAGTTTTTCATGCACGCTTATACGGATAGGCATCATTTCATGCTTTACTTCCCGCCAAATGGGAAAAACCAAGGTGGTTAACAGACGTGCAATCGTCAGATCACCTCGCGCCCATCGACGGGTTACCGGAGCTATTGCTGTGTCGTACCCCTTGTGAATAACGTATGGCAAACCACCCACAAGAATAAGAACTTTCTATACATTATAGTATTTCTGCTGTGAGCATAATGTGCTAGTTCTTGCTGGTTAACTATGTTAAATGTGGTATTTGCAACAAAAACAATATAAGTACAACCACCGACCTGCATATGCCGATCCAAACATTGAAAATCCGTCTCTTAAGGTTTGCGAACTATCATACATATAGCCAGGGTAGGTTGGGTGCTTTCTTACATCTGATCGTTTCTCCGGTTTAACTTTAACGTTTAATGGATCCATATTAGCGTATAGTTGATTACTAAGTTGCAACCCTTCGTGGGTTCGCGGTTAAATAGAGTGGGAAAAAGGCATTGATTCTAGCCTCTCTCACATGCGTTTCCTTTCAATGAAGTTATCGAAAAAGTGTTTCCAATTAATTGTAATAGCACTTAAAATGGAGATATATGCATATACAGCATACTCGCATAGGTGTACAGCTTATTTGTTATTATGTCAGATCGCTAACCGTGTGAGATTGAAGGTTCGAAACCAGCCAATTATGCGCCGTTGTAAGGCATTTTACAGCCTCGCGCTAAGTACAAAAAAACAGGTATAAAGGAACAGTGTGGACATCGTTTCAATTTGGAATTCTATTGTGTAGAATATAATTTAAATGCACGCTTCAATCGTATATGCAACACAGTGTAATAGCATGTCAACAGAGTAAGCACTATGGTCACTTATTTGACAGCAACGGTGTTTTACCTTTACCGCGATTGATTTTACCTTTACCGCGACTAAATGCCACATTCGCCCACAAAAAACTTTAATATTCCGCTATTTTTAAGGATGGCACTGGTTATGAAATGCACGTCGGTTTAATTATTTCGGTTTTGTGTTTTTTTTATTTCAAAAATGCCAGGTTACAGGTTAATAGTCATGTGTTTTTCAGGGAATTCATGTAATATAAAGCATGATAAAGAATGTGCGACCGATTAGTTTGATTGTTTAGTAAAAAGTTGCAGGTTCGAAACTGGTCGCTAATTAGTCGGTTGTATCCTTGGGTAAAAAATAACAAAATAAAACGAAAACAATTACCTATCCAGCGGAGCGCGATCGTGATTGTCGATTCGGCCTAACCAAAAATAACCGATTTTTCTATCGGCCTAACTTTCGAACCGGCAATGGTCTCGATACTAAGTAAGCTATTGAAATATAATTGTGTATATATGATTCGGTGGGGATTTACCAACACGTATTTATGAATTGGTGGCAATTTTCCCAGAACACTGCTTAATAAACCAAGCAAAATCTCAATTCTATCAGGCCCAAATCGGCTCTGCGCTTCCACCTAGCGGTCATAGGATAATACGAAAATTTTAACTTGCAGCCACTTCGCCAATTGGCACGTGTTACGTACGGTCTTGTGGCCGAATGGTTTACGCCACCGATACACATACCGACTCTTATACAAAAAAATGGTCGTGGTGACGAGCCCATCATGGGTTCGAAACTTCGCTCGGTAAAAAAATGGCACGTGTTTGTATGGTCTCGGTTATCGATAGCGCTAACCGGTCGGCCTTGCCCTTTTATTTAGAATTTAGGTGATCCTACTAATTCACCATACCGAATAGCAATGAAAGAACGTGAAATAAATTAATTTTTCCTTACGTTAATGAGTTGCATAAAAGTGAGATTGCTTCAGCTACTATATACCGTTGAATCTTTTTTATACCTATTTTCTTATTTGTTTAAAGTAAATAAAAAAGAGTCCTAATAGGCGGTAAAGTTATGCATACTGTTTATATTGCATGTGAATTACCGTAGTCTGTCATGTACTGCCGGGTCAATTTATTTCAACTTAATCAGCGTTGCACATTAAAAGGTTCCTTTGTACTTAAGTTTAACTGTAAGAAAGTTTTAACTTTTTTTCATTTTTGGCCTGTACTGTAAGGTCCAACATTTCTCTAACAGCCGTCCCTCCGTTGGTATTCGCGATTTACTGCACATTTGGCTTCAAGGCTTTATAGATTAATTTTTTTATATGTTCATTCTACTTTAAATAATAGTAAAATAAGGTTTTGGACCCGCGTGTAAGATGTACCTATCTAGTTATAATTTATTGATTAACGTGTTTAAACGGCTTGTTTTGGCGCATTTTTCTGTTTTATGTGCCACAATAATAAAGATGTGTATTTACCGTAAATGAAACGACAAAAATAGACTAAACTATAACTACAATATTACCGACTGTTAAATGCTATTCGACGAAACGTAGAGCGACGACGAAAGGGCGTATAATTCAAGTTCGCCGTAAGCGAATAATTTCTTAGTAAATATGAGGAAAATCTAAAGTTACGTCACATATTTATCCTACATACCTGTTACAGTGGACATTCAGCATTTACATCACCTCTAGGCTTCCTGATCACGTTTCCGGTTGTATACCAATCACAATTCTCTCTATTCCGTCTCAGTTTGTTTCCATGATGATACAGCAGGAAAGCGACTCAAGGCAAAAAGTGCTAGCGTGAGGCAAATAATTGGACGCGCGTTGGATTGTATGAGAGAGAACAGCAAAAAAGGCGTCAAACGTTGGGAAGCAAGGCTGTAGGTGATTCAATTTACAAATTGCATCAATGTTTACATGATGTATAGAGGTTGTATTGTAGTAATAAAGTATTATGTTACCACACACTGCAATATGCTGACAATTAATTAGGTAGCAGAATAGCTTCAGTACAATCGATAAAGAAAAGCTGTAATTATTGGAAGAAGTTTGTTTTTTTGAAAATGGAGATTGTTGTTTTTCCGATATGTCAAATTCAGTTTAAATCAGTTTTCCATAGACTTGACCTGTTTGTATTGAGCCAAGTATAAGTCTGTGTAAATATATATTAAACTGTATCCAGTTGCTCGACATTTCAAAAAGCTTTATTCTTATACGTTATCGCGTATGTGAGCGCACAGGACGCCATTTACCATTTATTCAACATTATTTTAACCAATTTTAACATATTTTACATATGAATCATGTTTTGCCTTTATAGCACAAGCTGTTCTCACGTATAAATTTATTTGTATTTATATAAGAGTGTATGTGCAAAGGCAATATAGCGTGCGTATATATATACTGTGAATAGGTCAGTATACACAGGCCACTGTAAAAATCAGCTTCAGCCTTAGTACTTAAACGAAAGGCAGTTAGTTATATTGTGTGCACACCTCAGCAATCTGACTGTATGCATGCAATATTGTAAAGATTGACCGGAAGTCTTAAACCATCAAATAAATACTTAAGATCGGTGATTTACCATAAACACCTTTGGCTTTTAGTTTACGAGCTTCTGCTTTGATCATTACCTAAATATTTTCTAGGTATGGTTGTTTTATAAGCGTATTTAAAATATTAAGTTGAAAGAAAATCTGCTCCATGTTTTTGATGAAGATACGTTTCGCCTTGCTGGTTTTATCACATTATTTTGTATCTGTGAGTCAATTTGCCATTTATTTTATATTTTTGGATGTTTGGTAGAAACCTTCGTAAGTAGTTAATTAATGTGTTTATTCGGTGTGTTTGATTCAAACAGTATCACAACGTCTGTCAGTGGCTCGGCATTTGGCGGGTTTGCTGGCGCTATTACTGTATCGAAATGCTAAATTTCAGGTCAAAGAGTCTTTGCTAAACAGCATTGGTTTACTTACACTTCTTGGTTTACGTTTTTGAGGGATTTTGCTGTTTATTGTGTTATTTTCGTATATATACACTTTCTTCTATTGAAAGGTTTACAAATAAAGCAATTGAGATTGTTTATCACGGGCCATTAAAAGTGATCTTTTGTTCACAGGTAACAAGCGAAGGTTCTTTTCAACTCCGACTAACACAACTAGTTAACGACGGTGGTGTAACCGAATCCGGGCTGTGTTGTTCGGGGCCTTCGTTTCCTAATTGCATAGAACAATGTCGCACCTCTATACGCGTGTGTTTAAAACACTTCCAAGCAACTGTAGACCCATCAGGACCGTGTACATTTGGTAGCTACAAAAGCCCAGTGATTGGAGGTAACTCGTTCGCACCAGAAAACACCTCGTACATCAGAAGGCACCCGACCGTCTTCGATTTTACCTTCAGATGGCCGGTAAGACATCCCATTCTGCAACTATTTTTTGACTCCGTTTCCCCCCACACGCTATACTACACTGCAGTTTTGTTCTTTTAATATATTTTAACATAATATAGTTTTTTTACACTTTTGAAATAAAAATGGCAGTTAGGATGGAAAAGAATTATTCTAATTGTTTAGTGGGCGATTGGTGTAACTTTCCATCTGTACCTCGGAGTTAGAATTATAGAGCTTTATTTACCGTCAACTCCACTTCCTGAGTATAATCGATGTGTAAATACTCTATATTTATTAAAATTGAGATTTAATTAACTGAAAGGGAACTCAAAACAGCATGTTCTGTCGTCATTTCCTTTAACTTTCCCCGAGTAAAAACACTTTTTTATTCCTGAACCTACTCTCTCAAAACTGAATTTAATTACCGTAAATAAAAATGTTAAAAGATACCAATTTTTCGGTAATCGAATATCGTGATATTTAATAGTTTATTTATATGGATTCGATATTAAAGAATTCGCCTTTATTTTGTTACTGTATGTAATGTACAACGTATATAGCCTAAAGCATTGGTCCCCAACGTTTTTATTATTTTTAGTTTAGGCACTTGCTATTTATACCAGCAGTTACCAGGTCGAATTCCGTTTGGAACCACTGTCCTAAAATACCTAAAATTATATTGGGTTCATGGTATAGGGACGGTGTAGCCTAAAATTGAATAGCAAAATGAAATAGAGTGGACCATTTGGGTTAAATGAGAGCACACATTACATTTTTAATATTTAATACGTACCGGTAGGGTTTTATGTCAATGTGATTAAATTAAATGGAAATAAATTTTAGAAACATGGTCGTAAATATAGGCGAGCATCGATTACATCTTTCCACGAATTTAAGCTAATTTGTTCTAGAATACTTTTGAGTACCATTCTAAGTATACTAACGAAATCAAGCCACCGGCATTAAGTATATCTAAGAAGGCAATAAATATATCTATATATGTCTCGATAACTTGGTATATAGGCAGTATTATAAAGTGTACGTGCACTGATATTATATTCATGTTAGAATTGCGAAAAATTGGTAGTTTTAACAAAAAAACACATTGTGCACCCATAACACAGTGTAAAAATAACCACTGTATTTTTTTAATTTTGGTCAAAAATAGTCAATAAAAATATTGGATCAGAATCTTACAGGTTGTATTGGGCAGGATTATGTATTCCATTTTGTATTTGGGCATACGTAAAAACGTAAATTATTTTCAGTTTCTTTTAACATATAAAAAACGTTTGCGATAATCGTGTATTTTAGCGTCCTTGTTTTAATTTTTTTTTGACTTTTAATTTGATTCAAATTTGATTGTCGTATTTATTCCACAGGGCTCATTCTCTATGATAGTGGACGTTCTACACGAAGTCAACACAGGTAAAATTGATCAGCGCTTACCTTATGCCGCCCGCTAGGCAGCTGCGTTTGTTTAGCCTCTGTTTAACTTGAACGCCGTGCCGCGCTATGATCTGCGACTGTTATACGACGCCTGTTTGACATTTAACCGTTTCGCGAAAATTACAAATGATGTTAAGCCGATTTATTTAATTTATAATTATGGAAATACTAATATAGCCGATTTCAGTTAATTTTAAATTATGAATATACTAATATTTTCTTATTTTTATGATTAATACGAATAAATACTGTCAAACAAGTTGTAAGGTTAATTAAACACGTTGTAACATCTGTTAGATATCACGAACATATAGTGGTATTAATATTAATAGACGTTTTCGATATCTTGTTATCCATGTATAACCAACTAACGCACTATATTAAAGTCAGAAAATAATTTGCTTTTTGCCCACTTGTTCCAAAATGTAACTATTGAAACATAAATATCGTTGTTTGCCTTAATAATTTTTCATGTTTAAGGTATATATATATTTTTTGTTGAAAAGATGCACTGATTATGTATGTTGTTTTTTAGTATTGTAAACCTAAAATTACATGAATGTATTAGGTTAGCTGCGCTCTTTGAATACGAATTGGCAAAAGACGTAAATAAACCTACCAACCTTTCTATGCAGTGCGATGGCCTTATAAACAAATCCCCATTTTAAAATGTAATGACGACCTTTCAGGCCAGTAGGAACTTGATAAACGCCTTTTAAACGCCTAATAAATTTAACAAAGCTCTGATCAAGGCGTACAATAATACACAGCTACATAAAACACTAGTGACAGAATGTTTTTAACCAGGCGTTTTTTATAGAGCAGTGCCCTTTGGTTAACCGTTTATCCTATCAATGCACTCTTTTATATCACACGACTAAGACCCTACTTTTTTTTACTTTACGCGCAATACAATATTTTTACTTTATATTAGCAAATGGCTGCTTTTCAGTGGCTCGTTTAAATGTAAATAGGTCATTACTACACAGAAAACCCGATTCTCATCTCGAGACTGATCGTCAGCAACAGTCACGTGACAACCCAGCCACGCAGCGATCCAACGTGGATCACCCCTGCGCCGTTCACGAAACACGGGGTCGAACTACACTACTCCTACCGGATTGTGTGCAAGGAATATCTGTACGGAGGGGACTGCGCCAAGCACTGTCACCCGAGGGACGATATCTTCGGCCACTTTAGCTGCGACGAGCAGGGGAACAAAGTGTGCCATCCAGGATGGACTAACGACGACAATGGCGCATATTGCACTAGCCGTGAGTAATCAATAGATTTTTTTCTTTCCCATATAGATCGCTGTGTGATTTGAATAAAATTGAATTCAGGACTTACTTTGTAATAACATATTTAGCAGCATACAGCCTTGGCACAATCCCTTATCGCCTCTTCCTACTATTAATACCACTTGTCCACTGGGATTATATTGCTTACTACCCATTAACCGTTTATTATTTATACTTATTAAACCTATAGGGTCCTAAAACTTGGTCCTTGGTCTACCATTTTTACTTTTTCAATCTAAATACACGCGTTTAAATGTATGTTAATTTAAGGGTATGTTACTAAGTTTCCAGCTACGAAGTATACATAGAATATGATAAATGATTTTCCCCGTTGATACGAAAATAAACAGATCTTTTTAGCACGGAAAATCGTCAGATTACTTCGTGCCGTTTATCAGTCGGGTTGCATGATGTTGTTGTAGTGTATATGATTGAGATATATATACCACTGGTTTTAGATCAACCCATTAATACAGATGCGGAATTAAAAGTTAGTTTTGTCAAAATATTTTCAACCCTGGTTTTAGTGTATATGATTGAGATATACCACTGGTTTTAGATCAACCCATTACAGATTCGAAATTAAAAGTTACTTTTGTCAAAATATTTACATGTTTTCCTGAATTAAAAACAGGCTTTACTTTAAATATAAGTACCCAAAAATTATTGGTATAATAAATATAGTAGGAACTATATACTATATTTATATAGTTGTAGTATATTTAAAGTAAAGCCTGCTTTACTTTAAGCGACCAAACTCCAAAAGCCTTGAATATAATTATACTCGCTTGAGGTCGCACTCGGCGGAAAACCGCAACGCCTTAGCATTTTTTAAACTTTTAAGATTATATCGCTACTTAGAGGCGGTTGTAACAAAATGAATAATTTACAGCTGTTTGTTCGAAAGGATGCGATACCGAGCGTGGATCGTGTCGAAGACCCAACGAATGCGTGTAAGATGTTTTATCATTGGTTCATATTACTTTTAAGGTCCGGAATTGATGGTGTTGCTAGATTTAACCTTCTGAGTGACATTACAAGTCCGTTTTTGGGGGGAAATCCTGATTGACGTAACAAATCAAGCAAAGAACTTCATTCTATAAGCATCGCGCTGTAGCCTGACTGAAGTTTTTATATTGCGACCGACATTCCTGTACCAACAAAGTCTCAACGATATATAATGTCGGCTACTTTAAGAGATATAAAATATTTTAATCCCAAATTTAAACATGGTATTAAGATTTTGCTGCCTGTGGAGTACTAACGAAAACCTTTTTTTCTGTTATTGTAAAGACATTTTTGGGAGTATATTCAGTTTTGGCTGACGATCAATTTTTGACTACTCTAGTATTAATACCACTAATATAAACAGTATCAACCGTCATTTACCGAACTTCGAATAAATTGGCGTCTATATAATCATGAGCATGTGTCAACAGATGTAAAGTCGGTTGGAAGGGAAAGCTGTGTAACGAATGCGCGACTATGCCCGGCTGCGTGCATGGGACATGTGATCAACGCTTCCAGTGCAACTGCAATCCAGGCTGGGGAGGCTCGTACTGCAATCAAGGTCTGGAACTGGTTCTTTTATTTAATGCTAATGTGCTATTTTAGTATGGGATAAAATGGCAGGTATACAGGGTGTCCCAAAAAAATGACACCATTTTAAAATCACACATTGAAAACCTGTGAATTCCAGAAACGCAATAAGCACGTGTGTTGTACTGTTGACAACGCGTAAATGACAATATTTTTTAAAATAAATTATGTCAACTCATATGCCTGTTAAATTTTATTGATTTCGAGTTCATACTTTTTGTGATATTTGCATCTTAATTTGTGTCATTTTTTGGGACACCCTGTATACTCCGAATTCTAACATTTAAACGTTGTTACAGAATACAGAGTCTCGTTTGAAACGTGTAAAATACTGTATTTGGTGTGATTGTTTGTGACACTTATTTTTTTATTAAAACGTATTTTCTGTTTCACGAAATATTCATGATGTTTTGCAGGTGGGTGGGTGGCAAGTTATATATAAACTGGCATTGAATGATGCGTACCCACAGTCGTTTTGCCGAAGCTGTTGCAGTGAGCTTTATTATTATTAAAATGCTAAACGACCTGTTTATTCTATGCAACTACCATTGCGTTGCACATGTAAAAAGTTTTTGAAATTTAACATGCACAGATTAAGCATCAGATTACAAAACTGGCCGCCAACCTTAAACTATGCATGCACCTTTCTCATATTTGGATAAATAATCAAAATTTGTCAGTGAATCTTAACTTTGTCTCACGTTAATAATGCTGTTATAATAATTAACGATTTTATCTAACTATTAGATAATAATTAACGCTTAAAGAACACTACAAAATGGGAAGATAATTTCCCTCAAAAACGCCAAGAAAAATCTTAAAAGCTCCCCAAATATGCCGTCGCAACACCCAGTTTGAAGTTTTAACATTGGTGTCACAAACTTCTTTACCTTCTTTATGGGTTCATATATGAATATTTTTTGCTGATATTTCAATTTCACTCTGTCACTAAAAAAGTTTGAAAGATACGAAAAAGTAGATTTTAAAATATATACATTTCTAATGTTGTCCTTAACCCGTGACCTGTTTCTACTTACAGACCTGAACTATTGTACCAACCACCATCCTTGCTTTAATGGAGGAATTTGTAGTAACACTGGGCACGGTAGCTTCACTTGCACTTGCGTTCCTGGCTACATAGGTCGGAGGTGCCAGTTCAAGATTAGCGCATGTTCTCCCAATCCTTGCCATAATGATGGAGAATGTATTGTGAGTGGACTTAACTATGCCTTATATGGTCAAACATAACCATTTTATTATTACAAAAATAATCTGAATTAGAATGATAAGATATATAATGCTACGAAACCTCCAAGAAACTGTTTTGCGAGAATGACTTTCGGAAAACCGATTAAAATGCGGCAGACTCTCTAAAATATCTAGCGACGTATCCATTAAGTTTTGGGATTGGATTCGGTTTAGATTCGATACAAAAATAAAGGTTTTATTCAAGTTGTTAATTTAAAAAAAATAAAGATCGAAATTAGTAATAATAAGGAAACTTCTGTGTTTATCCCTGTGTGCACAAGGGGCGCAGGAGGTGCGTCACACGGGCAATTATTAGTGCGCCTCATCTGCACAGGCGGGCTATATCCGATATGCAATATATTAATTACGATACAGATTTTTGCCGCAGTCTTGTGTTTAACCCATTAAACCTTTCGTGTCATGCCCAATGGCATCACCTACCAGCTGGCGCTTGGTGGCATAATGCGCTATACCGCCTTCAGCCTACAACTCGCTTCAGAACTCTGAGTTCTGTCGATACTTGTCTGCGGTTCACTGTATTTTCCAGTCTTTGCACGTAGTTAATAAATTTTAAAGGGGAACTGAAGTCAATTTTAAGAATATCTTAATAAATGGAAAATAATACGCTGATTTCAAAAATCAAATCAGTTTCTTCCAATATTGTTTTGTTAAAGAGTTATGAGCAAATATGCATTTTATTTTATGTTAGGGGATTTCCCGTATTACGTCACTGACGTTGTTGAGATTTCGTGCCTATATGCATTGTATACAATCATGTGCCAGTTTAGAGGTGAATTAGTAACAGAAGCGCCTGCAGGAGCGTTGTATTTTTGTTTTTTTATGAAGACTTAGCATAACACTTGTCATATAGCCTAACTAAACCAATGTACCCGCGTGACAGCTTACCTTAAGCGCGCTCATTCAGGCCTGCACGATCCTGGACCTAAGCTGAATGCTGAGGTATACAGGTCTCGTATTTAAATGACTTTAGAATAATAAGTCTTAGCAATTTAAATCATAAATCATAGAAGTGAAGACAGAACAAGAAAACTAGAACAGGAGGCAGTAAACTGTAACTGCCAGCAATTTATAGAAATAAACCAGCCATCAATCAAAGATCAGACTATGCGGTGGGAACAGCCTATTTCTTTCATGATTGTTGCTTTTCAATATATAGCCATAATCTGCAACGTAGACTAGCAATGTTGTTATCAACCCCTAGGCTACAAACTGAGAGTGTGAGAGATTTGGTATACATATGCATAGAAGTTTTAACAAATTTCTTTTGTTTTCTTCATTTCTAGAGTAAATTTAAGTTAATGTTGTAACACTAAAATGGATGACAGTTTTCAGCATTCTGGCATGGATGAAAGAAGTTTTATTGTACACAATAAAACAACACAAATTTAGTCATGTGCGTTTGAACCAAGGAAAACGTCTGAAAGTATCTTTGAAGATGCAAGCCCCATAGAAGAAAATGTTTATTTAGAAACATTACCTATTGACATGACTTGGTGCCAGTGCAAAAACTGTATTCTTATGGACACACTGCAAGAATGTTTATTCTGCATGAATGTACATGCATTTGTGCACAAAATAATGCCAGACTGGACTTGCATTACTAAAAGCCCTTATTTTTCAATTATCTACTTGGATAAAGAAGTTCTTGAAGTTGCACTTGATGTACTGGGTTGATCACTATGTTTAAAATCATAATCAGAAAAATTTAAAATTGTTGGAACTGTATTTTTCACCAAGTGGTTTGTTTTCATCATCTTGGCTACTCCATTGGAGTCAAATACAATTTTACTATGATAATCCTTGTCACAAATATGTGCACTACACACTGCGGTTCTTATTCCAGGTAGTTTAGAACGCTTGCATTGTTGTATCCATTGCTTCATCCGTTTTTTGTTGTTGTGAAGAAATCGTTGAAAGAGCACAGGTGGATTGGAATTTCGTGTGCTGTAATAGGAATTTGTACATCCTGGAGCAAAACAATATACTCCAATCACTCTTTCTTCCTTCTCAGTGGCTTAACTTTAGGCATTTTACAATATCTAATAAAAAGAACTAAATTAGAAATGTGGTATATTCTTATTAACTTATTTGGGTAGTTAAGTAAAGATCTATTATATATATTCTTCACTTACTTATCTGAGTGCTTGCTGTGTACTTATTGTCAGACTACACATCAGCTACTCAACTGTGGATTAACTGGTTTTTGCAATAAGTGGTATACTCAACCAGTAGGCTAATGCTCAGTTTCAATAACAGCAGACATAAAATGCACCACATACACAACAGCAAAACATTATACAAACAGCCAAGGTAAACCATGAAAGAAATAGGCTTTTCCCACCGCATAGTCTAGCCTTTGCCTAATGGCTGGTTTATTTCTATAAATTGCTGGCAGTTACAGTTTAATGCATTCTGTTATAGTTTTCTTGTTCTGT
>CH003275.1:2133173-2180526 GCA_000149265.1 Ciona savignyi
CGAGACCTGTATACCTCAGCATTCAGCTTAGGTCCAGGACCGTGCAGGCCTTAATGACCGCGCTTAAAGTAAGCTGTCACCATGTACATTGGTTCAGTAAGACTATATGACAAGTGTTATGCTAAGTCTCCATAATAAAAACGAAAATACAACGCTCCTGCAGGCGCTTCTGTTACTAATTTACCTCTAAACTGGCACATGATTGTATACAATGCATATAGGCACGAAATCTTAACAACGTCAGTGACGTAATACGGGAAATCCCCTAACATAAAATAAAATACATATTTGCTCATAACTCTTTAACCAAAAAATATTGGAAGAAACTGATTTGATTTTTGAAATCAGCGTATTTTTTTCCATTTATTTAGATATTCTTAAAAATTGACTTGACTTTCAGTTCCCTTTTCGAAGGGTTTAGAGGTTAGTATTTATTAGGCGCCAGTTTTATCGCAAATAATCAAATAAACCAAAAAACTAATAAAGTTAATAAAATGATGATAAATAATTTAGTTTAATATTATTTTAATTTACAGGAAAAGGCTGACGGATACGAATGCAAATGCAAGAACAACTTCTACGGCAGTCTTTGTGAGCGAACACACGTTACTTGTTATGATTCACCGTGTAACAATGGCGGGTTGTGTGTTCCACAAAAAGACAAATATATGTGCAGATGTACTCAGCAATGGAAAGGTTATAATTGTGAAGAAAGAGTCGACCCATGCTCACCTAACCTCTGTTTAAACGGTGAGTTGTACTGTTATATACCAGTTTGTCTACAAAAAATTAAACCTCGAAACATAATGCAAAGAGTAAAATAGTCCCCACAGAAAATACAAAATATTGATTTATGATTTTATCCCGTACAAAAATAGTTTGAAGAAAAGTAATTACCACGAATAAATTCTACGGTTTATTGTAAAAAGCTGTAAAATTAAATTCCATCAATCGTTGTTATGAACGCCCACGACGTATTACAAGTAATCGAGCAGATCACAAATAAAATCTCTGAAATTCCAGGAAATGTCATTAATCATTTTTATTGTTGTGTTTAACTATTGTAGAATGCTGACTTACAATTAGTCGAATTTACACTTAATGCGGCTTAACTTTCCAAAACCTTGCAATAACTATTTGTCCTAGCAATTTTCAATATAACTAACTAGCTCGTTTTCTCTAAAAATAAAAACTAAAAAACGGCGAATACAAAACTTAATGTATTTAACATTATTAGAATAAGTATAGTAAAACAAGAAAGGTCATTTTTAGCGAAGATTTCGGTAACTTATATGTCGTCTGCGAAATCTGTTTTTTATTCAACTACGTCATCGTCGTCCGTAACAACGTTCACAACGAGTGATGCAGTTTATTCGTTATTCTTTTTTGTACAAAAAAGCACAATTTAAACAGTATTTTTGTACCTTTGTGTATTAAGCTTGTATTTTTGCATATGTTTAACTTTATTAGGCTGATGATTTCGGCCTTAATTAACTTCATATTGGTACAAAGTTTAAACTATATTTTAACAGATATATGTATATACAACAAACCGTTTATACCTGCATTTCCCAAAATTTTAAGTAAGAAAACAGAAGAGTCTTAATACACTTTTATTTTTGTGAGACTAATATCGCTTAACGGCATTATCAGATCTGTATAAATAAGGGAACAACAGCACCTACATTAAATATTTATTAAAATCGCAACCATGTGTATTTGGCACTGTCATTTATTTAAATATTTAGAAGGCTATATTTATATAATAGAATACTTACTCAACATAGAAAACTTGATCACAACATTTTTTACATATAAAAGCCTATTAACAAAGGTATATCATCTGGTAATATTTTTCATGCAAATCGTGGCGTATTTATATCTATTTGTAACAGTATTATTTACTTTCAGGTGGCATATGCTCCGTACGTAACAATATTCCTAAATGTGAATGCCGCGATGGTTTTGCTGGTAGATTCTGCAACGTTAACACACAATGCGTTAATAACCTCTGTCTCAACGGTGGTTCATGCCTCACTCGATCGCAAGGATTCCAATGTACTTGTCCACCTGGCTACAAAGGACGGTTGTGTGGGAAACTGGACAACTGTTTCTCGAGTTCATGTCTTCATGATGAAAGCTGTCCCATGTTAGAAAACCGTCGAAGTTGCATTTGTAAATTCCTTTTTACTGCGACCTCTTGTGAAGCTATTGAAAGAAATTGTGACATTCGTATTTGCAATCGAGGTGATTGTGAAAATGGATCAAACGGCTGTGGCTGCTTGCAGAATTTCACCTGTTTATCCGAGCCGCCAGTGCCTCCGACGAATATAAAGTCTATCACCAACCTACCTTCAAGCATTCACAGCAAACTTGTCGTGGTTAGTAAAACCAGCGCATCGCCGCAGCTCAGTACAACGCATTGGATTGTCATCACTTTCTGTGTTGGGTCATTACTACTGCTGCTCGTTCTAATCCTGGCTTGTGTCATGTACGCGAGGAACAGCAGAAAGGCGGTGAAAAGTTCAAGCGAAACAAGTGAAAGCCCAATGGAAAGCGTACAAACTTGGGACGCAGGACAGTCTGCTGCAGATGTCTCGAAACTTTCAGTAGTAAAAGCTGAAATCAATATTGATGCGGAGGCCACCAAACTGCTGGATCCCGAGCCAATACAAACGAGGGTTGCATTGCCATGTGCTAAGTGTCCGTGTAGCCACACTGTAGTAACTGTTGAAATGGTAAGCATTATTTGAATAATTTTCAACTTTTTATGCACCTTGTTCCACGTATTTGAAGAGCGGTTGATTTAATCTTCAATCGAGCACTTTGTTCATCCTATTTCAAATAAAATAATAAAAAAATGTATCATGTAAAATATAACTCTAGTTTGGACGCCAGTTGTGGGACAAATATCCTACATTATAACAAAAAAACTGCCCGTCTACTGAGATAACAATAGTATATTATTTCCTAATCATAGATTGCTGTTGCAAACTTATACCAATTTTCGGTGAAATGACCTTATTTGGCAACAAAGTTTCATTAGGCTGTGGCAGAAAAACGCCACCAAAAGCAGTGTTAGAAAAATTCTTATGTGTGGACTGTGGAGAATATTATAGAATAGTGGTGTGGCCGAATGGTTGCCGCGACCGATATATCATTTTTATGTAAAAAAAACGGTCTTAGTGATGGTTGTGTCCTTGAGTAATTGGATTGAAACTAAGCCTAGTAAAAAAAACTGTGGAGATTATATATTCCACTTCTGCGACTGCTTGTATGAAGTGTTTAACATGAATATGCAAATGGTTTATATGAATTAAATAAGTTCACCCCACAGGCCAAAGTGGAAAACCTCCAATTCGACAAGGGTCCGTGTCCAACTTACGAAGAAGCGTGTGAGACGTCTCCTTGTTTAACGTAAGTGAAACGAGGCAACTGTCTTCTACATATTTTGGAATTGATTTGTTTTTAAAACACTTTTTAAACAAAAGTATATTTTTTTAAACAAAAGTATATTTTTTTTAACAAAAGTATGTTTTTTTAAACAAAAGTATATATTTTTAAACAAAAGTATATATTTTTAAACAAAAGAATATATTTTAAAACAAAAGTATATATTTTTAAACAAAAGTATATATTTTTAAACAAAAGTATATATTTTTAAACAAAAGTATATATTTTTAAACAAAAGTATATATTTTTAAACAAAAGTATATTTTTTTAAACAAAAGTATATATTTTTAAACAAAAGTATATATTTTTAAACAAAAGTATATATTTTTAAACAAAAGTATATATTTTTAAACAAAACTATATATTTTTAAACAAAAGTATATATTTTTAAAAAAAAGCATATATTTTTAAACAAAAGCATATATTTTAAAAACAAAAGTATATTTTTTAAACAAACGCGTATTTTTTTGAATTTTAGTATAAGAACTCATTTTCCCCACTGTGTTCGGGCGATATCTGCTAGATTGCCTAAAGGTACAATCAAATTACTATACCAGTTTCAATCCTACAACCCATTAGCTAAAAAAGGCCGCAACACCCACCAAGCTATTGTGCCGAATACAGTAGTTAGATGCTTGAAACCGGTTCGGTACGCCGAGCTATACCAGCTAAGAATTTGAATCGGGCGAACACTTACCATTTGACTGCAGAAAACAAGCTGTTATAATGTTAACTTTTATTTTCAGTTGATTCAACTTTGAAGAAGCTGCGAGTTCGCTCTTTAAACAGGACGCCGGTAGACACGAGCGTGTAAAGTCAACGGGACTTTTTGCATTCCCGCCGATGTGATTTACTTCTTTGAATAAGTAATATAGCTGCTAATATTTTTGTACAAATGCTGGATAATTGTAGTAATGTGTAATTATTATTTTTTTGAAAATTATTGCAGTTGAATGTTTCTGAAATACAAATTATTGAAATGTGGATTGTTCTTTGGTTTTTGAGGACGCGACGACGATAAACGATAGTTATGTCGTAAGACAACGATTCATTTTGTCTAAACCTATTCGGATGACTGGGAATAAATTTGTCCGATGCAGCGACTGCATATTAAATCCGGCAGAAGAAGTGGGAAGTAACGGATGCGTCATTTTTTCACAATTTAAATATAAGAAAAATGTAATGTTAATGTGAAAAAGGAACAAAATTATTAAGTCGACAAAAGATGGAATCGTTTCGAGGAGCTATACTACTTATGCGTGAGGAGCTTTATTACTATGTGTTTTTATTTTTTCCCCAAGCTGTTTGTGATAAAACAACCGGTTAAGTCTTCTGTAAGCCTATTTTATCTTAAAACCAATAAGCGTATATCAATATGTAACCATATTTTTATATATATTGGGTCGGCATAATATTTTTTTCTTAGCTTTATAGCTTCCAGCACAGTCCCGCGGTAGAGCTGCTCGAACCGCCAGTCAGAGGGTGTAATGATCTAAACCACCCACTTGCGTCTTTGACTGAGGCATTGTTGCAACTCGTGCATAAACACGAGCATCCTGCTTAAGTGTTTGGAGGTTCATATTTTTGATTTTACAAAAACGGCCATTTATTTGCAATATGGATAGCCAAGAATGAAACAGAATCAAGTTAGAAAATCATCATTACAGAAAAAAGACTTTCAAAAAAAAAAAAACGAAACATAAACGTTGCCATTAAACCCAGGCAAACATGATAAGTTGACGTTTTAGGCATAGAAAAATCACTTTATAACTTTGTAGCCTTTTTTGTACAATAAATCGAAATTAAAATGGATCAAGTAAACCATTCGCCCACATGACCGTTTATTAACTTTGCATTATTAAAACAAATAATTTAAAACTACATGTAGATAAACACCCTAGCGGATTTAGTATCCGATTCCGAAGTCGACTGATGGCGCCAATGAGGAAAAATAATTCAAGAACGAACCCCTTTTTGATTAGTGTAGTACGGCCGTTTGGCCGAATCCCGATACATATACATATTTACATTAAAAACACGGTCCTATCAACGAGCTCATCTTGGGTTCGAACCTGAGCCAGGTAAAAATTACAATAAAAAAACATTTGGGATTGTGTGACTGGCTCATCAGTTTTTTGTGCATAATGATATAATTGTTTTGGTGCGGCTGTGTGGATACTTGTTCACACTTGGAAAAACCTGGCACAAGTAGACATGTGATGTACTTGTTAAGGCTGTTTGTGTGTACATATATCTATATATATCGCTGCATTGTAAATACGTCACACCGGACGAGCTTGTCGAAGTTGATTTGTCTACAAACAAATAAGATCGGAAATTTAAAAACGTGAGGTCGGCAGTTGGTGTACTTTTTAAGTTCATTTTTTACCTGCATTTATATTACGGTAAATTTGAACAAAACATGTAACAATTCTAAGGTTCGCGTATAAGACCTGTAGTTTACGCCCAATCTTGTATTTGTAAAACCAGTAAAACCACAACAGGATACGACCGCTTACTAGTACGTCCAAATTCCAACTGCCAAATGGCTATATTTTTTAACACAAGTGCGTATCATGAAATGGCGCGAAAAGGTGAAACTACTGATTAGTTCACGCTAAAATAAGAAGCAATGCGCACGCTAATAATCAGAGGTTCAACGAAGGAATTACACTGTTACAAACACACATATAGATGATGGATATATGTGCATATCAAGTTTTTTTTGTGAACATATATGTATGATCACGATTTTGTACTTGTGGAAAAATCTGTGTGTCTGTCTATGTTAATTTGTATAGATCCATCTTTGGCATAAACTGTGGCTTAGAAATCTGGAACTCCTGGGGCAATACTAAAAGGAGAGAAAGCGGGAAGAAGGGAAGGAGGGAAACTGCTTAACAAAACTATGAAAATTAATTTTAACCTTTCCTTAACCCTAATCTCAACCCCAGAAGTAACCCTAACACTATGTTTAAAACTAACCCTAATGCCTTAATATTCATTTTAGAGTAAAGTTTCCCTGCTTCCCACCATTTCGCTTTCCTTCCATTTAGTTTTCCCCACTCCTGGACATTTTGTCTTGCTAAGGAAGTGTAGTGTAAAAATGTAGGGCTAAAACAGTGAACATGTTGCGCAGTTGGTGAGGAAGTTAACCTTATATGATTGGCACTTCGAAATGTGCAACAAATGATGTACTTATGCAGGTTGATTTGTGTACAAATATATACGATCGGGATTTTAAAAAAAGTAGAACCAAATTGTGTGCATATCAACCTGAATTCGAAAAATTACATATGCGACTTTGGAAATGTTGCGTAGGTGGTCTGATTACAAGTAAACAGAAATGGACGCTTGTTTATAAAAAGCCGGTGACGGTGCTTTGACAGTATTTACGGCATGCCTCGTTCATTCACGGCGTTCTATTCACACACGCGACTTTCTAAACAGTGCGGTTCAATTAAAACTCGAGTTCCATTCCAACGAATTCTCGTGCGGTAATGCCGCAGCGCATTCTAACTTGGTTTGTTGCGAAAACAATCTGTCTTCGCGAAAACAATCTGTCTTCGCCGTCACACTAGATTTATAGGTCAGATGTTAATAGTTGTAAAATCGTTTTATTGCCGAAAAAGCAGTAAAATTGAAAGTCGTAAGGTATCCCACCTTGACAAACCGGTTACAACCGAGAATACGCCCTCGATAGCCTTTTTTCACTTGCACTACGTTGCAAGCGTTTTCGTGCGAATTTTCAAGATAACTCACTATTTTTGTAATAGCACCTTTATGCACCAAAAGCTGATAATTTACGATTACGCTTCTCCTATATTCGTCACATCTATAATTTTCGTTCGCGTATTCGCGAATATCTCTTCACTTTAGAAACAAACAAAGGTCAAATAAAACAATTCGACACGGCAATGAGAGTTTTATATACAAACTTTCGAATAGCTTGCATTTTTACAAGATTTTTTTGTCCCCAAATAATCCCTTGTTGGCCTTCAATTTACATACATTTTGTAGCCGAACTGCAAACACAATTTCATTGAACTAAAATACGTATGCTCTTTGAAATGGGTTCTTTATTCTCAAATTCGGGCAATTTTCACATAAAACTGTAATTGAAGGAAGTCACAATTTATTTCGAATTCAAAATGACGATAAACTTT
Source organism: Ciona savignyi (assembly GCA_000149265.1). NCBI lineage: Eukaryota > Metazoa > Chordata > Ascidiacea > Phlebobranchia > Cionidae > Ciona > Ciona savignyi. The sequence continues at coordinate 2,140,793 of CH003275.1, forward strand.
ATAAAAGCAAATAATATCGGGCCTTGCCTACAATTACCGTCACATTGAACGAGATTACTCGTTAAACTTCCGCTAGTGACACAGGAACTCAGTAGTAAATCGCAATTACTGTTAATAATATAGCCATATGCTGGTTGGATGCTAAGATGAGCTATCCCGATGACCTCACTTGGAAATAAATGAGAACATTGAGGTTCTACCCTAATAATTACATCCTTTGTGAGCGAAGGATTATTCCCGCGAGTTCAATCTTACAATTGCAGGAAGTCAATTGAAAATAATAGCGTAGCAGTTAAGCATCTTTGCTGCAAAATTGTGCATTGTTTTAAACAGCATTCGTGCTTTGGCTAATGTTCGGGTCTTTATTTTTGCTTGAACTGAAAGGAATGCATTACAATGGGAAACTGAGAAGGCGCAAGGCAACTGTCGCCTTCTAATTTTTTATAGAAAGGCGTGCCGCCCCGAGCAACGTTTTTGTCGAAATTCGTCCGGTCACGCAATTATCGAAAGGAGGCGCTGCGCAAGAATGGCCGGCTGGTACAGAGCTATCTAAACCCACGATTGCCCTGAGGCCAAGTCGCAGTGACAGTGAGAGCGACATATAAGCGGTTGGTGGATGGCCAGAAGTCACTTCTCCTCACTGTTTCAGCATCTCTACTACGAACAGACAGAGTAGCAAGAAAAGCAAAGAAAAACAAACGGTGAGTTTCAGCTTACGCCTCTATCTTTTCTCCGATCTCGTGCTGGAACCGCTACAGCGAAATCGGCATTAGCATTCTAAGAATTAAGGTTGCCATCCATGGCCGGCCTGTTTATATAAGTTATTATGGAACGAAATTCCTTAAAATAATTTTTTTTTAAATAAAATATGTTTCAAAGAATTGGAACGTAAAACTCTATTAACATCAAAAGTTTTTTCTTATAGTTTTGCAAGAATATTTACAAACATTGGCCTAAAATAAAACATAAAGCATTTTATATAATTTGGGTGCTTTAATTTTAATTCTCTAGATTAAAAATCAACTTTACATCCACAGAAATACACGATGAGAAACAACATGTTTATCCTCGTGCTGTTTAGCATTGCTTTGGTGAACGCTGAGATCGGAACTGGAAAACCCGAAGAAATGTCCGAGGACGTTGTAAGGATGCTCGCTGAGCTCTCTCAACAACTCGAAAGCCAAGTGTACAACGTATCAAGAACTCCAACCGATTTGCCAGTCGGATCAGGTTCGTTAAAACTTTTACTATTAAATTAATATAGCAAAACATGCTTTTAGGTTGAAGTTTAATCAGGGGTATAGTTTTTGCCTTCAAACTGTATAACATCGCCTCTAAAGTATATATATGCAATAGGAATACAAATAAATATCTGCAATGTAGTTACAACAATCATATATCAAATAAGATTGCCAAACACGTTCTTTAAAGTTTACAAATAATGGTATTTTTGGCGTTGGGGATTGTCATTAATGATATTTGCTTATTTTTATCCACAATTAATAACCTTTAATCTTTCATCAGCATGCCTCTTGTCCTCCGATTGTGGTGACGTCTTCGATTGCGTCAACATGATTGATACCGTCAACGACTATACTCTCACAACCAACACCGCAAACGAGCGCGAAACCCTGGTCAGCAAAGCTAACATTCGTGGAAGCGAGTGCGCAATGAACGCTTTCAAACTCTTCGAGAACATGCCATACAATGAGGCCATGGAACTCATCCGTGAAGCCTTGGAAGAACTTGATTTCTTCCTCGGATCTTACGACGATATGGGTCTTAACCTGCGCGAAACAGTTGGAACTGCCAAAGTCAACTTCACCAGCACTTTCGCCCTCCCAGCAGCAAGAGCTTCAAGTAAGTTTGCATCATTTTTTAATCAATAATGGCATTGTTTATATATTCATAAAAATGTTTTCAAGAAAATATACGTCAAATAAAATAATATATTATTTGAAATCATTCAAAAATACCCGATAGACAGATAATGCAAGTGTATATTTTAAATTTCGGATCACCTATTAAACCTGTATTATATTGGTGATATTTCTAAATATCGTATAATAACAACTCCTCCCCATCTAAATATATATGTTAATGACATCATGTTCTTTTTTAGCTACTGCGCCCACCAATGACTTGAGCAGCCTGTTCCTGATTCTGGCTCTTCGAGGACAAGGAAGTTCATCGCTCACCGGAAGCAACTCAGCTCTGCTCCTGATCTCTTTGATGTCTCAACAACAAACAGGAACCTCTGCTGGTGGTCTCTCCAACCCATTCTTGCTTTACACTCTGCTTGGAAACCAAGGATCATCTTCATCATCTAACAACAACATTCTTCTTCTGAGCTTGCTCTCCGGCCAAGGCGGTCTTGGTGGTCAGCAACAGACAACCATTGATCCAGTTACCGGCCAAGTCGTACCAGCACCAGCAAGCAGCAACTTGTTATCCAACCCCCTTCTCTTGTACACTCTTCTCGGCAACCAAGGAACCAGTGGCAGCACCGGTGGTTTAGACACCAACACACTATTGTTGTTGACCATGAGCGGTGGACTCGGTGGCACCGGAACTGGAACTGGAACTGGAACCGGAATGACCGGAGCAATGGGTGGCAGCAGCGGACTTTCAAGCATCTTGCCACTTCTTCTTTTGTCAAACACTTCAAGCCTTAGCAGCATCTTGCCTCTTCTCTTGTTGGGCGGTGGTGGACTCGGCGGTCAACAACAAACCATTGACCCAGTTACTGGTCAACCAATTCCAAGCCAATCCAGCAGCTTGAACAGCATCTTGCCACTTCTTCTTCTCGGAAACTCTGGCACAAGCGGTAGCACCGGAGGTTTAGACACAACCACACTTTTGTTGTTGACCATGAGCGGTGGACTCGGAGGCACTGGAGCAGGATCTACCGGCGGTTTGGGCGGCAGTGGTGGTCTTTCAAGCATCTTGCCACTTCTTCTTTTGACCAACAGCAGTTTGGGAGGTTCAGGCGGTTCATCAAGCCTCAGCAGTATCCTGCCTCTTCTTTTGTTGAGCGGTGGTGGACTCGGCGGTCAACAACAAACCATTGACCCAGTTACTGGTCAACCAATTCCAAGCCAATCCAGCAGCTTGAACAGCATCTTGCCACTTCTTCTTCTCGGAAACTCTGGCACAAGCGGTAGCACCGGAGGTTTAGACACAACCACACTTTTGTTGTTGACCATGAGCGGTGGACTCGGTGGCACTGGAACAGGATCTACAAGCGCTTTGGGCGGCAGCGGTGGTCTTTCAAGCATCTTGCCACTTCTTCTTTTGACCAACAGCAGCTTAGGAGGTTCAGGTGGTTCATCCAGTCTCGACAGTATCCTGCCTCTTCTTTTGTTGAGCGGTGGTGGACTCGGCGGTCAACAACAAACCATTGACCCTGTTACTGGTCAACCAATCCCAAGCCAAACTAACAGCTTGAGCAGCATCTTGCCTCTTCTTCTTTTGACCAACTCATCCGGCAGTTCATCAAGCCTCTTGCCTCTTCTATTATTGAGCGGAGGTGGACTCGGTGGCACTGGAGCAGGATCAACAGGCGGTTTGGGCGGCAGCGGTGGTCTTTCAAGCATCTTGCCACTTCTTCTTTTGACCAACAGCAGCTTGGGAGGTTCAGGCGGTTCATCAAGCCTCAACAGTATCCTGCCTCTTCTCTTGATGAGCGGTGGTGGACTCGGCGGCGGCCAACAACAAACCATTGACCCAGCAACTGGACTTCCTGTTCAATCATCAAGTAAGCAGATTAAAATTAAAATTTTGTTTACATCTAGCTACCACAAAGTGAATTGAATATAAACTTTATTTCCATTTTCAGATAACCAGCTTCAACAAATTCTGCCATTGCTTTTGTTGACCAATAACTCCGGAACCAGCGGATCGTCGAACAACCTTCTTCCAATCATCTTGCTCAGCTTTATGCAGCAGCAGCCAACCCAACAAACCGGATTCTCAACGGGATCCCTTGTTGGTTAAATCAATTTATCTTCCCCAAATTAATTTATGTCCGTCAAACCGTTTTCAATCCCTTTTTACTGTTATATCACCGAATTCAAATTATTAACTCACACTTAAACGATTACTAAGATCTCGTCTCGTACAAAATCCCCAAATTTATTGAAACCCAGACCTTATATGGTACGATGCTAACTCGACATAACGTTGGTTTATGCGGAGGGATACAATTTTGGTTATTTTTGCCTTCAACATTTTATACATTCCTTCTTTTTGCATTGTTCGCTTTTGTGCGTTGCATTTTTACTTATGAAAATTATTGAAATAAAATATTATATTTTACTGAATTAATATCTTTTTTATTTGCATAAACAAGAGCAGCATAAAAATGTAAATGCAGAAGTTTTCCACATATTGATGGTAAACACACAGTTGCCACTCTCTGGCTGGTTAATAAGTTAGGTTGAAGGGCTACAGTTGGTTTAAACTCTCACAACTAATTAATAGTTTAGTTTATTTTTTGTTTTAACGATGAAAACACGATGCAGAACCTTTTAATAAAAATTTGAAAAACGGGGAAAAACAAAAAACGACAGTCGTTAAAACCCACATAAAAAAAAGAAAAAAGAAATGTTTATAAAAAATTACACTAAACCTCGAAGAAAAGTGTGCGCTGTGCATTAATCGTAAAAGGAAGTATGTTATCGAAGATAGCATGGATATTGGTTGATATCTTAATTTAACCATTAACAATTAACTATTACTAGCACATGCAAGGGTTTTTCGTTTTGCGCATCATGTCGATCTTGCAAACATTAATCGAACCCTGTACGGATACTAATCATACTTAAACCACATCAAGTTTTAAGAGCTTTTAAAAGTGACAGATAGGAAATTATACTTAACAACAAAGTTGTCACACCCTTTTACTTTACTCAACTTCTAACTAAGCTAAGCCAAAGCTGTGCCTGTATTCTTAACAGTTTAACTAGCTAGTCGGGTTCAACTAAATCGAAAGAACGTGTGAATCATACTCAACACACTGCAATAGTTCCGGTCAACACGACGATGGGCACGAAATGTTCTGACGATTGCCCGTGTATTAACCCCCTTGGGTTTCCCATTTACGGGGATAAACATGTATATACAATGGACTTTTTTTAAAGAATATAATAGAAATCTAAAATAGAAACTTATTGTAAAATTAATTATCGACTTTTATGCCTGAATATCAACTTCAATATAAAAATGTGTGGAGCCAGGGGTTTTCAACGCATCTAATTGGCAGGGACCAGGTCCCAGGATCCCCTGGCGTCTATATATCTAGTACATAAATCTCCGTTCCGACCCCCATATGTACACACATGACGTAAGCTAAACTTGACTGGCAGCGGAACCTCCACTAAATAGAAAAAACTGCATTCGTAGAAATATTCTTTATTAAGTTGTGTGTGTTTTTAAGTGATTCGTACAACGCTTTATGAAGCAAATAATAACGTAGGTACAAAATAACTGCTTTAAGTGTCAATAACGTCATGAGGTGATAAGTATCAATGATGTCATGAGGTGATAAGTATCAATGACGTCATGAGGTAATAAGTATCAATGACGCCATGAGGTGATAACAGAATGAACTCAGTCGGCGTGGATCATATTCATATAAAATGCATTTTGTCCAAATATGGTATCAAAAATGCTACAAATTTTACAATGTTATATATAATCCAACATCACTAAGTATAAACACATGGAAAGGTCGTGTGGCGCAATGGTCAACGCAACCGATCCATATACTGAATTATATCTCAAAGACGGACGTAAGTACGAACCCATTGTGGACGAAACTTATCCCAGTAAAAAACATATAAACAACTGGAAAGCGAATCGTAAAAGATGCATGCTTGGGGAAATCCCCCATAAAGAAAAAAATCCGTGCTTTAAAGTAAGTCAGTTTCATCGTTATTAATTTGTATTGTACCCTACTAAGCTACTAAACATCTGTATAACCAGCCCGCTTGGATAAGACGAATAACAAAATGTGATTGCATCATTCACAATTTCAGATCCTTTTCGTGAACCTTGTTTTGTACTTTGCGGTGACGATTTGAGACGTGATAGCAGGATTTCCTAGAATCGTAAGCCATGATAGATTGCTTATAACGTCAAATCAAATAAAACTTATATTTTTGTATTTAACACCAAGAACAATTTATTTAAGCGAAGGTAAATATAATATAACAATGACTTTATAGAATATAAATATTTATTGTATACAGTACCAATTTTTACTTCTTTTAAGTACTATCAGACACAGTAAGATTTGCATTATTTTTCAAATCAGAAATACGATTTGCAAGGTAATAAAATTATTGCTCAGTAAATTGTCACACATCCTAAGAAGGAAATATCCCTGAAGATAGACATATATCATGAGAAATCATCGGTGTTAATGAGATGTGTATATCAGTATAAGGTCACAAATGATTATCCACCGGCTGTTATTTATTCAACATCTCGAGGACACAGTGTCAATGACCATGACCATGCTGTAACCAGCTTAGCTATCTGTGACTAAATATACATATAATTGCAATATGTTGATTAAACTATTTTGACTTTCACAGATAAATCGAATGATGCTCTGTCAATGTTGGTTCATTTTCAGGGATGTTAGATCGATCCATGCACACTACAGATAACAATTAGTTGCTTTACATACTGATAAATTACATGATAAAAGCTTGTGGTTTTATTTTTAATGCCTTTTGGTCACTAATTCAACACATTCTTTTATCCAATTGGATATATGAAAAATGTTAAATTGCAAATGCCCAATTAGACAGAATGAGTGGATGAAAATTGGAAGTCTAATGAGAAGTGACATGTGTTATCTATCATACGAATGATTGGATGTACTTGACTAACAGATTGACTCTTATAACATAAACAGTGTCAAAAAGCAAATATTAAAAATCCACAACTACAGGATTAAAGAACTAACCTTGAATATGGCTAGAATTGATATGCATGGATATGAAATTTTCATTTTTTTCATTTAACTCTCTATTATTCTCCTACTTCGCAGACGATATATTTTAAGAAATTCTTATAGAAAAAGTTCTGATAAACCCGCAGCAATGGTATGAGAGTACACAAACATGTGCAAACCACCGACATGCCTGAGGCCAGGTCACAGAGCAAGGAAATTCAACATATAATCAGTTGTATGGCGTTGGAAAATCACTTAGCAGCAGTGTTTTTAAGTGTTGGGGCGACGAGAAACAGGCGACAAGCAAGAACCAAGGAAATAACTGGTAAGTTCTTGTTTTTAGTTGTTGAAAATTATTTAAATTGCAGTATTTTTTTCCATTAGTCATACAAAATTTATTTGGATGTTTTAGTCGATAAATTTGTTATGAAAATGTTTAGTATATGTTTCTGTTTATTTCTTATTTATTTATTTTTATATTTTAATTTACATTTATCATAAGGTGGCACCTTCTTTGATAACCGCATGGTTTCTTGGTGTCTCCTTGTTAAACTTCAGTCTAATTTATTTTTGTATTGTTATTATTTTGTTTTTGTGTGTTTAACAAATAAAATATGTTTGATTGATTGATAGTAAAATAAATTGGAAACAGCACTAACATATCACAATTAAACCACCCCACAGAAGTGTTGCGCAACACAGAAACTCATCACAACAAGCTCACTACACTTTATTAGTAAAGTTTTATTGAGGAGTACATAAAATAAAACTTGTAATCAAAATATATACTTTCAGGCATTGTTCACCCCATAAAATGCAGATACACTATATTTTGGTACCGGTATATGAAATGCCAATTATTAGTAACACTATTCAGAATATTTAATACGCGTTTATTCTTTGAACTAAGTATGAACTATTCATTATGAGAGTATCTACACACATGCTTAAAATTCTGTGATCACCTAAAATTAAATAGTAGATAAAAATGTCCACAGCAACAACACATGATGAGAAAGAATGTGTTTATCGTCATGTTGTGCTGCATTGGGCTGATGAATTTCAATGTTGGAGCTCAACAACCCGATCAATTATCTGAGGACGTAGTGCAAATGCTTGCAGGGTTGTCTCAACAACTTGATAGCCAGATGTACAACCTATCTAGAACGCCAACCGATTTGCCGGTCGGATCAGGTTAGTCCTAATTAAATTTGTAGGTTATTTAATTTATTCCCATGATGTGGAAAACACATGTTATTGTAATGGCAATCATTAGCTCATCTACCGTATGTGTTACAGGGTGTTATTACACGAGTAATCGTCAGATCACCGCGTGTCCACTTTTGTGTTAGTGGAGCTTTTGCACTGTTTTGTATGTGTTTAATACATTTTTTTAGTTTTAATAGAAACCATTTTTCCAATGGACCATATACGCCTTGTCAAGGACACAACCCTCTAGCCAACGACTTATTTTGATTCCACTTCTTTTAGCTGCTTGCAGATCACTACAAGTTAGAATAATTACCAGTTAGAATAACCGGCTGAACAAAAAACAATTGAGCTAAAAGATTGGACATCTAGGAGATTTTAAATTTTTTTTATCATGGTTATCAAAAACATTTTATTAGATTTTTTTTGTAAAAACTGCAGAAAAAAGTCTTACTACCATCAGTAATGACATGTACTCGGATACTCAAGCTCTTATCTTTTTTCTTTGTTATTTCACCCCGAGGGCAAAGCAATATTGCTTCAACGCCCTGTTTCGCGCGGAGCACGCCAATGGCAACCTTCTTTTAAACTTGTCACCTTACCATAAATACCTGTCTTTCTTTAATCTGTTTAATCAGTAACTTAGTATGATAAAAATGCATTACTAAAGGAACACAGGAGTGTTTTAAAAACTTGCAATGTAGTTTAATAAAACCCCAGAATAATTCAACAAAATAAATTGGTAATATAATTTGTGAAATAACTATCACTTACTTGACTATTAATGTAACAAAATCGGGGATTAAGATAAAAAATCAATCCTCTTTACAATGTAGGAACAATAAACTTGACTTGATATGCAGCTAATGTGCCTAAAATTCCTTGAAGATTAAAATTTCTAACATTTTTGCGATGGAGAATTGTTATTATTAATATTCACTTATATTGTTGCTAAAATACAGTAAAAACCAAAAAAAGGGGGAAAGTAGGGAACTGCACAAAAATTAAAGGGTTAAAATTAATTTACATAGTTTAAAAAGTGAGCAATTTCCTCGCCTTTCTTTCCTTTCCTTCTTTTAGTGTTGCCCCTTAATAACCTTAATTTTGTTTCCAGGTTGCATTGACTCTTCCGATTGCGGTTACGTCTTTGATTGCATCAACATGGTTGATACCGTCAATGATTATACCCATCTAACCAACACTGAAAATGAGCGGGAAACTCTGGTCACCAAAGCCAACATTCGTGGAAGCGAGTGCGCGATGAACACTGTCAAACTCTTCGAAAACATGCCTCAAAATGAGGCCATGGAACTCATCCGTGAAGCCTTGGAAGAACTTGATTTCTTCCTCGGATCTTACGACGATATGGGTCTTAATCTACGTGATAGCGTTGGTACCGCACAAGCCAACTTTACAGAAATGTTCGATATCCCAGTTAATCGAGCTACAGGTATGTTTTTTTTACCTTTATTTATTAAGTCTACTTAGTTAACTATTTAAATGACACTTATTTTTTATTAAATTTTACATATTTATTTTCAGCTACTGCAGCAACTGATGAGTTTAGCAAAATGTCCTTGACTCTATCTGTCAGAGGACAAGGCTATTCAGCGCTTACTCCAACCAACTCAGCTATGCTGTTGATAGACTTGTTGTCCCAAAAACTATCGGGAACCTCTGTTACTGTTCTCTCAAACCCTTTTTTACTGTACACTCTTTTGGGAAATCAAAAAGAATCAACTAACACTGAGATCCTTCTTCTCAATCTCTTATCAAGTCCAGGCAAGCTTAATGCTCATACCAATTCATCAAAAAGTCCTAGGACGAGACAATTGGATATTCTGAGACAAGGGGTTAGTGGGAGACAAGGGGTTAGTGGGAGACAAGTAGCCCAAACCACTAACACAAACAGCTTTCTATCAAACCCAATTCTTTTGTACACTCTTTTATCCCAAGGAACCACCGGCACCACTGGCACCACTGGAGGTTTGAGCACAACCACACTCTTGTTATTGATGATGAGTGGTGGATTCGGCGGCTCAAGCACTGGAACAGGAACTGGTACCGGAACTTCCGGTGGACTCTTTGGTGGCGGCGGCGGAGGAATTTCAAGCATCTTGCCACTACTTCTTTTAACAAACACAAGCTTGGGAGGTTCAGGAGGTTCAACAGGTCTTAACAGTCTTTTGCCTCTTCTTTTATTGAGCGGTGGTGGATTGGGCGGTGGCCAACAGCAAACAATTGACCCAATCACTGGTCAACCAGTTCCAAGCCAATCAAATAACCTGAACAGCCTCTTACCCCTTCTTCTCCTTACAAATACTGGCACAACCGGCACAACTGGCACCACTGGAGGTTTGGACACAACCACACTTCTGTTGTTGATGATGAGTGGTGGATTGGGCGGTTCGAACACTGGAACCGGAACCGGAACTGGAACTTCCGGTGGGCTCTTTGGCGGCGGTGGCGGAGGAATTTCAAGCATCTTGCCACTACTTCTTTTAACAAACACAAGCTTGGGAGGTTCAGGAGGTTCAACAGGCCTTAACAGTCTTTTGCCTCTTCTTTTATTGAGCGGTGGTGGATTGGGCGGTGGCTCATCTGGTACAGGATCTTCCGGAGGACTGTTTGGCGGCGGCGGCGGAGGAATTTCAAGCCTTCTGCCGATTCTTCTTTTAACGAACACAAGCTTGGGAGGGACAAGCGGTTCATCAGGTCTTGGCAGTCTTTTGCCTCTTCTTTTATTAAGCGGTGGTGGATTGGGCGGCGGCCAACAGCAAACAATTGACCCAATCACTGGTCAACCAATTCCAAGCCAATCGAATTCCATGAACAGCCTCTTACCCCTTCTTCTCCTTACAAATACTGGCACAACCGGCACAACTGGCACCACTGGAGGTTTGAGCACAACCACACTTCTGTTGTTGATGATGAGTGGTGGATTGGGCGGTTCGAACACTGGAACCGGAACCGGAACTGGTACCTCCGGTGGACTCTTTGGCGGCGGTGGAGGCGGAATTTCAAGCATCTTGCCACTACTTCTTTTAACAAACACAAGCTTGGGAGGGACAAGCGGTTCATCAGGCCTTGGCAGTCTTTTGCCTCTTCTTTTATTAAGCGGTGGTGGATTGGGCGGCGGTCAACAGCAAACCATCGATCCCGTAACTGGATTACCCATTCAGCAATCAAGTACGTTTTTTAAATCCTAACTCTTATTTACATAACTCTAACTGAATAGTACACAACATGTCTGGTTGTGCTGTTTGATGGTAACAACTCACAAGATTTTATTGGTCAAAACCAGCCCTTATACTGGTGGTGAAACCAGTGTTTTTGAGAAAGTCAATTAATCTATATAGTTGAGTCCAACTGTTTCGTTAATGTTTTATATACCTTTTAATATTACCCTATGATACACTGGCTTTTTGAACTCTTGGAATGAATGTGAATTGCATATTTTATGTTTTTTTAGATAACCAGATCCAACAACTACTGCCATTGCTTTTGTTGACCAACAATAACTCGGCAACCACGGGTTCAAACAACAACAACCTTCTTTTGATTATGTTACTCAGCTTTATGCAACAAAGGCCAACTCAACAAACGGGATTCTCATCGGGCTCCCTTGTTGGTTAAATAATTTTAACCTCCATAAATTAATTTATGACCGTTCAATACCGTTATAATGTGACTAATCAAGTGTAAATCCCAGTTTCTAAATATTTTATACTAAAGGTTTATGAGTCCTCGTTTCGTGCAAAAATGCCAAATATATTGAAACCCAGGCCTTATATGGTACGATGCTAACTCGACATAATGTCGTTTTATGCGGAGGGATGCAAGTTTGGTTATTTTTGCCTTCAACATTTTATTTCCTTTTTTGTATTGTTTTTGTTTGAAGTGCCCTTGGTCATGCTATTGTGTTGGTTTTCATGAATTAACATTAAATTCACCGCTGACCCGAATCTGACAAATGGTGTTAGTCATAGGATAGGATATTCATATTTATCCCCGTAAATGGGAAAACCAAGGGGGTTAACACACGGGCAATCGTCAGACCACCTCGCGCCCACCGTCGGGTCATCGAAGCTATTGCAGTTTGTTGTGTATAATATAGTATAGACGTTCCTTCAATTTGGTAGAACCCATTAATACGCTGGGTTCAGGCAATGTATGTTAAGTGCTTTGCCCAAGGACACAACCGACTAGCTAGCTACTAGTTTTCGGAACTTTAGCTTTTCGGTTGAAAGGCATCACTCTAAACTAACCGGTCGGACCCTAGTCATGGTATTGAAAAGTATTTTGCTTAGTATTAATGGAAGTAATTCACAAATGTGCTTGATTTTTTAAGAAAAATTAAGGCTTCTGTGGTAGAATTTTATTAACAGCCTTTTGTAAGGACCGTACGCATCATGGGCATAAATTGGTTGTACACCTAAAGGCAATCGTCGTATTGCCGTCCTTTTTCTGTTCCTGTGTCGTAATTTGATTCGTTTGCTATTTTTTTAATTCTGGGACAAAAATTAATACACTAAACTAAAACTAAAATACCTCAAAACTACGGTCGGCTTTCTAAAGCTATTTTAAGTTTATTTGATATGATGAAGACTTACTGTTCCAGTATAACTTTGAGCTATTAATTTAAAAACAGTTTAATTTAATGCTTGGTTGCCACTCTTCAGCGTCATAATAAATTCAATAAGAAAATTTCACAGACCGTTTAAATGGCCACCGAGATACGCAAAAGCGTTACTTATACATTAGAGATGCATATTAATTTGGATTATATTTTAATTGATTTAATTAACAGAATATAGTGGTCGGTACCTCTAGCGTTCATAGCACTATGTAACGTTGGTTTACTGCATTATGTGTTACAACGGAGGCAGGATAGGATAGGATATTCATGTTTATCCCCGTGAATGGGAAAACCAAGTAGGTTAACACACGAACAATCGTCAGATCACATCACGCCCACTGTCAAGTTACCGGAGCTATTACAGTGTCTTGTGTAGGATACACACGTTCCACGACCGACTAGAAAGCGACCACGTTCGAACCTGCAACCATTCGGTTAAAAGCCGTTGCACTAAACCAGACTAACCCGTCGGGCAAACGATTATCCCGCGACCAGTTTCGATTCTGTAACTCTAACGGGATGCACTAACCCACCAAGCTGTACAATCGTTCCTCTGTGCCAAAATCAGGTAACCATGCGACATGTGACAAGTATTACCAACATTAATTTAGCTAAGTCGTCCAATAACAATATCCCACTTATATAGTTACTTTACCCAAACTCGTTGGACTTTTCTTATTTAGGCCTACTTTACCAAGTTTAATGGACACTTTGCCATGAAAAATATTACAGAATTTTTTAGTGTTGTCCACTGTCTTTAACAACATTTACTTATGTAAAATTGCACAATATTATTAAAGATTTAATCAGTCGAATGGGAAGTGCCCGTTCAACATATAAGGAGGATTGTACAGTATTTTTTAAATAAACAATTTACGTAAACAAAGAGTTGTATTGCTCACTTTATCAGGGTACATGACGTAGCGATGACAACATAGGCAAGCCAAACGGGTACAGGTTTATTTTCCTGGCATCCCGGCTCTGCCCCATGGGCAGAACATCAATAATAGACGTTGATCTGTTTCACCTAATCGACCGTTTTAAATTTAAACAATATCTAAACACACCCTAAGGAAGCAGTAAAAACTCAACAGTTGGCAGATTTTCTTATAATATAAAATACAAGTTTTACGCACGGCAATTTTAGCCCACACATCTTCATTACCAATGTATCTTTATCGTAGGGAGAGCTAAATGTTTACTTAGTGACATGTAAACACAATGCAAAATATATCATATATATTTGTCTTACCTATATATGTTTCCATGTGTTACACAATACTTTGCGTTATACATATTTAAAGATGTGTTGTCGCCGTTAGATCGCGTATGTGGTGTATTCCATACATACGCCTTTTGCCGATATTACTACGTTCAAGCCGAAATTCGTTAGATCACGCGTTAACAGAAAAAAATGCGTCAAACCGCACGAAGGTAAGCTGGTACAAAACTATGCTGACCGTCGACGGGCCCGAGGCCAGGTCGCAGCGTCAGGAAGTGAGACATAAAAACTATAGGACAACGCTAAAAAAATCACTTCTCAGCAGTGATATTGAGCGTTGGGTCAACAGGCAACAAGCTCAAAGAAGAAGAATAAGCGGTAAGTCCGTGTTCATTTGCTTCTGCAGCAACTCCTTTTACCGACCGTATATCGTAGTAACATATACCGGATAATACATAGGAAAATGGTTTGGGATACTTTTACGCTTATCTCCGCTAGTGTAAGAACGAGGATAGTGATGTAACGCGGACGACCGTTAGAGATATTTTGGGCTGTGCCTGAATAAGACGTGTCCACCAAATCACTAGAATCGGGTAACTTCCGCTTAGTGCTGTGCCCAAAAGGACACATATCACTGACCTTTAGCGGGTTTTGTTTTACAACATTTCGGCTGATGGCCCACGGTCCTACCTACTTAACTATATATGCAGTCTGACTGTGAGCAGTCGATTATTTTAATATAAATTGATAACGTTGATGTTTTAAAAATTGCACGTTGGCTTACTTATATTCTTTTTCGTCAAACGATACGATAATTTGCGATGAAATTACATTCACCAATTTAACCTTAAGCCTATTTTATAAACTTTTAATATGTTGATTTTGGACTAATTTTTTATTTTCATAGCAAAATCTTTAAAATCTTTAAAATAAAGCAATTTTTTTATATTCATAGCAAAATGATTTATTTCTTTAAAATAAAGCAAATTGCAAATTATTTATCTTCATAGCAAAACTGCTTTATTTCTTTGCCTAAAACACGCGTATTAAAAAGGTAAAAAGTTTTGTATAAACACCATTTATTTATTATGATTTAACATAATTTAATTTTTGATATTTATTTCTTCTATAACTGTACTAGATATAACTATAATTTTACCTTCACAGCAAAAACACACGATGAGAAGCAATTTGTTTATCCTCGTGCTGTGCAGCATTGGTTTGGTGAACGCTGAGATCGGGGCTCAACCCGAACAATTGTCCGAGGACGTTGTAAGGATGCTCGCTGAGCTATCTCAACAACTCGACAGCGATATATACAACGTATCAAGGGTCCCAACCGACTTGCCAGTCGGATCAGGTTCGTTGAGCTCTTGACCTAATCGAACTTCTAAACTTAGTAAGGCACTGTTATTCTGACTAGTAGATATAAGCGTAATTCTAAATCACTCTATTTACTTGCTTTTGTTTATAAAATAAATCGTTTTTTATCGTAGTTTAGAACAGTGATTCTCAACGGCCCGTACACGGACCGGCATCGGGTAATTTTTGCCGGCCCGCCAAAACTAACTTCCTTTGAACTCGATAAATTAGGATCGTTTCTTAATTCGAACTGTTTAGGCAGATATACGTACTTTTAATTTCTAATTCAAAGATAACTTTGCAACTTAGGCATTTTTATATAAAATTCGCTTTAAATGTTAACAAACTCTACCGACAAATAAGTACCCAACAGTAATTATCTTCCAATTTAAAAAAATTGTCAATTGTGACGACATAATCTTAAGAAATATTTTATTCGATTGTTACACAATAATAGTCTGATAGAAATATTAGAAATTGCATAAGTCATACATGTGTAAGGTAAATGACGAATACCGAAAAATTCTGAAAAAGAGATTAACATTAAATTTAAGTCATACATTTTTAACCGCCATTCGTTATGGTATATGCAGTGGTGTTATTATTTTTGTTTTATTTTACCCTGAGGGCAAGGCAATATATCGCTTTAACACCCCTTTGGGCTACGTGGCACCTATTAAATTTAAAACTTATATTCTTGCTGTATATATTTTATCTTAATTATAATAAACTGTTCTGACAAATCCTTGCTAAATCAGCTAAAATGGGTATAACAATAATCTATATAGGATTATTAATGAATCACGATTATTAGAGAATATAGAAATA
Source organism: Ciona savignyi (assembly GCA_000149265.1). NCBI lineage: Eukaryota > Metazoa > Chordata > Ascidiacea > Phlebobranchia > Cionidae > Ciona > Ciona savignyi. The sequence continues at coordinate 2,157,017 of CH003275.1, forward strand.
TTAGATAGAATATAGGATTGTTATTAGAGAATATAGGATTATTAGAGAATCACCTAGAGAGAATCAAAATTGTATAATCCGTTTAAAATTGTATAATCCTTGGATTATCACTTGTAGATAATAACCCTTAATTACTTTCAGCATGCCTCCTGTCTTCCGATTGCGGTGATGTCTTTGATTGCATCAACATGGTTGATACCGTCAATGATTATACCCATCTGACCGACACGGAAAACGAGCGCGAAACCCTGGTCAGCAAAGCTAACATTCGTGGAAGCGAGTGCGCAATGAACGCTTTCAAACTCTTCGAGAACATGCCGTACAATGAGGCGATGCAACTCATCCGTGAGGCCATGGAAGAACTTGATTTCTTCCTCGGATCTTACGACGATATGGGTCTTAACCTACGTGATAGCGTTGGTACCGCACAGGCCAACTTTACCGAAGTATTCGATATCCCAGTTGCCGGTGCTTCAGGTACGTCATCATTATCTTTCAATAATTTGAAATATTTTATCAGTGATCGCCTAAATAACTAAGTGGATTAGTGCAGTGCATTGGCCGACCCCTTTGGCCGGGTTACCATTACGCGGGTCGTTTTACCGCACATATTTATTTAAGGCTTTAAAGTTATAATTTTGATTTAAAATATTGCCGTCTTTTATTTTTAATGTACAGAGTGGCAGCCACGTTGGACTTAAGCTAGATATTTTGGACATAAATTAAACGAATATAATCGTTTCCATTTTTTTAAAAGTCCAGCTGTGTATATTCAGTGTAAAAATAAAAATATAAACTAAATTGAACCATTGAATTACTGGGTTGTAATAAAAATAAAATAAAGCTTTAATCATATGCAACACTTTAAGATAACTCTACGATGGGCGCAAGGTAATGTGACTATTGCTCAACATTTGACAATTGCGTTTTCTTATTTACGGCGGTAAAACATAAATATCTTATCCTATTTTATATTCATACTACACAAATGTATTGTTATCATACTGTATTAACATTACACATATTTATTTTCAGCTTCTGCACCAACCAACGACTTTAGCAAAATGTTCTTGACTCTATCGTTCCGAGGACAAGGTAATTCAGCGCTTACTCCTACCAACTCAGCTATGCTGTTGATTGATTTGCTGTCTCAACAACAAGCTGGAACCTCCGTTGGTGTTCTTTCGAACCCATTCTTGCTTTACACTTTGTTCGGAAATCGAAATGCATCAACTAATAGTGAGATTCTTCTTCTTAATCTGTTGTCAAGCCCTGACAATGTTGGTGGGCATAACAAACGATCCAACAGTCCAAGTGTCAGACAAGGCGGGCAAACCACCACCACAACCGGCACCAGCAACAGTTTCCTGTCAAATCCACTCCTCTTGTACACTCTTTTGGGCCAAGGAAACACCGGGACCTCTGGAGGTTTGAGCACAACCACACTCTTGTTATTAATGATGAGTGGTGGATTCGGCGGCTCAAGCACTGGAACCGGAACGGGAACTGGAACTGGTACTTCCGGTGGACTTTTCGGCGGCGGTGGAGGAATTTCAAGCATCTTGCCACTTCTACTTTTGACCAACACAAGCTTGGGAGGGACAAGCGGTTCATCAAGCCTTGGCAGTCTTTTGCCTCTTCTTTTGTTAAGCGGTGGTGGATTGGGCGGCGGCCAACAGCAAACAATTGACCCAGTCACAGGTCAACCAATTCCAAGCCAATCGAATTCCATGAGCAGCCTCTTGCCCCTTCTACTCCTTACAAATACTGGATCAACCGGCACAAGTGGCACCACTGGAGGTTTGGACACAACCACACTTTTGTTGTTGATGATGAGTGGTGGATTCGGCGGCTCAAGCACTGGAACCGGAACGGGAACAGGAACTGGTACTTCCGGTGGACTTTTCGGCGGCGGCGGAGGAGGAATTTCAAGCATCTTGCCACTTCTACTTTTGACCAACACAAGCTTGGGAGGGACAAGCGGTTCATCAAGCCTTGGCAGTCTTTTGCCTCTTCTTTTATTAAGCGGTGGTGGATTGGGCGGTGGCTCATCTGGTACAGGATCTTCCGGTGGACTCTTTGGCGGCAGCGGCGGCGGAATTTCAAGCATTCTTCCGCTTCTTCTTTTAACGAACACAAGCTTGGGAGGGACAAGCGGTTCATCAGGCCTTGGCAGTCTTTTGCCTCTTCTTTTATTAAGCGGTGGTGGATTGGGCGGTGGCCAACAGCAAACAATTGACCCAGTCACTGGTCAACCAATTCCAAGCCAATCTAATTCCATGAGCAGCCTCTTACCCCTTCTCCTCCTCACAAATACTGGATCAACCGGCACAAGTGGCACCACTGGAGGTTTGGACACAACCACACTTTTGTTGTTGATGATGAGCGGTGGACTCGGCGGATCAAGCACTGGAACCGGAACGGGAACTGGTACTTCCGGTGGACTCTTTGGCGGCGGTGGCGGAGGAATTTCAAGCATCTTGCCACTACTTCTTTTAACAAACACAAGCTTGGGAGGGACAAGCGGTTCATCAAGCCTTGGCAGTCTTTTGCCTCTTCTATTAATAAGCGGTGGTGGATTCGGGGGCGGTCAGCAGCAAACAATTGATCCCGCAACTGGATTACCGGTACCCAATCAATCATCAAGTACGTATTTTAACCCATATTATTATTTTCATCTAAACTTAACTTAATTTAATCTATTGTATAACATATACGGGCGTGTTTCTCGGTGGTAACCATTTTGGTAATGGGTCAAAACCAATTAATTGTATTCGACTGGAAACTGTATTTTGAAATTAGATTCAATACATTTTGTTCAGTTCTACTTTAATCAATTATATTAAAAGTATGATCTAAGAAATATATATTTTATTTGTGTGTGTTTTAACATGAGTTTTTTTTTTCAGATAACATTCAACAAATACTGCCATTGCTCTTGTTGACCAACAATAACTCGGCAACCAGCGGTTCCAACAACAACAACCTTCTTTTGATTATGTTACTCAGCTTTATGCAACAGAGGCCAACTCAACAAACAGGATTCTCAACAGGCTCCCTTGTTGGTTAAATAATTTTATCCTCCACAAATTAATTTATGACCGTTCAATACCGTTATAATGTGACTATAAGTGTAAATCCAAGATTTTAAATATTTTACACTAAAGGTTTATGAGTCCTCGTTTCGTGCAAAAATGCCAAATATATTGAAACCCAGACCTTATATGGTACGATGCTAACTCGACATAATGTCGTTTTATGCGGAGGGATGCAAGTTTGGTTATTTTTGCCTTCAACATTTTATTCCTTCTTTTTTTGTATCGTTTTCCTTTGTAGCGCCATTGGTCAATATAAATAACATACCATTTGTTATCTTGTTGTTTTTTTATGTTAACATTTCAATCATAGCCCATTATAGTTATTGTAGGTAACTAAACAAAACTAGCCAAACGAACTCTGATTAACCACCACAAGTGTAGTCGCCAATTCAGCTTAACATTGCGTGGCTGTAAAGCCTTTTTAAGTCAAGAACAAAATAGATATGCGAAACTGCATTGTAGAAAGGTCAAGCTTCTTTAAAATTAGCTAGCTGGAATGAAACGTCAGATGAATCCTCGGTTGAAACCAAAACTTGTGTATTTCCGGAGATGTAGTTTGCAATTGTAGCAATGCACAGCTTAAATGCAACATATTACAGTGCAATAAGGATATTAAGAACTTAAATGCGTTAAAATCAATAGTTTCTATATATATAAGTTTTAACACATTTTGCAACGACAGCCAAGCTATAACTCTTTCCGTTGGTGGGAAAACATGGTATCCCGCCTGTACATAAATGGATGCAAATCTAAAAAACGATTTCTCCGCAATGCGTAATGGTAGAGACAGCTATGGCTCATTCGATCAAGGAAACCCTATATTTTATTCTCTGTAATTTTCGTGGAGAAATATTAAAAATGCGAGGAGTGATAGCCTTTCTTTTTCAAGGCTTCGCCTCTTATTTCTATCGATTTTACACGAATGTACAAGTGACTAACTCAGCCAATAGGAGTCGCGTTAACTTGCGGAGAAGCTCTTTTTGTCAAGCAAGTCTTTCTTTACATTCTCTGTGAATTTCGTGCCGTTGAGAAAAAAAGGAAAGCGTTGGTGACGTTTTCGCAGCAGGCGTTTATGCTTCGTGTTCACCAAAGCATGAATCCAGCTGGGCCTGCTGAGCGCACGATAAAGAAAAAGGCGGCGAGACTAGCTAGTTCGGTGTGCCCTGCTTTGAAGAATATTGGATATAGTATTTGTGTTTGTTTGCTTTTGTATGCCCTTTTACACTTCCTTTACTGTTCTTATTTATACTTTTTACTATTTTAGTTCTACAAAACTAAAAACTTCAATGCGTTTTGGTTCAATTTTTCATAATATAGTTAGAATAAAGGAAAATTTCAATTAGGAATAGTAAAAAAACTACTGAAGATACAAATACAGTTCAAATTTTCCTGAGTACAAAAACTATTAGACAATCTACATTCCAATTTTCATGTCATTTGGGCATACCAATAATTAGTGAGTATTTCGTTTGTCAGTGCACCTCAAAATTTTAAAAGTCGAGCAGAATTTTCTTTACATAAAAAGTGGTGTTCACTAAAGTTTACATAATATATTATTTATTGGAAGTCGATTCTAGGTGTGCAGTTTGTTTAAACGAGGGATAAATTATCTTTCCAACCATACTAAATATTAAATCATAGCATAAATTTGAGAAAAACTGTGCTAATTTGAAAATGACCAAAAATTGTAAAAAACACTGCGGGACAGCATGTTTAAATTAATGCATTTGGCCGGGAGTGAAAGAGATAACTATAATCTTTTAAAATAAATTTCTTACATACATATTACTGTCACGTATTAAAAAGCTAATCTAGTTGTTATTAAGTATAGGTTTGATATACAGTACCTATCGTAGGCGTCGATTTTTTTGCGTTGTAAACGAAAACTGGGGTGGCGCCAAGACGACATAACTTTATTTAGCTGTAACCAACTTTTAAATAGACAAAAAGTAGCGGACTTGGCACAATCGCTACGAATCGTTCCCTATGAGTGAATCACTATATATGTTTATAGCACTACGGATTCGTCTTGTTATTTAATTATTTGGAAGAGTGCGTCGGCAACCGTAGGCGGCAAGATAAAACAAACACGTCAGCAATTGAATTGGTAGAAAGCCCCTTATTTATATAAAATAACGTTAACGTTGTCTTAATCGCGACATGGATGGATATAAATAGTAACATTGAAAAAAGTTCCGGGCCTTTTTTTCGATTTGCATGCTGTCGATTTGAGGCTTGTGAGGATTTTTTCGTATTTATTGGAAAAAGGACTGTTATAACAAAAAAAAATATTTATTACTATCCAAGTCCAAAACGAAGTCCAAACCGACTTTATTTAGTAAGACACAAACAACTTTTCATTGTTAAAGTAATTTGCCCCTCCATGCACTTTTATTAAACGCCCCTTGCCGAACGGAGAATCCGCGTGTTTCTTTTGGATGACTCATACCCACGCCACAACCGCCGATACGAATGTAAGATAATAGGGAAGTGTTTCTTTGATATGCGATTTTCAGGTAACGGCAGAGGGCGAGAAATGGATTTATAAAGATAACGGCGGCTATTTTAATTTAGAAACAATTTGTACAATAACAAATTTGTAATCTAAGATGGTACCGGCGAGTTAAAATAATTTTGTATTTTGACATTTCGTTTAGCATGTATAAATATAATCTAAAGTTATATCGGTCGGTTTAACATAGGCTATAGTTTTAAAACGGTTACGTTACGATACTTAGTATAACTTTGGTTTTAATACGCAGTCCTCGAAATTCGCCACGGCAATTGGACTTTTGCCAAATTAACTAAAGCCCACGGCAAAAAAATGCCGTGGGTTTTTTTAGATCACTTACTAATTGCAAAAAAACTGCCAAAATATAAATAAAATAGTTTCAAAGCGCACGGCGGCAGTTTTATTAAGTTTTTATCAAATTACAACGTTCTAACACAAAACTTGAAACTTAAAATTCAATTACGTCAGCAGCCAGTTGTCAATCAAATCTCCGAGAGACTACGTCGCTTTGATCCTAGCACCCCGATTTGCTGAGTTGACAATTCGGCAAATGTAATTAGATAAATATATGGAGCGCGTGTCTGGCAATCGCATGTATTTCCTCATTCGGTATTATTGTAATTTTTTCTTTTAAACTGTAGTCCTCTATTATTTTGGAATTATTATCCAGTCCAAACTAGATAGATGCTACCTACTATTCTAACATTGACGTTGGATTCAGGATTTGTAGTTTTTTGGAGCTATTGCTATGTGTTGTATTTTCACATAATAGAGAGATTACAAATTAAACAATGTCCTTTAAGTGTTTTTTTCCATGTGTCTTAGCTGACAGACTACTATTGCGCAATTGGCTCTTGTCCAACGCACTTTAGCGCGGTGTCGCCCAAATTAGAATAAACTTACCTCCGGATTTTGCGATTATTTAGTACTGGTTATAGATCCACGGCATTTTGCCGTGGGCTTTTACGTTTATACGATTTCCCACGGCATTTTTTGCCGTGGGAAATACGATTTACCACGGGAGGACTGAATACGTAATATTGTGTTAAAAATCAAACTATCAGCTTGTGAATGCTTGCGTATATTACGTTAACAATTAAACAATCGACGTGTGAATGGTGCGTATATTACGTTGACAATCAAACAATCGACGTGTGAATGGTGTTATGTATAGGTGAAATTTATTAAGATTTCGAAATAATAATGAACTTGTGTGTTATTTAAGGTTGCGATTTTTATGATTCTGTGCTACAAATTATTTTTTTTACAGTAAACACATTGTAAAAAAATACCGTAATGAGTGAAAAAACTGGGGTGGCAAGTATGGTATATTTTGTATGTTGCCACCCCGCATTTTTTTACTAGGGTGGCATGCCACCCTTGCCACCCCGGGAATCGACGCCAGTACTACCTATGTATGTGTTATTTGGTGTAGTTGCGTGCGCGGCAATGGTTATGTGCATTTAGTTACATAAAGAATTCAGTCTATATAATTTTTTTCATTTAAAATGAAAATTTTTCAGTGTATTTAAAAATAAGAGACAAACGATATTTGAATAATACACGATCACAAATCTTAGTCAGAAAAAAAGAGAAATAAAAATTTAACTACAGTTTGCCAGCTACATGTTGACCATTTTTATACAATACATTTTAAACATTCACCCAACGTTTATAAAAATATAATCTGCTGACGACTTACATAGATCTGTAAAACAGTGTAGGCTACATAGGTGGAAGCGGAATATAATAAAACCCATAAATTAATCCACTTGGTTCTGCCGATATGAACTAAGTGCCTTGCCCTGTGACACAAACATCTCATCAGCGGGTGTTTTTGATCCTTCCTTTCGTCTACATGCTAAACGTCGATCCTATGATTAATTTTGCTTGCCTGCCTATACAAATGTTCTAAACCAAAAATAAACATAAAGAAGACTGGCACTAATGGGATAGGATAGGATATTCATCTTTATCCCCGTGAATGGGAAAACCAAGGTGGTTATTACACTGGCAATTATCAGATCACCTCGCGCCCATCGTCGGGTTACCGGAGCTATTGCAGTGTGTTTTATATGATAGACACGTTTCTTTTAATTTGGTAGAACCCATTAATTCGCTGGGTTCAGGCAATGTCCGTAAAGCGCCTTGCCCACGGACACAACCGACTAGCTAGCGACCAGTTTCGCACCTGCAACATAGATCTTTATCACCCCCTAGCGGAGCCCGCTAATTTGGCCGAATGGTAAGATCGTGTTGATGATTGTTAAAGCCTCCATTTGAGTGCCATGAGACTCTAATTTTTTGCCCGTCCTCTATAGTGGCGTTCTATTAGAGGTGGCGTTCAAAAAAGGTGACTCTCAAATATAGGTTTTACATTTTACGGTATACAGCATGACGTAGTGCAGTAATGTTCTGCACTTAAAGTGCTTCATTTATTAAACATAGTGCAATAACTGTTTTTGCACCAAAAATGATTTAATGTATAAAATTGTGTTTTGAAACGGTTTTTTAACCACTGGTGGAATTTCATTTTAGGGGGTTTTTCTTTTTCCACTTAATCCCAAAGCCGGCTCCCCCCTCAGTACTGGGTCGCGCTTGCACACTTTACTCAAGTATTAAATAACACAAAATTTAATTAGTTAATTTTGATTTAATTTGTTTCGTTAAAACTTATTTGTATTAATGTAAGGTTTAACGGCCACGTCGTTTTTTTCCCCTAATTTGTAATGTGTTTATTTACTGACGTGTTTTAACTACTGTAGTTTTGCCGTTTTATCCTGTCTCCTCAATGTAACATAATTGTTTTATTCTTCCTTACTGTAACGAAGGAGCGAAAAAATAAACTAAACTAAACGTACAAAACGGAACACTCCACCTTCACCACGCATGTTTAATAGTTTAATATCTAAACCTAGGTGAATTCGTAACTTTGACCAGTTAGTTTAGTTTAGTTTAATTTAGTTTATTTTTTGCTTCCACGATGAAAACACGAAGCGGGACTATCGGTAAAAATTTGGAAAACGGGAAAAAACGGCAAAACGACAGTCGTTAGAACAGTCTAAAAAAAGACCATTTAAATTACTTGGAGATTCGACTTAACTACCGTTTGGGTGTTCAATTTGATATATGTGTAGGTATATAGCTAAAATTGTGGCTCAGACGCCAATATATATACTACCCGTAGTAAACTCTCTTGGTAATGTGGCTTTGGCGCTAAATAGTATTAACTCTTTCCCTCCCAACTCGCCATATATGGCGAGTTGGTGGGAAAACATGGTATCCCGTCTGTCCATAAATGGATACAAATCTAAAAAACGATTTCTCCGCAATGCGTAAAGGTAGAGACCTCAGCTATGGCTCATTCGATCAAGGAAACCCTATATTTTATTCTCTGTGATTATCGTGGAGAAATATTAAAAATGCGAGGAGTGATAGCCTTTCTTTTTCAATGCTTCGCCTCTTATTTCTATCGATTTTACACGAATTTACACGTGACTAACTCAGCCAATAGGAGTCGTGTTAACTTGCAGAGAAGCTCTTTTTGTCAAGCAAGTCTTTCTTTACATTCTCTGTGAATTTCGTACCGTTGAGATAAAAAGGAGAGCGTTGGTGACGTTTTCGCAGCAGGCGGTTATGCTTCGTGTTCACCAAAGCATGAATCCAGCTGGGCCTGCTGAGCGCACGATAAAGAAAAAGGCGGCGAGACTAGCTAGTTCGGTGTGCCCTGCTTTGAAGAATATTGGATATAGTATTTGCGTTTGTTTGGTTTTGTATGCCCTTTTTACACTTCCTTCACTGTTCTTTTTTATACTTTTTACTATTTTAGTTCTACAAAACTAAAAACTTCAATGCGTTTTGGTTCAAGTTTTCATAATATAGTCAGAAAAAAGGGAAATTTCAATTACAAATAGTAAAAAAACTACTGAAGATAGAAATACAGTTCGAATTTTCCTGAGTACAAAAACTATTAGACAATCTACATTCCAATTTTCATCTCATTTGGGCATTCCAATAATAAGTGAGTATTTCGTTTGTCAGTGCACCTCAAATTTTTCAAAGTCGAGCAGAATTTTCTTTGCATAAAAAGTGGTGTTCACTAAAGTTTACATAATATATTCTTTATTAGAGGTAGATTTTAGATGTGCAGCTTGTTTAAAAGAGGGATAAATTATCTTTCCAACCATACTAAATATTACATCATAGCATAAACTTTAGAAAAAATGTGCTAATTTGAAAATGACTAAAAATTGTAAAAAACACTGCGGGACAGCATGTTTGAATTAATGCATTTGGCCGGGAGTGAAAGAGTTAAAGCTGTTGCCATCTTGCCAATTAAATGCCGGTTTTATAAGATGTTTATGCAAAAATTTTCGCGGCAAAATTAAAGCTTATTGTAATTATGTATAACATACTGTATTTACTTACCTGTAAATTTTATTTAGTTTGTTTGTGCTCAAATAAAAATTAAAAAATAAAACAACACACACGTAGAATCTAGCAAAATCCAAATAGCATGTCAGGGCAAATTAAAACTTGAGGGTTGCAGTTCGACATATGTCACTAGCTAGTTGGTTGTGTTGTTGGTAAGCTGTTTAACGACATTGTCAGAACTTAATGGTTTAATGTGTTCTATTCTACCAAAATTAAAGAACCGTTTCAAATATAAACAACACACTTCAATACTAATCTGATTGGCGATAGTGTGTGATAGACAATCTGATGATTACCCATGTGAGAATGCTCCCTTAGGTAATCGCAAGGTAATCCAATGATTGCTGCATGATAACACCCATTGTGTTTTCCTATTCTTGGCCATAATAATGAATATTCTATTCAAACAATTATCAAATTATACGGGCTTTACTTATCTGTGTGATAACACATTTATTCTAAAGGACAGTAGAAAAGCGGGGCAGGTCGGCAGGACACTTTTTATGCAAAAAATAGCCTGATGAAATATATGTCATTACGTCATTAACAGGGGCATGTCAGGGTATCTAATGAGCGGGATGGGATATATCATATATGTAAGGAAAATTTTTCTTCCCGCTTATAATATACCCTGTCTCACTTATGTTATAACCCGTCCCCACTCAAGTCAATGATGAAATACTCTGTCCTATGTTTGTGACAAAAATTATTTTATTCCGCTTGTGATATAGAACAGCAGTTCCCAAACTTTTTTTGTTCGCGGCGCCTTTTGTAAACTTATTAAACCTTGCGGCTCCCTCATAAAGCCAAAATTTTCAAACTGCATGTATTGTATATCCAGAATATAGCATGCATTTGGATAACCATTCAAACTCTTTAAAACTAGCCTATTCACTAAACTACTAAAGTGACGAACAGTCAATTAATGCAAAGCAGTTATTTGACAAACCATTATTCGAAAACAATGCCATGTTAGTGAGCAAATAGTGGCAGATAACACTGAACAATGGATTTTACAAGTAAAACGAATGCTGTATGCCAGTGTATGGGGTTGCACACCAGGCTCAAACATCTCCAATTAACGTTTTACTCGTGTAACACACATATGTACTTTTTTTGTGAAAAAATAAAAATAAATGCAGCAACTTCTGGGTACCTCTAAATACTACAGGACCGCTTGGATCACTTAAATTGCTATTAAAAGTAATTGTAACCCTGTCCCAAACACTAATCTCAACCCCAGAACTAACTTTAACCCCAACCCTAACATTAATATCATTGCTTTTGTAATTACGAAGTATAGTAAGCGATTTAAGCGCTACATGCGATCCAAGCGGTCCTGTAGTATTTAGAGGGACCGGCAACTTCTGCATGCTTTCGCCGCGCCCCTGGCAAAGTCTCGCGGCTCCCATGGGCGCTGTGGCAGTTTGGGAACCGCTGATATAGGATGTTGTCCTGCAGAATAGTGAAGCCCAAATATACAGATGTGGGTGTTAATCCATAAACACAATGACCCAATATATGAAATTGCTATTTTTCTACATGCCTACTGTCATGATACAGGATCCAGTGCAGTTTTCGGTGTATAATTAGACAAGACATTACAAATATAGCCAACCTGGGGTATGACAAATATGCCAATGTAATATCACAAAAATATCTGTTGGCCTTTCCAGCTTAATATGTGTCCATGTCGCATGTACGGTTTCTCGTTGAAATTTGCTTTTTTAGTCTGACTGATTAGGTTGGTGGGTTAGTGCGTCGTCCTTCAGTCGAAAAGTTGTAGGCTCAAAACTGGTCGCTAGCTAGTCGGTTGTGTCCTTAGAAAAGGCACTTAATTGACACCTATTGGAATGCTTGGTTTGACCAAATTGAAGGAATATCTGAATCATAAACAACACATTAATATAGCTCCGGTAACCAGGCGGTGGGAGCAGGGTGATCTGAAGATTGTCCGTGTGTTAATCCCCTTGGTTTTCCCATCAAGGAGATAAACATGAATAGACTATCCTTTTTTTATAGTGTATGTTTTCATTGGCTATTATGTCATTCTACAGTATAGAATGTAGAATTTCTACACCCAATTTAGATAATATAAGCAATTTCCAAGGAAATTTTACTGGCATTTTTTGTTGTTAAGTAGAAAGCCTAACATAACCGGTAATTAATCTAAATTTAATAATCTCATAGGGTACGGGTATCTCGTGGTTTATTCAAAAAAGTAAAATGTTAATTTTACTTGAAATGGGATAATACAACGAACCGGTAATATTTTTTAAACTTTTACATTTAATTGTGAGATAGCTCAAAAACATCTTGTGTAGTAAAAATAGCACATCTTGATTATATTTTAATAAAATAACCTTATCAAGGTTGATTATGTAGTACACTCGTGATATTTTTGTAAAAACTAAATGAAGTTAGCTGGTAAAAAGTCTTATGTGTTGGACGTTCGAATGTTGAAGTTCAACCAATTAATCTACAGAGTGTAGGGATGTTGACGGCTAAAGTGCTAAGTCATTTGAACACAACAGATTAACTAGCTGTTGTTTTAGTACAACCTTTGTATACTAACTTATTCTAAGGTACAACCTTTTAGTTGCTTACAGAACGCTGATGGGCTTACTGAATAAGCTCACCCCCTAAGTAGAAGTGCATCAATTAATAGATCATCATTTTTGAAATCTAGGTATGGTAACCCAATAATGGGCATAATATAATCTGAGGAATTGTCATGTGATAATGGCACTTGCAGTTTTTCATTCAAGACATAACACAAGAATACAAAAAAAGTGTATGGTTTATTGAGCAAGGTGTCACCTAAACTGATTTCATAGTTATATAAGTATCCAGTCCGCTAGTTTGTTTAAATTATGTCTTGTGAAATCAAAGCTGATAAATGTTTTATGTTTTACAGAATCAAATGAATTATGTGCAGCGTAAAACTGAAAGATTGGGGTCTTCCAGATTGTATTTTGGACAACTATGCAATGCTTGGGTTAAATGAAATGTTCAAATGGCAGAATGAATGTTTATCTCTTCCAGGGGTATTAGGTAATGCATGTGGCTGTCATTTAATTTTATAAACTAATTTACCACGCTGTTACTAATAATTCTGGTTGTGAGTTTAGTTCTTGTGGTCACAGCTCACAGTGACTCTTTACACCACTGTTTGTTGTTTGTTATTGTACATGAGATCCATACAACATATCATCGTTTGTTAATGCCTCTGGTGCATTAAGGAGTAGAATAGTACATTATCGAAGATGTTTGCATTTCATTTTTTTACTATAGTGACCCGAAGTTACCTGCATTTAGGACACAATGGCCCAGTCAATTCTGGATTGCCAGAGCTTTTGCAGTGTGTTTCTTGTTTGACACATTATAGTTAAATACAATTTTTTTGGAATGGAAACATCTATTATATGTTGCACAAGCACACAACTGCACAATAAGTGAACAGAGGTAAAATATCTTAACTAGCTCCTCTCGAGCTATGGCTGTTGGCTGTGTGTGTCTATAATCTATATCCCTGTAAAACAATTAAGGCAGGACATATTAACATCTTTTTTATTTGGATCCACTACTGATAGATGCAAAATTTAGTAATATTCGTTTTATAGCATTGAAAAAGTTTCTTCAAAAGTGTTCTAATTTCAATAAAATCATCAATGCCCTATTTCCTGTACTGCAATCATATTAAATTCTTCCTTTAATATGCAGATGGCAAAAACCTAATCGTTTCTGCCCCAACCAGTGCTGGTAAAACTCTCATCGTGGAAGTGTTGATCGCTAAGCGAGTATTAGGAACTCACAGAAAAGCTATTTTAGTTTTTCCATTTGTATCCTTAGCAAGGTCAGTATGTTAGTGGATATATGGATGTATCATTTCTGGGAAAACCATGTGGGTTAACACACGGGTAATCAGATTGACTTGCGCCCACTGTCGGATTACCTTAGCTATCTTGTGTATCATTAACCTGTTTCTTCAATGTAGTAGAACCCATTAATTCGCTGCATTCAGGCAATGTCCGTTAAGTGCTTTGACCAATGACACAACCGATTAGCCAGTTTTGCACTAGCGACCAGTTTCGTTCCTGCAACCCTTCAGCTGAAAGGCGATGTACAAACCCACCAGACTGATCTGTTTTAACTGATTGGTCGGGAAATAAAAATCGTGTGAAATGGATGCAAGCGATTCCTTAAAACGATAGCCCATGTAAAAACACCCCCCATATGTTTTTTCTGTCACTGCGATAAAATATGTATATATAATTTACTGTATGATATTGCACAGTTTTAAACATATAGGTTGTGAATTTTATAATATGCTGGAGAATTTTATGCAGAGAGAAGATGTTTCATTTACGTCGGTTGTTTGATGGAACTGGGGTAACAGTGGATGGGTACATGGGGGGTCTTTCACCCCCTGGAGGATTTTCATCTGTCGATATCGCAATTTGCACGATTGAAAAAGCGAACAACATAATCAATAAACTGATTGAAGAAAAGTCTACAGAACAAATTGGTATTAAATTAGATCATTGATTCTCAACATTTTTAAGTTCAATCCCACAATTATACAAAAATTCATTAAATTGAAACACCCTTTGGTGTTAAATACCAAAATGAATGCGATTTTTTGCAGTACAAGCCAGAAAATAGATTTGTTTGTAAAACCAAAAATGTTAAAACCATGCAAAATATCAATGCTTGATAAAACGTATTACAGATTAAGCGCATAATTAAATGTTACTTCAATGATCTATGTCAGGGGTGCTCATTAAGTTGATCGCGATCTACTGGTTGATCGCGACGGTGGTACTGGTCGATCGCGGCGTGACATTAAAAAATTATCATTCTAGCTTCAATGCCGTCACTTGATTGATATACAGGGCAGCCATTCAGATGACAACTAAATGTTGCCGTTCGGGTGACCAATCAAATCAAACAACGGCTCTAAATACAGCAAAACTTGCCGAAAGCGCCGCTCTTTCGCCTTTGCATTTTTGTAGTGGGTAGATCATTTTGACTCGGTCATTTTAAAAGTAGCTCGCATGCTGAAAAAGTGTGAGCACCCCTGATCTATGGGGTCAAAATTTTCCCAAAAATTGCTTCATGTGGAAAAATATATTTCCCCAGCAATGTTGGTTGTTGATGAACTGCATATGATTGGAGATGATGGCAGAGGGTACCTTCTTGAATTACTACTTACCAAAATAAGGTTGTTATGTTTCGTTTATACTTTATTACTTTTTCGCTTCAAAAAAAATTATTTAAAAAAGTTAGCGTATATATGTTAAATTTAAATATAGAAAAGTGTAAAAATCTAACTTATTCTGTTGTTTTTGTGTTAACCAAGCTCTTTAGTTCATCCTTTATATGGTTTTAATACATTGCAATTTAACTTGTTTCCTTCAGATACCTTCACTTGAAGCAGGAGGCAAGTTGTTTATGTCAAGTGATAGGATTAAGCGCCACCATCACCAATTTGGATTTGTTCTCAACATGGCTTAATGGGGTGGTATTTCAAACTAATTTCAGGTCAGAGAATTAAACAGAAATTGATGTTTTAGGGCAAATTTTTAACTTTGTGAAGTATAAAGCATAAATTGTTGTTGGTGTATATGGATCTCTACTTTAGAATAAGGATTTATATTTAATTTGAACAGGACATGATTCAGAACTGCCTTAAATGCTTGTTAGAATAGGATATGTTTATCCCCGAGAATGGGAAAACCAAGGGGGTTAGCACACATGCAATCCTCAGATCACCTCACGCCCTTCGCCAGGTCACCAGAGCTATTGCAGTGTGTTGCATATGATTCACATGTTTCTTTAATTTAGTAGTACCCATTTATGTCCGTTAAATGCCTTGCTTAAGGAAACAACCGACTAGCTAGCAACCAGTTTCGTACCTGCAACCCTTTCGCTAAAAAGCGATGCACTAACCTACCAGACTAATCTGTCGAACAAATAAGTGAAGCAAGTTTTTAAGAACAACATTAAAGCCAAAGTTAATAGAGATTTGGTTTGTATCTAAATTCACAGTAATTTTATCAAACACATGCCATATTTATAAACTCTGGTCCCTAGAGCAGGGATACCAAAGCTACTGCAAAGTCTTGTATAGGATTAATCACTTTAAACAACATAACGTTATTAATGTTGCTAAAAACAACTAACGCAGTAGCGGCTAAATTCTATCCTGTACTTTTCAACTAAATTATATAAATTCATTTATATACTACAACGTAACCAATCCTCAACAAAGTCATATCAGCTAAACATAACACTAACAAGGTCATTTATTTTCACAACAGGCCAGTTCCTCTTGCAAGGTATATCAAAGTTGGGAAGGAAATATTTGATGAGAACTTCATAAAACAACGGGATTTTCAACCACAAGTAACATTCATGGTGAATAAAGTTGTTTTATTTTATTAAGGAATTGAAGTCCCTTAACTAAATAGAGATAAAAACGAACCAGCTTATTGATGCAAGGCACTTAACTGCCAGTTTGTCGATGCTACTGCACCATTTGCATTTATTTTTTTACTTATATTTTGATTGAAATGATATATTCCCACTGGATCAAAGCAAAGGTTTACTTAGAAAATTATTAATTGAAATGTTGCATTAGTTAGCCCGTCTTGTAGTACAGTCGTGCTTGAGATTAAAAATAATAATCTCAGGAAACTCAGATAATTTTCATCACCTTTTAAGTTTTGTTTATTATCTTTATTCTCAAATACTTTATTACATCATATAGGAAGACGATGATGACATCACAGCTCTCTGTTATGAAACAACACGTAACAATCACTCTGTTCTAATGTTCTGCCCCACCAAGAAATGGTGCGAGAATCTAGCAAACCAGATTTCCAAGAATTTTCAGCAACTTAACATCAGGTTTGTTCCGAAAGGAGTCATTTCATCAATCTAATGCACTCATAAATGTTTGTTACTATTAGGGCTACGAAAAATTTACCGTGGTTAACAGTCACGTCAAATTTTTTCGTTTAACCGTTTTTAACAACTCTCTTTTGAACTCCTTATCTGTGTTCAATACGTTATATGCCATTTACGCATTTGACCGGAAAATCATTTACTAAGTGTAATTTTTGTGCCTTTAATAAACCCATATTGCTTAAAAAAATCAAAAGAAAAACGTAAAAAATCTTTAAAAAATAATAAAAAAAAAAAAACGTTTACAGTTAACCGGTTATTGTTACATCAGTTAACCGTTTTTCAAATTAACCTTTAGTTCCCAGTCCTAGTTATTATTATATCACCCTTAGTACCACAGAAAAGCACCAGGGAAGAGCAAGCGTATTGGAGCAGTTGAAACGCTCCCCTGCTGGGTTGGACCCCTTGCTCTGCTCCAGCATTCCATATGGTGTTGCTTTCCACCATGCTGGTTGGTTGTTCTGCCATTTTGTGCTGTTTCACCAAGACTTAACCATTAATTTTTTATTTTTGGGGTTTTAAATGTTCATTAAAGTGACACTTTGGAACTCACGAGCCTAAGTTATCTTAATTTACAACCCTTAACATCCTCATTGGACATTGATATAAATAACCAGATGAACGACCATTTTTTTACGTTTTGCCTTTTTTTTATTTTGCCTTTTTTAAGATCCGCTATAATGTGTGCATAAATGATCTGCTAAAATGACTCATGTTTTTTTTAAGTTTTCCAAAAGTACCAATAGTTTTTTATGAGCAAAGCCAGAATAAACAAAACATCACCAGGACTAACTACAGAGGAGAGAGATGTTCTGGAGTCGGGTTTCCGACAAGGCCATCTTCTCATCCTGGTTGCTACAAGCACTCTATCTTCCGGTAACTTATAATGGTTTGTCACATATCAAGGTCAAGGTCGTGTTTATGTTTTATCCCTTTTAAAGTTCCCAAAAATGACTGAACAAACTGATAATAAAATGTATTGTTGAAGTTGAAAACGACAAATTTTAGGAAAACCACACAATGAAATAATATAAAACAGTGATGGGCACAATAACTAAACATGTGTGACCAGCAATCAATATAGGCTCTTTTTAAATGCAAAACAATAAATCACAATACTCGAATAGTTTCAATACAACGAAGCGCTTTGACCACAGTGTGAATTTGACAACAAAAATGATTTCATGAACTAATTCGATCACTTATAAGCAAGGATAAGATACAAAATTTTAAGAACAGCTTCTCTTTTGTATTGTACTTACTAACAACAGGTTCCATAAAAGATCTTATGTCTGAAAAAAAGCAGGAATCAGAATGGTGATTATCCCGACATTCCAAGAGCGGGTACGACCGAACCCATGCGAACCTCTTGAATCCCATCACTGCTTATAAGCACTCAGCCACACCGCTTTAAGCGCACCTTGTGATATACAATCCACTTATATTCAACTAATCGTGCATGGGTTAACCTCGAAAAATAGAGCGCCAACCTCTAATAGAACGTCACTTTTAAGGAAGAGTTGAAAAATAGAGTGTCATGGCGGTAAAATAGAGGTTTTACGGTAATTCGCTAACTTATAAGCACTCAGCCACACCGCTGTAAGTCACCTTGTGATATCCAATCAACTTATATTCCTACTAATCCTGCAGGGGTCAACCTCCCTGCTCGGCGGGTAATTATCCGAACCCCCACTTTCCACCGAGCTGTGCTTCAGCAACGGGTGTATGAGCAGATGACTGGACGGGCTGGTAGGAAGGGGGAGTCTGATACAGGTGGGTGAAGTGGTAGATATTTTGCTTATATATGACATTCTTCGTTATTATGTCAACATTAATGTTTTATTTTTATATTGGAGGTAGTGAATAAAATTAAGGTGAAACACGTTGGGTTATATAGCACGAAATGCCCCCAAAAATTGTTACACACCAAAGTAAATGATAATTACACACATGCGAGCATGATTACCTCATGAATACAGTTGATTAAAGGGCACAAAATAACTGTCTGGAAACCTGCACATATTACTACAGGGATATATTTCCACAATAATTGATATTGAATTTAAGATAAGTGTGCTAGTTTGTCTTTTTCTGTGAATGATGAAGTGTTCACACAACCACTACAACCTTGGTGTCCATTATCCTGTTAACACAGCTATTAAGGTGTGTTGTATATGATTGAAACATTCCTACTGTTTTAGTTTCACCTGGTAAGCCATGTCAGGTAAGTGTCTTGCCCAACGGCACAACTGACTAAAAATGTGAAGTAAAAAAAAGAGTAAAATCAAGGGTTGCAAAAATAAAGTAGAAGTACGAAAACAAGTAATACCAAGCTTGTGTGAACAAAAATACAGGTGAAAGTATTCTTATATGTCGATCAAATGAGCGCAACCAAGCCAAGATCCTGGCTTCTAGCATAATTCCTTCTGTGGAAAGCTGTTTAGTTGGAAAGTTACAACAGAAATCAACTGTAAGAATGGAACGAGCTATCTTAGAGGTTTGTTCACAAATCAAAACTTACCCGTTCATAAAAGTTTATATTTTTATATTTATCTTGATCACGTGTTGTTTATTGTATACTGTTGCAGTTTTGCAATGTTTGGAGAAATGCATTATACATAGGGTAGTGCATATATGAAGATTATATTATTGGTTCACTGATGTCAATTGGTAACTGGTTTTC
Organism: Ciona savignyi; assembly: GCA_000149265.1. NCBI lineage: Eukaryota > Metazoa > Chordata > Ascidiacea > Phlebobranchia > Cionidae > Ciona > Ciona savignyi. Next base: position 2,176,713 of record CH003275.1, read on the forward strand.
CGCAGTTGTTCTGGTGTTTAAAATTATGGTCCACTGAAATCCTGAACATTATTTGAAAAAGCTTTTATTAAGGATAAGGATAAGATATTTATGTTTATCCCCGTGAATGGGAAAACCAAGGGGGTTAACACAGTTAACACAATTGTGTTGTGGTATGATTCACACTTCCTACAATTTAGTAGAACCCATTAATCCGCTGGTTATAGGCAATTTCAGTAAAGTGTCTTGCCCAAGGACATAACCGGCTAGCTAGCGACCAGTTCAGAACCTGCAACCTTTCGGTTGTTAGGCTTCGCACTAAACCGCCAGACTGACTGGTTGGAGTATTATAATTTAAAAGAGTTCAATTTTAATAAAACAGCAATTTTCTCTCGTACCGTGTCATGAACTGTACTTTACCGTCACCTCACTGTACTCCCTAGGTAATAGGAAATGGATTGGTTACCAGCATAAATGAAGTTGTTCAGTACATTGGTTGCTCGTTTCTACATGCTCAGCTAGCAAGTCAATCTGTGAGTTTTCGACTATTATGGTCGCTGTAATTCATGTGCACATAGTTACCTTTTTAATCTTTTATTCAGTCCAGTTACTTTAATAAAGATATCGAACATTACTCCACTTACCACTTAGTTTCAGCAAAGTAAAGTTGCTTTCTTGGGCTCCCAGTAATGTACTTTATGCGCGCAGTCAAGTTCCCAAAGACGGCGTAGATCATCCAACACTCCATTGAAACTACTGGATGATATCATACACACTTGTGTGGATTGGTTGGTCAGTAACGAGTTCATTTACGTGCAACAGTATGAACAAGAGAGCCAGCCCGAATCCAAGTAAGCATATTGACACTGTAAGGGAACAAATTGTATCTCGTGCTAATTATGTGGGCCAGGATAAGTGACTAATTTTGTTTTTTCGTGAATGAAAATCTCACACTCATTTTACCAAGTTATATTAATGCATCAGTCATCAGGATACTAGTTTCCCAAATGCAATAAAGTATTGTAGTGTGGTTAGTAGGATAGGATAGGATATTTATGTTTATTCCGTGAATGGGAAAACCAAGTGGTTTAACACATTGGCAATCGTCAGATCACCTCTAACCCACCGCCGGGTTACCAGAGGTATTGTAGTGTGTTGTGTATGATAGACACGTTCCTTCGATTTGGTAGAACCCATTAATTCGCTTGGTTTAGGCAATGTCTGTTAAGTGCCTTGCCCAAGGACACAACCGACTAGCTGGCGACCAGTTTCGCACCTGCAACCTTTCGTTTGAAAGTCGTCGCACTAAACCACTGATCGGACAAGTATTAGTCTTGCACCATCTGTTAACTGAATTCCTGCTGCAAAATTAAAATTGATCTAGCCCCTTTACCCTACAGCTGGGTGTAATTACGAAATTACATTCAGTTGAATTCGCGCCAATTTTCTTATTTGTAATTTCTTATCACGCGACGAGACAATTCGTTATTTAAACAAAAATTGTACAATTTCGTTTAATTACACCCAGCTCTACTCCACCCCATAGGAAAGTAGCAGCGACCCAGTTCGGCCGCGCGTCATTATTCTCCTCCCTCCCAACCGACCACTCGTTACAAGTCCTCGCTGATCTGCAGGTCGCTTCCCGTGCGTTTGCTCTCGACTCCGAACTACACATCGTTTATCAGGTATTTGCAGCACTAGGTGTCGGAGAAAACGGTCCCCAATGTTTTCACCACTAGGTGTTGTACTTATCATCGAGCTACCAATGTTTTCACCACTAGGGGTTGTACTTATCATCGAGCTTCCAATGGTTTCACCACTAGGGGTTGTACTTATCATCGAGCTACCAATGTTTTCACCACTAGGGTGTTGTACTTATCATCGAGCTTCCAATGGTTTCACCACTAGGTGTTGTACTTATCACCGAGATTCCAATGTTTTTACCACTAGGTGTTGTACTTATCATCGAGCTACCAATGTTTTCACCACTAGGGGTTGTACTTATCATCGAGCTTCCAATAGGTTTCACCACTAGGTGTTGTACTTATCACCGAGATTCCAATGTTTTTACCACTAGGTGTTGTACTTATCATCGAGCCCCCAATGTTTTTACCACTAGTTGTTGTACTCATCATCGAGCTTTCAATGGTTTCACCACTAGGTGTTGTACTTATCACCGAGCTTTCAATGGTTTCACCACTAGGTGTTGTACTTATCACCGAGCTTTTAATGTTTTCACCACTAGGTGTTGTACTTATAACCGAGCCTTCAATACTTTTACCACTAGGTGTTGTATTTATCACAAGCTTTCAATACTTTTACCACTAGGTGTTTTACATATCACCGAGCCGCCAATGTTTTTACCACTAGGTGTTGTATTTAATACCGAGCCCCCAATGTTTTCACCACTAGGTGTTGCACTAAGCAACAGGATCCTCGCTGCCTTTACCACTAGGTGTTGTACTGAGCATTAGGGTCCTGGTTGCCTTTACCACTAGGTGTTGCACTGACCACTTATCCCACAATGCTCCACACACATAGATAACACCACTGAATGTGATAAACGACTGGGCGCTCGATTGGTCTCGCTATCTTTCCATCTACGAGAACCTAAGTAGCTCCCACCAGCGGGTGGCGGTGTTGATCGGAATTGACGAGGGAGTGTTGACAAGAATGTCACTAGGGGGAGGAAGAGCACGGGTTTCAAACAAGTTGCAACAAAGGATAACGATCCACAAAAGGTATGATGCTTGAAATTTTCACTTTCTACCTCAGAGTGGACATTATTTTGAAGGAGTGGTTTGAAGGAGGAAATTAAAATACTTTGTTCAAAATTGCCAAGTATTAAACACATAGGTTTGGTTAAGCCCACCTTACCATTGCATGTGGTATTAACATAAAATTGTGTACGGTTGTGTGGCCGATGGTTAACGCGACCAATACATATACCGACTCTTATAAAATAACGGTCCTAGTGACGAGCCCATCATGGGTTCGAAACTTACATAAAAAAAAATAAATAACAAAAATAACGAAAATTAAGATAAAAGTGTTGTATAGCGATTGTCACATTAACATATATAAAACCGAGCATCCTAAATAACTCTTCAACATATATCCTTGTTTGTCGTGGATGGAGAAATGTAAGGGGACTTATCTCAGGTGCAGGTCTCATCTTCCCTTTGGTTCAGCGTAAAGGATACCGGAGATATTTCAGTGTGATGTGCTAATTTCATTACCCATTCACAACCGACTAACCAGCGTGCTAGAATTTGTCCGACAGATTAGTCTGATGGTTTAGTGTGTCGCCTTTAAGCCAAAGGGTTGTAGGTATAAATCGCTAGCTAGTTGGTTGTGTCCTTATACGAACTTCTGAATCACATACTACAATAGCTCCAGTAACCCGGCGGTGGGCGCGAGGTAATCTGACCATTGCCTGTTTGTTAACCCCCTCGGTTTTTCCGTTCTCGGGGATAAACATAAATATCCTATCCTATCCTACCTTACCTTCGAACTTAAAATATTTTTTAAATCTACTAGATTCTATGCTGCACTTATACTTCATGATATATTACAAGAAGTACCTTTCAACAATATTTGTGATAAGTACGACTGCAACAGAGGAATGGTACAAGCATTACAACAATCAGCTGCATCTTTTGCAGGTAGTTGATCCTTTTAGGAAAGGATAGGATATTCATGTTTATCTCAGTGGATGGGAAAACCAAGAGGGTTAACACACGGGCAATCGTCAGATTACCTCGCGCCCATCGTCGGGCTACCGGAGCTATTGCAGTGTGTTGTGTATGAGACACACGGTTCTTCAATTTAGTAG
>CH003275.1:2180626-2235777 GCA_000149265.1 Ciona savignyi
TTTCGATTGAAAGGCGACGCACTAAACCGCCAGACTATCCGACCGGACATGTTTTCCTTGTTTCTAAAACCAGTGAATATGGTTTTCAAAGCACTGCTTACACTGGCTCCTAGTTGCTAGGATCACTTATATTTTAAACCACTTTGATGCAGAGTCTAAAACTGATCACAATGGTGAGGCTAGAGACAAAGCAATGTCACTTTAAATAGAGGAGTTTAGAAGAGGCATGACTCTAAGTGATATCATGGGACTTTTCATATTAAAACCGTTGATTAATAGTTTATGTAGCAAAGTTCGATTGTCATTTTGGTACTGGAAAGTCTATAGGATACTTGTCTTTAACCAGTCATAAAATTTGGTGCCTGTATGGTGTAAGGTCCTTTTACAATATTGTCATAAATAGCAGAGCAGCCCATGTATGTGTTTATGGTCGGAAAGCAAGGGAGTTTGGGAGAAATCAACATTGAGAGAAATAGAAAAGACATTGAGAAATAGAAAAGAAGATCCCGAGAGCTCAATTTACCACTGCTGCAGCCTCTACAAGTTCCACCAAGTAGTTCAATGTGTTTGATTGTACTCCAACTGTATCCTAGGCAGATGTAGCGTTGGTGTATGTGAATGCAGCTATTAGGTACAAGTAACCAGAAAGGCCAGACAGAAATATTGGGGGTTGATAACCAAGTATAATAATTGCTTCGTATTTGAGTGAAAATTGTTTGGTTTTGAACTATTTATGTTTTTTTCCAGTGAATAGGAAACCACAGTAGGCAATATCAATCATCACAGGTTTACCGGAGAAAAGTATCGTGTATAAAGCGTTTCTGCTTTTACAGTTCAACCTGTTAATCCATTGGGGGGAATTGTATGCTAAGTGCTTTCCTCTGGTGGCTAGTTTCAATCCAACAATCATTTAACTGAAAACCAACACTAATCATCTACTTTGCAACCATACAAGGGAACAAATTACAGTTTTAATAGTTAGGTTTATTATTTCGATACTAAAACTCATTGTGTAACATTTGATTAGGAATGGTGACTGCGTTTTGCCATGAGCTGGTCTGGTGGTGCATGGAACTGTTGTTCAACGAGTTCCAATCGCGACTGTTGTTTGGAGTGCAGCGTGAACTGCTTGATCTAACCAGGGTGAGTGGGTATTTGTAAATGCAGTATTAATTGGTAAATTGTTGGAACATTAAGAGGCGTTATAATGTCCGGCCGGTTAGTCTGGCGGTTAAGTGCGTAGCCTTTCAATCGAAAGGTTCCAGATGCCTAACTGGTCGCTGGCTAGTCGGTTGTGTCCTTTGGCAAGGCACTTTAAGGACATTGCCTGAACCCAGTGGATTAATAGGTTCTACCAAATTGAAGTAACATGTGTATCATACACAACACACTGCAATTGCTCTGGTAACCTAACGGTGGGCGCAAGGGGATCTAACGATTGCCCGTGTGTTAACCCCCATCAGTTTTCCCATTCATGGGAATAAACATGAATATCCTATCCTATAACTGGTTTAAAGTTGTATTACTAGTGTCTTTACAGTGTGCTTAACATTTAAATGGTTCTGCTTTTGAAGTGTGCATCTGGTTCCTAAATTATAAGCAATGTATGTTTGTCTTACCCAGGAGAACCATAATTCCAGGCTTAAGGAGTGTGCCGCGCTATCACCTTCATGCCAACCGATTGTTCTGATAAATTTTTTTGGTCCTCTTAATATAAAACATGTCTACGCTTACCGTTGTAATGTCCAGTTCTATGGTATGTTTTACTGACCCTACCGTGCTACTATACACTATGACAACAGCTAGTATGACAACTACACTATGACAACTTTCTTAGATTCCCCTGCTAAACAACAAGCGAGCTCGAGGTTTGTATGAAGCTGGACTCACCACATGCAAGCTTGTGGCTGATGCTAAGACTTCTTATGTGGAGAGTATCCTAAGGAATGCCTGTAAGTTTCAAAGGTAAATGGACAGAAGAGTACTAGATTCATATTTATCAGGGTAGGGGAAATAAAGAGGGTATTATGCATATAAGTTAAGTAAGTTCAGCTGCTTACTGTTGGGTACCTAATACATTGTAATGTTTGTGTTGTTACTGATAAAATGCTTTAATTTTTGTACTACCTATAACTCGGAGTCCTGAAGTACCATGCCTTCTATGGCCTTAATTCCTGGCCCCGGAGCTACCGTGGACCCGCCTATACTAATGAATGAATGAACCACCTATTCTTATACTTAGATCTAGAAAGTGTAAGTGCCCAAAGATACCAGCTGGATATCGGCCAGTTTAGATCTTGTTGTTTGAAGGTCTGAATCTCCCAGTGTTGTCGGTTATCTATGGTGTGGATAGTCGTATAAACAAGCCATTCTCATATATTTTGTCAAACAAATCTTTTTATTATTGGATATTTAATATTACTTTAATTTTGAATGACTGGTTGGAATTTCTTGGACCAAGTCTGGTAGATAATTAATTAATAAACCCAACTGCAACTTGCTCTTGTGTATTTAACAAACATAAATCCACCTAGGTCTGGCCGATTAGTCCGGTGGTTAAGTGCGTCGCCTTTCAAATAAAATGTTGCGAGTGCGAAACTGGTCGCTAGCTAGTCGATTGTATCCTTGGGAAAAGCACTTTACGGACATTTTCTGAGCCCAGAGGAGTAATGAGTTCTTACCAAATTGAAGAAATGTGTCCATCATATACAACACACTGAAATTGCTCCGATAACCCGACGGTGGGTGCGAGGTGATCTGACTATTGCCTGTGTGTTAACCCCCTTGGTTTTCACATTCACGGGGATAAACATAAATATCCTATCCTAAACGCTGGGTGATAGGAAATATTGGAATAAAATCCAACCTGTATGTCCCACAGCAAGAGACAATTGTATGGAGACAATGCATGGGATGTGGAGGATAGGAGAAACCTCCATGTTATTAAAGTGGTCGGCAGCTCCGAAGGTTTAACTGAATCCGAAGCGGCTGTTGCTATTATTGCTCATGCCAAAGTCATAACTGGTGGGTGCTGTGTGTCTAGTCGACATCGTCGGCTTGGGCTATATTTTAATGTATTTGATGGGACACAGCAAATATGGGGAGTTTGTGTGGTCGAAACCAGCCACTTATCAGTTATGTGCGTTCTTGTACATCAAGGAAATTTCTTTGACCCAAAATTTTCTTGTGGCTTTCATAAAGTCCTTAAATTCGATAGTATTAGACATTTCTATTGATCTTGCTGGGAAAATAATTTTTAAAGGCAATTTCTCTACCATAGACAACACAAAACTTTTACCCTGGCTTTATGCACATAAGTTGTCTGATAATAACAGCAATGAATTGTCCATTAAATGGATTTTACACAAAAGGTAAGAGGTACCCACCCAAAAGAAGAGTTTAAAGTAAAAAGAGACCAAGGTGTGTAAGGTTGATTAAAGAAAAAGGCATCTGGGATTTTATACTCTGCCACAGGTACACAACCATTACTTTGTTTACAGAATATGAGAACCGCTTACCTCGGCAAACTGCAGCTCTTTCGCAAGCTTCGTACAAGCCCACACAAAACCACACCCCCAAGGTTTCTAGGATCGACAGAAACTTATCTTTCGTGGAAAATCAAAGCCAAGTTTTAAACGTCGCCGACTTAAATATTTCAATTCCCAATGTGATTTCTAATTATTGCACAACAATTATCGACTCGAAGACAGCTCACAATATCTCCTGTGAGCTATCAACTTCGTTATGTGGTAACAATCGGTCAATTGTTACCAAACACTCCACACCCCACATCAGTAGAATGTCAATGGACATGTTTCAAACTACTTTCAATGACACATCGGAGTTTGTCCTGGATGCATCACCAGAGTTAAAGGTGCGTTGTTATATTTTGTACAAATGGTTGAAAACCAGTATCTTTGTTTTTTACATTGTATACAAAGCTTTATAAATCCATGATAGCTCGGGACACTGTAGTAATGAGCCTCTTAAGGCCAAAATTCCTGGTCTCAGTGGCTATCGTGGACCCGCCAATATTAATGTAAAAAATTAAAAAAAGTACTTTATAAATGTTTACTTGGTAATGTGTATTAGGGTAAGATGCTTAACTGATATTTTGGGTTCAGTTCAGAAAGACTTCCACACCAAATTTTAGTTTATTATAATAATGCACTACAATGCCGCAAGTCTTCAATGTTAAAAAAATATTTTTTTAATATTGTGGGTAAGCTTGAAATTACAAAAATAAAATTGCGTAGAATTAGGTCCTGATTGCTGTAAAATTAAGATTAGCCCAAGTTTAAGCCTTAAACTAAAAAAACACTTAACTCTTAAGTATGATAACTGAAGCGAAATTTTGAAATAAGAATTAGAATCGGAACTGTTGCAATGATGATAATCAGCTCATTCAGCTGTAAAACCCACAGACCAAGACCCCCAACCTACCCATGTGGCACACTAAGGTCACCCCAGGAGCAAAGTACAACATTATTCACGTCAATAATGGAAGAGTGGCAGAGTTTTTAGAGATCTGGTCAAACGAGAAGATGTTTGCGTTTTCAATCAATGCTGATATAAGTGGAAATGTGAGAGATTTTTTGTCAACAAAATTGAGACTTTTTGTACTGTTGACTTGTTACTTACATCCTGTGATGAGATTCAAAATTTTAAGGACAGGTTCTCTTTTGTATCGTACTTACTAACAACAGGCTCCCTAAAAGGTCTAATGTCTGTAAAAAAGAAAGAATCGGATCGGTGATTATCCCGACGTTCCAAAATCGGGTTCGACCGAACCCATGCGAACCTCTTGCATCCCATCACTGTATGTAACCTATCTTACCATTGTAACCAAACAACCCAGGGAAACAATGCGAGAATATACGAACTGATAACTCGACACTTGTTCGGTTGGTTAGCTCTGTAGGTAGGAGCGTTGATGGTGTGTAGGCAGTCGAACAGTTGATGGATCGAAACTTTCTACTTTTCTAGCAAGCTAACTCCTTGGGCTAGGCACTTAGTAGATCTCGTATGAACCCAGTGGTTTAATGTATTCTGCTGAAACTACAGGAACATCTTAATCATATAAAACATAACACAAGAGCTGCGGCCATGTAGTTGGCACACGGTGATCAGACAATTCCCCATGAAATCCTATCCTATTCACTTCCCACTATCAGACCTCTGGCAACCTGGTGGAGTGTACAAGGTAATATAGTGATTGCCATAGTAATAACAGATTTCATTTTCTTACACTGCCTGGATAAATATGAGCATTTTATTCTGACTCCCTGTTTTACCATATTCGCATCTAAACACATACCTTTATATTTGTGTAAAAGAATTATGTAGGATAGGATATTCATGTTTATCCCCATGAATGGGAAAACCAACGGGGTTAACACACGGGCAGTCGTCAGATCACCTCACGAAACAAAGCTACAATGCAGCATAACAAAAGTTTAGACTCTGGACGATAGTTTTATTGGTTCTCTATTTAACAGGAACCTCAACTCACTGGTTTATCTCTGTGTTGGTCAACCAACATTGTATTCTACATAGATGTTAAAGTAAGTATTGTCGTTATAACGATTTTTTTCACCATATGATTGCTTATTATATTTACCCATGAAAATATTTATCATCAAAAATAATTTATGCTATGTGCATATCAGTAACACAAGGCTTAGGATCTTTTTAAAGGGGAAAACTAAATGGAGGGAAAGCGGAAAGGCGGGAAGAAGGGGACTGCTCACTAAAATAAAGATTATGACATTAAAGTCAGTTTTAAACATGGGGTTAGAGTTAGGATTAGTTCTGGGGTTGAGATCAGTGTTTAGAGCAGGGTTAAAATTAATTTCCATAGTTTTAGTGATCAGTTTCCCTCCTTCCCGCTTTCCTGTTTTCCTCCTTTTAGTGGTGCCCCTATTTAAATGAAAGCAGACCTGAGTATCTCTGGTCTGTGGCTTAATATACTGTGCTAAATATACAATACATGTTGATGTAATTTAATTATGAATTGTCAAATGAAACTTACACTTCTGATTGCAGTATGCAACTTAGGACCTGACCTACCATTGTAATGTAATGCTGGTTAACAAAAGACCCAACATTTCTTACAGAGCAGTGTTTCTTAAACTTTTTTTATTCGCGCCCCCCCTTGACGTTTGTCATTAATGCTCATCACGCCTCACCTAGCGTCAAAAATCAAATTCCAGAAAAAAACTAATTTTTTGGCCATTTTCCTGCTTAGTGTGAAGGATACAACTGTTTTTGGGTAACTGCTCGTTTAATTCAAGATTTGTTGAAGTCATCGCAAATCAAAGATGCTTTTGTTAGACCAATCTCTCAATGCCATGCTCGTGCCCCCAGTTTAAGATTCCCTGTTACAGAGCCTTTTATCCACCCGTCCAACCATTATTGAAGACTTACAAACAGTTGTGTCAAGAATGCATGGAAGCGTGGCGCAAATCGCATTCTGCATGAAAGATCAGTACAAAGGACTCCTACATCACTCAGTTCAATTGCAGGGCTCTTGGCAGGTTTTATATTTAATTTTGTTTTGTAACACTTAACATTATCTAGAAAATGGTGGCAGGTTGTAAAAAATAATTAAAAAATATGGTGCAATCTGTGTTTTGGTCTGTCCAGAACATATCCTTTGTTTGGATGATTTATTTATTTCTTTTTTAAATGCTATGTTTTTACAACAGTTTTTTTGTGTCTCTACCGTGGTTTGCTTCATTTGCCATTATATAATACTGGGGCAAAATATGAGTAAATTAAACTAAAGATGACTTTAATGATATCTCTTACCAAACTATATCTCTGCCTTACCCCTACATTCACACAATAGGATCCTATGATAGCTGGATGGTTGCTGGACCCTGACAATTCAAAACAAGGACTGTCTCATCTAATACAACTGTTTGCTCCCCACCTATCCTATCTTCTTAATGGTATGTGTGGAAGGATAAAATTTTTGATGGCTTTTAATACTTTTATTGACATTATGTTTATATCTATTATATGTGGGCAGAAGTGTAATAATTGTATGTGATGGTTATAACTTTTGATTAGTCATATAAGGCAGTTTTGCTTAGTCATATAAGGTATTTTTGCTTAGTAATATAAATTATTATTTGTTTAGTAATATAAGGTATTTTTGCTTAGTCATATAAGGTATTTTTGCTTAGTAATATAAATTATTTTTGTTTAGTAATATAAGGTATTTTTGCTTAGTAATATAAGATATTTTTGCTTAGTAATATAAGGTATTTTTGCCTAGTAATATAAGGTATTTTTGCCTAGTAATATAAGGTATTTTTGCCGAGTAATTTAACATATTTTTGCTTGGTTATATAAGGTATTTTTGCTTAGTAATATAAGGTATTTTTGCTAAGTAATATTTTTGCTTACTGACATAAATTGTCCTCAATCCTCAATCCTTTATTTTTAATAATCCTATTCTATACATTTCTTACAGATACACAGCCAAACTGGGACATAAACAAGCCATCCTACATGTTCAACCATGATAACGACCACCTCACTTGCAGTGTTGAGTGCATTGCCTCATATTGCATCATGCTGGAGCTGAGACAACAACTTGTAGCATCGGATATGTGGAATCATTTCAGTGAGGTGGAAATGCCTCATATGCTTTGGTGGGTTGGTTTTATCCTTTTCTGTATCCAGGGCCAAAAATTCATCAAATTTCTGGCAAGTGAAAATTTACTCGCGTACGGAAGCTCTGTCACACGTCACGCGAGTAAACATTGCTCGCAATTGTAATTTGTATGACGTTCCAACTGTTTAAATCTAGTATTATAACAACCTCACATTATAATGCTGCTGTAAGTATTATACACTCCAGTTTTCGGACGCGCTAGGTGTATATTAAAAATGTTATACTCCAGGCCCCTACTTGCAGCAGCTGTTAGAGTGTGGGGCGATGATTTATCTGAACAGCTTTATCCATAAATAATGTAGTTGTAAGGCACCCCACACCCACAGTCAAGTTGCTGACTGTGATATTACCGCACTGTGGATGGGTTATTTATATTTGAATCCTCCTGTAGAAAGACAGGCTTTAACCAAGAGAAACTTTTGAAGAAAAGATGATTTTGTAAAAGGCTTTAACCAAGAGAAAAAATTTGAAAAAGGTGATTTTGTAATACGTCTTTCATGATGCAGTGCTGCACAATTAGAGATCAATGGAATCAGCGTTGATGTAATAGCATTAAAACAACATCGTCTGGAATTGCAATCGGCAGCACTGGCCCTCCAGGAGCAAGCTTGGGGTATTGTGGGCAGGAAATTCAACCTTTCAAACCCAGCTGAGATCGCTAAGGTAAAAATAATTTGGTTTCTGTATTTAGTTGTGTCCTTCACAACACTGCTAGTGAGGTTGTCGTTATCACATTTAAGGACAATAAAAAAAACTTTAATCAGATGTTAAATCCGGTCAAGATCTAAAAAAATGATTTCACCTTGCTATATCCTTTAAATAACAGTGTTTCCTCTGTAGATTTTATCTCTAAATGATGTCACCTTGCTATATCCTTTAAATAACAGTGTTTCCTCTGTAGATTTTATCTCTAAATGATGTCACCTTGCTATATCCTTTAAATAACAGTGTTTCCTCTGTAGATTTTATCTCTAAATGATGTCACCTTGCTATATCCTTTAAATAACATGGTCCCCTCTGTAGATTTTATCTCTAAATGATGTCACCTTGCTATATCCTTTAAATAACAGTGTTTCCTTTGTAGATTTTATCTCTAAATAATGTTACCTTGCTATATCCTTTAAATAACATGGTCCCCTCTGTAGATTTTATCTCTAAATGATGTCACCTTGCTATATCCTTTAAATAACAAGGTCCCCTCTGTAGATTTTATCTCTAAATGATGTCACCTTGCTATATCCGTTAAATAACCGTGTTTCCTTTGTAGATTTTATCTCTAAATAATGTCACCTTGCTATATCCTTTAAATAACAGTGTCCCCTCTGTAGATTTTATCTCTAAATGATGTCACCTTGCTATATCCGTTAAATAACCGTGTTTCCTTTGTAGATTTTATCTCTAAATAATGTCACCTTGCTATATCCATTAAATAACAGTGTTTCCTTTGTAGATTTTATTCAAGGAGCTTAGACTGACACTTCAAGACAAGAATTCTGAACCGACTAGTCTCCGAAACCTCGCCTCCAAGAAGTTTAATCGGTCGTGCAGCACTGGTAAAGAAGTTTTACAAAATCTGTGCGCACAAGACAACCCTCACCCGCTACCGAGTGTTATAATGCAGTGGAGATCAATCAACTATGCATTGAATAAGGTTCGGAAATTCTATGATGTTTTTTGCGCGTTTAGTCTCACTTGTATTTTGCGCATTTAGTCTCTTGTTTTTTTGCGCATTTAGTCTCTCTCGTTTTTTAGCGCAATTAGTCTCTCTTGTATTTTGCGCATTTAGTCTCTTGTTTTTTTGCGCATTTAGTTTAGGTTTGTTTGTTTTTTTCACGATGAATACACATAGCGTGCCATGTATTTAAAAAATTTAAAAAAAACAGAAAAAGACAGCCAACGACAGTCATTAAATCACATCCATTTTAAATTATTGATTTTGTATAAGCCAGGTATGGCTGCCAAACCTAATGTGTAAAAATAAATATAATTCCTGAGATCTTTAAATCAGTGAAAAAAAGTTTTGTCATACATGGGAAGGAATCATATTAAACAGTAGAACGACATTTTCCCACCATTTACACCCAAGAGCCGTGTGATTAATACTCAATGAGGTCAGATTTCTGCCATTACATTATAGTACTTATAATGATATAATCTATACTTTATCGTGATGATGATTTTAGTAGTTAAAGCCTAAACAATAAAAACACATCTGCAATAGCTGCCCTTTTCGTTATTAGCACGCCGTATTCTGATAAATACCGGTCTAATATCAACTGATAATTTTTGTACCACTTAAAATTAACTTGCCGCAGATAATTCTGATATCGAGCTCACTCACCCCACCCAGTGAGAGACTCCACCATAGATGTCTCACACTCACGAACACAGGAAGAATGATAATGGCCGAACCAAATATACAAAGCATTCCCAAGAAGTTTACGATCAAGCTTCCACAGGTAATTTTTTAATCAATAATTTTGTACCTTGGGATCTGAAAATGGGATTTCGTTTATCCTTATGCATAGCAAATTCCAGGGGTGGGTTATAACATAGATCATTGTATCTGAAATCGTATGCCACAGGGGTTAGCTAGATGCGCCACACTTGCATTTCGTAAATTTACCACAGAAGGTGCATAGATAATAAACTACTAAATGGTTAGTGTCTAGTTCTTTTCCATTGTACCGTTTTGAGTATTTAGCATATTGTTTTGACTTCCACTGCAAAGTGCGCCCGTACATTCGTCTCGGGTACGTCATAGGGTCAAAAAAAATTGAGAATCACTGACATAGATCATTGTCAAATTACCTCGTGCTCCCAGTCTTGTCATTGATGCTCTTGCTTGTTTCCTGGCTGTAATAGTAAAGAAGTAAAAACATCTGTTATTATTCATCCTGTCATGTGACCAAGGTGAAAAGAATGCAGGTCATAACCAAATAGTTGGTTCGATATTTATCCTAGCCACTTTCTTTCAGTTTGTCCTTGGTGCTTAACAACCATTGATTTAGAACAGTGGTTCTTAAACTTTTTTATTCACCCCCCCCCCCCTTGACGTTTGTCATTCATGCTCACGCCTCACCTAGCCCCAAAAATCAAACTCAAGAAAAATGGAACAATAAACTATTTGCCATTTTTCTGCTTAGTGCAAAGGATGCTGTTTTGGGGAAACCAGTTATTTAATTCATGGCTTTGTTAAAGATAACGCAAATCGAAGATCTGCTGCCTTTGTTAGACCAATCTATCACTGTCATGCTCGCGCCCCCCTTGTGAAGCTTTTACATTCCTAAGGGTGGCACGTCCCCCAGTTTAAGAATCCCGGGTTTAGAAGATTAAAACATTGTTCTAAAGTTTGACATTCTTTCCTTACAGAACAACAAATCTGACGATCTTTTTTCTGAGCAAAGTTATTGTCTACGCAATATTTTCATAGCCACAAAAGGTAAGATGAAGAAGTGGTTAGTCATTTTGATTCACTGGGGGAATTGTCAGAATCGATATATGCCAAGTATGGTTAACGAATTTGTGCAATTTTAAAGAACTCATTTGATTTGATTTTTAGAAGCAAGGTTTGTTAGGCGCTTAGAGCATTGTAGTTATTTTGAAAACAAAGATAAACAATCAACCTAATTTATGTTTATTTACTGACATTCAGTTTGTAACTTTGATCAAAAATAATTTGATGGTCCTTCGGAATGGATCTAACTTATATAGGATAGGGAAGCTAGGATAGAATATTCATGTTTATCCCCATGAATGGGAAAACCAAGTGGGTTAACACACGGGCAATCGTCAAATCACCTTGCGCCCACAGTCGGGTTACCGGAGCTATTGCAGTGTGTTGTGCATGATTTACATGGTTTATTAATTTAAAAAAACGTTTATTCGCTGGGTTCACGCAATGTCTGTTAAGTGCCTTACACAGGGACACAACGGACTAGTTAGTGACCAGTTGTGAATCTGCAACACTTCTGTTAAAAAACGACTCACTAACCCACCAGACTAATCAGTCGGAGTATCATCATAATTGAAAAATTTTCAGTGCACTTATGTCATACTTTTAACCCATCAAATCTTCCAGGCCACTTGTTCATATCGGCAGACTACTCTCAAATTGAGCTACGAATTCTGGCGCATTTGTGTGGAGATGATGCGCTTATCAAGGCATTCAACTCAACCGATGACGACATTTTTAAGTCGATTGCGTTTAAATTCTTTCCAGCCATCTCTTCGGCTGAGCATGTGTCAGACGAACAGCGCGACACAGCGAAACAAATATGCTACGGTAATTTAATGGTAACACTCTTATTGGTAACACATTTCATGATGCATCTTTACACAAAGCCTATTCCAGATGCTATTTTGTGAATGAAAGTTTTTATGCAGCAAAAATTAATAAACTACATTTAATAAAATAAATGTAAAAATCCCACAATACTTTCCAAATATATATTTGTGTCAGTTTGGTACCAATACGTTAAATTAATAATAATTTCATCCTATATTATTGCTATATAATTGTTCAGCTGATTAACATTAGGTATTTACACTGTAAAAGCTATTGCACTGGGACTGCACATAAAATACCCTTACAATATTGTAAAACCTTACAACCCCCAACCCACCCCCACCAAGGTATAGTGTATGGAATGGGCGCCCAAACACTGGCACAACAAATGCACACAACTGAGGCACTTGCACAGCAAACCATGGACTCCTTTCTAAGAAGCTACCCCAAGATCAAGCTCTATTTCAACAAACTAATTGCAAAATGCAAAGAGAAGGTAAGTTGGGCTAATATTACAACAAGGTTGGTGCAGTATAAGGTTCACAGTTATTTAACTTATGCCCACAGTTCTGTTAGGTTAGAGTATTTATTATCTCAGTAAATGAGAAAATGCAAGGGGAGTTATTACAAGGGCAATCGTCATTTTGGTTTAACTCATTAATTCACTGGGTTCAAGTAACGCTAAGTGCCTTACCCAAGGACACAACCGATAGCTAGCAACCAGTCTCAAACCTGCAACCCATTCGACTTAAAGCAACACACTTACCCACCAAGCTATAAGGTCGGACATGTTGACCAACTATTACATATAAAAATAATCAGACATGACTTTTAATCCCGTTTTACCATCTTGGCTGCAAAACGTAAAGTGGCTTGCATACTTCGCATTCGCAACAATATATTTTTAGTAAACTCCTCATCTGCATTGTATTGAAGTTGACTTAATCATTAACAGGGGTACATTGAAACCATATCCGGACGTAGACGGAAACTTCCGGAGATAAACAGCTCACGACTAAAGCTACGATCACACGCCGAGCGGCAAGCAATCAACAGTACTATCCAGGGTTCGGCTGCAGATATAGTGAAGACTGCAACCTGCCACATTAATTCCGCATTGCATGACATGGGATGGAATACTGTGCTTTCTTGTAACAGGTTTTTATTGCTCATTTTTTTTATTTAATTCGGTACAAACTCTCGTTTGGCCTTTGGGACAGTGGTTAGAATACTACAGGTGTCGATATCTTTGCTGGAGCTATCTTTTTGTGTTGTTTATTATAAAGTGAGAAGCAGGACAAGGCTAACTTAATTGCATAATTAAACGGACATAAATACGTTAGGTTTAGTGTTAGCATTAGTTAATGGGTTACGCTTAGTAATTAGGGCATGATTAGAATTAGTTTGGTTCTTGCCCTTGTGTAAGACTCATGGTGGACATCGCCAGAACCTAGTGGATTGATAGGTTTTACTAAAATCAAACAACCTGTTTCTATAGTTTTAGTCAGCAGCTTGCCTACTTTTTGCCTTTACTGTTCAGTGTTGCCCTTTTTTATTGATTCAATATTGAATGATTTATTTTTTCACTAAATCAGGCAATGTTTGTTCAGCGTGTTTCCAATAAACAAAAAAGATTACTTGATGTTAACTGGTTTGGACTGTTTTCAACGTTTTATAATCAATTTTTAAACAATCCAACCCCATTTACCCCAAAAACTACTTGTTATTGCCTGGTTTGGGCTGTTTTTTAACTTTTTATACTCATTTTTTAAACAATCTAACCCCATTTACTTCAGAACTACTTGTTCTTGACTAGTTTGCGTTGTTTTTTAATTTACCATACTCCCATACATTTTTTTAACAATCTAACCTCGATTTCTTACAGAACCACCAAAGCAAGTTGCTACCTCACCCACCACATTCACGATGAACTGATCTACCAAACAAGCGAGCAGCAGGTACATGAAGCAGCTCGTGTGATACAGCACTGCATGGTCAACGCATGGTCGCTCAACGTTCGGCTGAAGGTTAGGATTAAAGTTGGTTTTAAATGGGGATCGCTGGATTACCTTGATCTGGATTAAATGGCAGTTTACACAAATCACATGCTATATGCGTAAACTCAATATTTTTGCAAGAGACTAAATGGATAAGAACCACACAATAGGTCAAAACAATTAATTAAAAGCACCAAAGTCAACATACAATGAAATAATACGCATTTTATTTTAAGGGTATTCAATGAATTTTTGTTGTTATTGAATTGCCTAACTTAATAGGTTGCGAAAGTCAGTTTTTTTGCTGCCTAGGTATTTTTGCCGTCAGTCGTTACAAGTTTTATTTATTGATGAATTTTGAAATGCATTTTTACACCAAATTCATGTTATTGCTGTCTAATACATTTTTTTTACTGGAAATTCCAGTTTTTTTATATTAGCGAGTAAGCCATAAACTTTGATATGATTAATTCAAGAAACCATTTGGCATTATAGATGCCTTAATGAATTTTGGGTTTATCTTGTTGCACTTTTTTCATATTTGTAGAACAATATTTATATACAGAATTGGTAATCTTATATTTATACTGCCACAACTCTGACATAACATAGATCTAATAAGCACTGCTCTAATTGGTGTTTGATTTTAATCAGAGTTTTGAAAATGCATTGTAACAATAAGGCTGTAAGTTTTACTGTATAATTTCAATGCTGTCATGTGTTTTTACACTGTGTTTAAGCTAGTACTTATTTGTGCATGTAAACCATCTCAAAAGCATTGCTACTTGTTTATTTGCATTTAAAATAAATTAAATACGAACGATGATATTGCTAAACAATACATTATATGAACTATATAATTTACTATATCAAGAGCAATACTACATGAATACCAAGGCACTTTCTATAAAATAAAATGATCAATACATACATTTGGCAACTACATCTTTAGTTAAAACTGCATGCATTAATACTCCAACCCAGTTACAGTGGGTTTGATAATTTTGAGGGACTAGAATAATGCGTCTTAGAATTGTAAGTCTTGAATATGATCTGTATTAAGACAATACGCAAGCAGGGCTTCTTGCATTGCCCGAGTCTACAGAAGCAAGAATTTTCAGTAATTATTGCATCCTGACACACCAAACTTACATTAAAACAAACATGATTGAACCCAACATCAGTTGCAAGAATATCACAGTTAACTCGCTGTGCATCGTTTAAGAAAATCTAGATTTACTCTAAAACATGATAGTCACTATAGTTGTCAGATTTTCTTGTGAACATGGCCAGGTTGTTGCTATTATTTTTCAGTGTGTTCAGATTTATTGATGAACTTTTATCCTCAATAATTGAGATTTTACAAAATCAACCAACACTCTAATAGTAAACAAAGAAAGTACAAAAGAGATGTCCCCTTAACAAGTCCGGATGTTTTCGGTTTAGCCTACTCTGTGTGTATTGTTTAAAAACGTTTTATCTATATCAGGTTTGTTAGGTTTACCTAATGTCACCAGTTTAAGTTGTTGGTCAGCTATCCTTTAGAAACTCCTTTACAAGTTTCATTTCAATTGGTTCCTCTAAGTCGAAGAGATCAAAGTCAGTTTTATAGACTTGATACAGTCTTTTTATAGCATTAAGTGATAACGTGGAGAATTGTTGTTTGATGGAATGTTGGCTTGTTGAGCTGGAACCTGTTGAATCATATCCTCGTGGATACTTTAAGCTTTTCGGTGCTCCTATCTTCTTAAAAAGGTATCTGGGAAATAATTTTGAATTACTAAATTTCATTTACCTTTTTAATTAATTTTGAATTACTAAATTTCATTAACGGCTTTTATTAAGCATAGTATATGGTTGCACAAACACATCTGATAAATAACTATTTAGATAGGATAGGATATTCATGTTAATCCCTGTGAATGGGAAAACCAAGGGGGTTAACACACGGGCAATCGTCAGATCACCTTGTGCCCACCGTTGGGTTACCAGAGCTATTGCAGTGTGTTTTGTATGATTCACACATTCCTTTAATTTAGTAGAACCCATTAATTAGCTGGGTTCAGGCAATGTCTGTTAAGTTCCTTGTCCAAGGACACAGCCGACTAGGTACCAGTTTCAAACGTGCAACCTTTCGGTTGAAAGGCGTCGCAATAAATCACGAGACTAACCAGACCAAACGGAACATGTAAACTTAGGTTATTTTGTTTTGTTAACGACTGTAACAACACATAATTCAAAATTTAGTGATCTTACTCTGAATCTTCTATTATTGTCTCCATGTGTGCTATGACATCATAATGTATATGGCATGGATGGCACAGTGTGAAGTACGACTGCCAATGACGGACGCTCGTCGCTTTTAAAGTACTTTTCCCGTGGTCTATATTATCAGCGGTGACATCTGAGTTGGCAGGGTCGAGCAGATACTCAACAAACTCATCGAATGAGGCGTAGAGTTCTTTGTGTCTGTATGCAGGTTGTAATTAAGTGTTAACAATGACAGTGATGGTTATATTGAATCTTGTGCCCAGATTTTCCTAGTCTTTAATCCGCTTTAATCGAACCCATTAATCCGCTTGGTTCAGGCAATGTCTGTTAAGTGCCTTGCCCAAGGACATAATCGGCTATCTAGCGACCAGTTTTAAACCTGCAACCTTTCCCAAATTTAAACCTGCAACCTTTCCCAAATAACTTTCCTACTTTTATAACTACTTTCTGGTTACCCAAGCTATTGCAGATTAGTTAGCATCTGGTTGCAATACCACAACTTTTTGACTGATATACCAGATAGCTAACTGGTTAAATATACATTTAAAAAAACATGTTTTAACATCAAATATTTATCAGAAAAAATTATGCATGCACATTTAATCCATCAGATATTGGCTATTCAATGTATTTTTCCCATGGTCTATATTATCTAGAACAACTAAAAAGGTTAATTGTTAAACAAGAAATCAAGTCTGAAAGTACCTGTATATGTAAGCTGGCAGCTTGTAAATACTAGGTGGTTGAAGCACAGCTGTGGAAAGAAAATAAATTTATTCAACAGCCTGATGGATAATGCAACACAGCACCCAATAGCTGTTAATCGATGGATTGTTAGTTTGATTTCCACATTTGGTGTCCAAACTTTGGATTATTTTCTCTCATGGCTCTTAATGGATAGCTGTGCAACAACCACCCCACTTTGCATTAATTTAATGGATTCAAATGAGTTGTTTAGAAAGGCACTTTCACTTAATGTTGAATGCTTAAGACGCACTGGAAATCCGACCGGTAGTCTGGCTATAAATACTGCTATAACTGTGACATGGTACTTATGGACAAAGTTTAATCCTTTCAACATGAAGACATTTTGTTTCATTATAGTACAAGCATAAGCGGCTAGTTTTAAAATAGATAAAGGATTCTCCTGTTTATCTATGGTCGGAAAACTAAGGGCATTAAAATGAAGGGTTTATCATTAAATTTCCCTGTGTCCTCCAGTCTCATTAAGTCATTACCCCAGATATTGAAGTTGTAAATGTCAATTGTTATTCAACCCTTTTTAGTGAAAGCAACAGCAATGTATTGCCCATAGACACAATTGAATGCCCACTATCTGGTTTCGACCACAAGCAAACAGCTGGCGACTAGTATCGTAAATATTGATTTGACTACTTTTGAAGCATTAATTGACATTGTTGTTACTTACGTTTCGTATTATTGGCAGTTAAAATCTCTCTTTTTTCCTCAACTTTTAAATCTCTGTCACGGCGACGCTTTTTTCGTGGCATTTCTGCATTCCTTCTGCGTCTTTTTGCAACTGGGATTCAAGGATAAAATACTTTTGTTTACCCTCTGGTATCAGAAGTCAGGTCACACTACTAAAGCAATTAGTTTTAAAAGTTGCAAAAGTTTTGTGTTCAACCCATTAAATTGTGTTGTGTTCAACCAAACCCATGTTCAACCCATTACATTATATTACTTTCAGGCAAATTTATCTGAGACTAAAAAGCTTGGTGGTTTAGTATGTCACCTTTTATTTAAAGAATTGCAGGTTCGACACTGCTCACTAGATAGTGAGTTGTGTCTTTAGGCACAGAACTTTTGACTTAAAAACCCACTGGATTTATTGGGTTGTATCAGAATTGATGGAACATACACACACGCATTATCTCTTAACCAGACAGTGAACGAGAAGTAATCTAATGATTATCCGTGTGAAAATGCTCTGTTATGTGATTGCAAGTTAAACTGATTGCCCAGGTGATAACGAGATTAACATGCCTTAAGAGTTCTGTGACCAAATTCGGCATTGGCAATAACACATACAATCAGTGATGGGATTCATGGGTTCGGTCGAACGTGTTCTTGGAACGTCTGGATAATCACCGATCCGATTCTTGCTTTTTACAGACATTAGACCTTTTAGGGAACCTGTTGTTAGTAAGTATGATACAAAAAAGAACCGGTTCTCAAAATTTTGAATCCCATTACTGCATACAACTCAACTGGACACTAGTTGTACTGTGAAACCCCCAGACAAAGCTCGGTGAAAAAAAAAACACTGTTGCCTGTATTTTGAATGGCTTTAGCTTTCAATCCCAGGGCCAAAAATCCATCAAATTTGGAGCGAGTATGAATTCACTCGCATAAGGAAGCTAACGCGAGTAAATCGTTACGCGAGTAAACATGGCTCGCAACTGTAGTTTGTAAGACGATTTTTTTGACCCTGCAATCCGATGCATAAATTCTAAACGCTCAGTTTCCCACCCCACAAGAATACAGTTGAACACCACCATACCTTCACAAGTGTACCACACTTTTAGGTACTTCATCGTAGCAGGGCAGTCATCGCTTTGTATCCAATCTGATGTGGCTTGCACAGTACATGAGTTGTGTCCATTGCATGCGGATATCACAGCAGCATTGGCTGTGGGCGATGAACACTTGATGTTGTATATTGGAACTCCCTTAGCACACCTGAATTTAGTTAGGGAGAGAAGTAGCATTATTGTCACAATAGAAGGACAGAAGTCAATTAGATAACATTAATCGAAGTTCGGGTAAAAAAAATTGTCAGTTGTTTGTTTTTTTCCCATAGATTGGGAAAACATACCTATCTACGGGTATTAGTATAGTTTAATTTTTTTTGCTTATTCATTACGTTAAAGAAGAATGGCACAATTATTTTAATTTACCGATGCATCAAGTCAGGATAAAACAGCAAAACTATAAGTAGTAAAAGGTATTGAAAGATATATAATGCCCACAGTGAAATTAATGGGTATACTGCACTGTGTGGAGAGTTGATAGATTGATATTCTTCTGGGATTTATTCGAGAGTATTTAAATACTCTTTGTTCACATAAGTGCTAAACACCCAGTTTTCTGTATTTTACAGCTACTTACTCAGATAATCTTGCTTAAAAAATCTAAAGCCAAAACAACAATTTATTTAGATATTTTTGGATGTACAAAGACTCGCCTCCATAACAAATATTTACACTCACGTTTCTGTGTCGTTAACTCTACCATACATGGCAGAGAGGACATTGATAGAGTGTTTGGCTGGGCACTGAATTGACCCGATTTCCATCTGGCAGAAAGTCACCATTTCTGCCTCTGCTAAACCTAGGAGATAATGGTCAAATGTCATGTAATTTAAACTAGTCATCATGGTCATGTAAGTTATCAAAACATGTGAAATGTAAGTTACTAAAACATGAAAAATGCTCTTTAAACAATTATGTTGTTTAATTTATTATAAAAATACCGTTTTTTCTTAACATTGAAAAGTGCCTTTTCAAGAGTGAAAATTTAACATTTTGATAACATTGACGGATAACTATAGCTAGAGTACTGTGTCTGAAACCTATAGCCCTAAGGTGCTTTTATTGCTGAACTGGTTCTTTTATAATCTTGTATTACTAGAACATTTGCTGGAAACCTGTGTTTATGGACATTAAAGCTAATTAATCTTGATTAATTACTAGCTTAAAATTGTATTTAAGTAGTAGTGTAAAACTTTTTTTAGGATATTTTTATAGTGCAAAAAAAAACAGACTGCAACAGCTTCTGCAATTTGAATAGACACACAACATTTCGACCATTGTATATTTTATACAAAACTTGCACATGTGTCCCCCCTTACATTTTGCCACCCCAATATTTTACATCAGAAAGTATCAATTGGTTTGGCATACTCACTTAGGCATTTGTATTCCACTGAAAGATAGGCACAGTTTCTGCCATTTAAATAGACACACAACATTTTGATCATTGTATATTTTATACATCACTTGCACTTGTGTTAGCCCTTACATTTTTCCACCCCAATATATAACATCAGAAAGTATCAATTGATTTGGTATACTCACTTAGGCATTTGTATTGCACTGAAAGATAGGCTGGTGTTGAAGAGCAAACTGTAGTTCTTTGAAACTGAGCGGCGGAGGCGACAAGCTGACATTTCTTCTTTCCGTTACACACTTGTGCGGCGATATTTCCAGCTTGTGGGAATTCACACATCTGCAGCGTCGTTTTCAAATTTTCGGGTACACAGCTGTGGGGTTGGCTGGTTATATTTGCTATAAGGTCAAAGGGTTTACACAGCCATATAGCTAAGTGGTAGTGCATAACAAAGATAATCCTGAATAAACTAAACTTAGTGAACGTTGCTTGAACTTAGTGGATTACTTAACACCTATCGATATCCTGCTCATGGGAATAAATATAAGTCCTCAAGGTCATGTGTATACGCGGCATAAGCATCCTAGTGGGTATAAAAATTCAAAGAATTTAACCACCGTTATAAACACAATATCTATGAGAACTGAGTTTTTAATTAAAATATCAAAGACAATCATAGTGTTATAAAGACTAATTTTGCACATGTATCTGATGTCATTTTTGATTACTTCACCAAATACCAGAAAAAGTGCCGAAAATTTATATGGAATGAATGTATTTGGATACAAGTTGTACATTTTTTGATTGTGCTCTCCTCTTGACTACTTAGATTTGTCTGGCAAATGTTGTGAATGTGGTTAAGCACAGAAAGTGATAGATTGACTGGCATATGTTGTGAATGTGGTTAAGTTTCTAAAGATATTGCAGTCGTGTTGCATTTACTGACTGGTTTATGTCAACCCCTAACAACAAGTAATTATACGTTCATACTCACGTTGTGTTATCCTTGCGTCCGTACAACGCACTTGTAATATGAATTACTTCCCACTTTCCTGAGCATTCCAAATTAGCTTCACCAACTGGGCAAACGGTGATACTTCGTGTGCCATCGTTTAGCGCTGTAACATAAATTGAGTATGATGATGTGATGATTTTTATTCTATTTACTCTTAGGTTATTTTCACACAAATGGTAAAACAATGGCAAAATGATTTGTTGGTTGCTAACATATTTGTTTGTGTATTCTGTATGTTCATGGTATACGGTGCCATTTACAGATGCCACCTTGTGCTTATTGTGGACAATCAAATTGACTTCTAACTTGGAGTATCTATTACAACTGACTTGAAGTTATGAAAGTGGTTTTGTCAGGTGCATACACCTGCTCACAATCGGTTTGCTGGATCCATTACCATGCAATAATAAGATTTTAAATTGAAAGACTTATTAGGTACCAAATTTTCAATTTTTACAGTAAAACTATCTTTATTGTTACTTGTAGGCTCTGTATCCTTTCTTTGTCTTCCATATTTCTTTGCCACTTCTGACGAAAATTGAAAGAAAATGGAGTCGTTATGTGGTGGCCTAGCAGCAACTTTGTCTTGGTAAGCCGACACAAGTCGCTCGAATGGCTGTCGAACCACCATCAGTTTGGTTCCACTTTGGTACAATTTGTCTCGTTCTGAGCGTGGAACTGATCGAAGCATCTTCAAACTTTGAGTGTGTGCTTGACCCTGGGTAATATCGGGTTAGTAGAATTTATCCTTTCACCACTAGGGGTTGGACAATTACAGTCCTTATCGGTAATAGTCTGAAACTGACCTAGCTCCAGATCATCGAAGGGTGAACTGTCTGATCGTATTTCTATTTTAATGCGGTAACTTTTATCAGTGTAGGTGTTTCTAAAATAATGGAATGTCTAATTGGGCGACTATACAGCAGATAAATATTTTTTTGTACTGCTGTAATTGTCCAACAGCAACTGTGCAATGACTGTTTGATTGAGTCTACGTGTGTTTTTAAGTTAGGGATAGGATATTCATGTTTATCCCCGTGAATGGGAAAACCTAGGGGGTTATCACACGGGCAATCGTCAGATCACCTAGCGCCTATCGTCGGGTTACCGGAGCTATTGCAGTGTGTTGTATATGATAGACACGTTCCTTCAATTTGGTAGAACCCACTAATCCGCTGGGTTCAGGCAATGTCCGTAAAGTGCCTTGCCCAAGGACACAACCGACTAGCTAGCGACCAGTTTCGCACCTGCAACCTTTCGATTGAAAGGCGACACACTTAACCGCTAGACCACCGGGCCGGACAAGTTATTATCAAGTGAACTTGTTACAAACCTGCTTAATTCCATCTGTTGAGTTAACGATTCCATTCAAAACCATGAGCACCTTCTTCCAGTTTGTGCATCCTGACTTTGGAATCTCGCAATACATTAGTTTGTATTGCTCCGATAAAAACATCCATGGCTTTGGGTTGGGAATATTTTCCAAATTGTAGTTAGTTATGTTCTGCCAGATGCCTGGGGATTATTTTAGTAGTCATTTTTAGCCAACCAGAATAAGATAGAAAGGTATAATTTTTTATTTGTTTAAAAAATTAACGAAAATCTGAGCAGAGCATAACGTTCTTGCACAATAAAAAAACTATACCACAGCACAGTTTATTCAGTGTAGGTAGGTTAAATGCCCCTTGCAATTAGTCGCAAAGGATTTTATAAAGTGCTTAAAGACAGTGAACTTATTTGAACCACGTCCTATTATAGGGTTTTGTTTGTTTTTACTTCTGTGCATCACCTTAAGAATTTCACTAAGCGCTGCGTGCTACGTTATTTTTGCGACGATATAAGTAGTGGTGTGTACATTGATGCGTTGCCCATTTCCTTGTATCCGTTCTTGGTGACTTTTCCGTTTAAATCAGACTTCTTTATTCGTGTATTTCCTGTTAACTTCGCACTCCATTGGGACGTGTAGTGCATTAATGTTTCATTTTGCGAACACAACCACAGGAATTTATCCTGATACAGTATCGCTCGCAAGGGCCTGGTTTTTCAATCTGCGTCTACGCGGTAATATGAAAGACACCATCGCCGATTTGTGTGTACTTGCATTTGACATAATACAACCTTATAGAGTGAGTACTAATTTATAAGTACTCTATGATAGGACATTCGCGTTACAATTATCATGTGCGTTTGGTCATTGGGGCGTTTGAAAAATTATTGCGGTCGATTTCTCTTTCATGACAAATTATTAGAAAACCGGTCGTGGCTACTTCTGTTTTAAAAGAAACAGAAAAAATGCGTTTGTTTGGTAAGTGATGCTCCCTTAGGGCTTGTTTATTAGCAATTACCGCCATTTAAGACGACATAAATACATTTCCCATTCTGCATCGATGTACAATAAACACCACGATGCAAAGGGGAGATGAAATAAACAAAGGAATGGACATTCGTTGTTCAACCGGATAGCTAGGTGGGCGGAAAATGCCTATTCTACTTTCAATTAGTAAGATGAAACGGTAAAAATGGCCATACATAGCTTATTGATTGGAAATAGAATAATAATTTTCCGAAACGTCCATCATTAAGATAAAAATATTATTCTGGCTTTGTGTTTTTTCACTAACAGTTTACTTCTGACCACAATAACGAACATGTTTATTTTACGCGAAGGAATCAATTAAAAGTTATAATCCCTATAGCGACCCCCTAAAATCCTTCTTCATCCTTCTAAAGGTTGGGTTATATATCAATCCCTAATTCCTCGCATTTCTTCTTAACTCGAAGTCTTCTTTGTGCCATTCGCTTCTCCATCCGAATCATGAAATTTCCCTCGCTTTCTGGGGTGAGGACTTGACCATCACTTGACACTTTGTTTATCGTGTCTATCTTGCTGAACGAGAAAGTTCGGTCATCTTTAATCTCGTGGTCAGCGGAGACCACCACAGGGTCGTACCCATTGGCGATGTACAATACGACGCAGCACACCAATACGATTGCACCGTATATTCCAAATCGAGCCACGCGTTTTGCTAGCAGTCTTAGCTTCCGAATCATGGCATTTCTTCTGCGGGAATTATGGAATTGTTAGAAACTCACGCGTAATCAACTTTTTACACTAGCTAAGAGGAAAGGTGAACAGTGTGTGTGCGCTCTTTTGTGATTCAAACTTTTAAATGCGAGAAATAGCAAAAGTAAAGCAGTCATGTATATATTTATAAAAGCAATTACGTTTCTCCAATCCACACGTTGCAATAGCTCCAGCAGTCAGAACGAGGACACCCAACTGCCATACCCCGTTAAAAGGCCGTAGATAATCCACCTTTATCTTTAAAATTCTACCAATCAGTTGAAAATATCCAACGCATTCGTTCTGTCTCCTGATATAAAAAAAAAACTTATTATCACAAAGTTCAGTTCTCTAAAGGACGAAAATGAACGCAATCTTCACAACACTGAAAGGAAAAGGGACAAAAACTAATGTTTCCGTCAACTCCTAACCGTCATTTTAGTATTTTTTCCAATCTCTTTTTAGTTTTTACTCAAGTCCACCACTTTATCTGTCAAATATTTAGCAATGAAATCTGCCTGCGTCCTTATAGATATAATCTGTAACACCTCTAAATTCTAAACTTTTCACTTATACTTACTGTTTTTTTATTTTTCTACTCAAGTTTATTTACAAGTTGTTAATCCTTTGTTCCTAAGAGGGATAAGTGGTTAACTGATGTTAATCATAGAAACCCCGCCACAAAGAACACATCTTGCTACGACTATTTTAACTCAATTTTCCATGTGCTGTCAGAAACGTCATACGTAAATACAATGTTTATCTACATATACATGTCTTTAATTTCTTTCGCAATACAATATTGTACGCTCTCCATGACTACACCTAGGTCAAATCTCAATGTTGACATATACCTGGAAACTAATTTCCGATTTCATTGAATGTGTCGGTACACTACACGCAGTTTTCTCTTGCAGAAACTAAATACATGGTTTGTTGTATACTAAATTGGAAATCTGCAGTCCTCGGTTTATCCACACCATACTCATGGGTCATTTAATAATTCTTTAGAATAAACACCTGCTTGCTTTTACACTCTGTCACACAGTACTCTCGCCCTCGTTATAACAGCTATTGTTTTGTGATCGTCTATGCATTCTATGTTCCTTGCCTTCGGCGAAGTAGAAACTAACGACCCGTAGCAAACAGAACTGCGGTTTTAAAAAGCTGATTATTCCCGAGCTTTGAAACTAGGTTCAATCATACGCTGAGTACAACTACATTGATATATACCGGTCGCGTTTCGGTATATATTGTTCAAAGGTCTAATAACAATAAACAGGTTAAATAACGATGAACTCTATACTTTGACCAGTCATTCTCAAGGGAAGACCATATCCGACATTTTAAAACGTTGAATATTGTCTACTATTTGTCCACATTAGTTACATATTAACGTGCTATAATGTAGAAGCCAAAATCCCAAGGCACCTCGACTACACGCTCCGGTGACTTCGTAAATTGCTAACTTCGTCTATCGGTAATACAAGTCAGTCGCACACCACCGAACAATAAGCGAATCATGTCTTTGTAGCTGACAAATAATGTGATAAAGGCCGTAAAGAATCCCCAAGAGCAATTATTTACACTAAATAAACCAAGTATTATAACAAAGTATTTTGACGTCATTAATCAAATTATTTTTTTCATTGGCCCTTTCCATTAGAAATTTCAATAATCGAATTAGATATCTCTACTGCCATAATACGGAATGTGAAAAGTCAACCTTTATTTCAACGGGTACACCTACTTTTTAATGACAATAAAACAAAAAAGTTTAAAATGTAAATCAAGATGCATGTATCCACATACTATACAGGTTGATGACGTAAGTCCATGTTCTTTGATAACTTCCTCGGTTATTTGAATCTACCATTCATTTCACAGAAAACCCAAGGAAAATTCCCGACAGACCAAACGAGTTGAAAAGTAGCCCGTTTTTGGTATTTTTGCCGATGAGCTTTGATAGCCAATTTATCTGACCGGAAACCACCGTTCACATAGGATACAATATTTATGTTTATCCCCGTGAATGGGAAAACCAAGGAGGTTAACACACTGGCAATCGTCAGATCACCTCACGCCCACCGTCGTGTATGATTCACACGTCCCTTCAATTTGGTAAAACCGATTAATCCGCTGGGTTCATGCAATGTCAGCTAAATGTCTTGCCAAGGACACAACCGACTAGTTAGCGACCAGTATTGAGGCTGCGACCTTTCGGCTGAAAGGCGCCGCACTAAACCACCAGACTAGCCGGTCCGAAATTAAGAAATAAAAGTGATTAATAGGTCTATGAAATGCAAAAATGACTGTGGTTCAAATAATTCTATACACCCTTTATATATAATTTCTTTAAAAATATATTTGATACGTATCTCCCAACCCAAAACAACAATTCTTTGTTGATTGTTATAAAATATCACGTACCTAATTAAACTGCATTAAATGTTGTTAAGGACGCATATGAGGTACATTAGAGTTTATTAGCTTTAAAGCATAGTATATTAAACCTGTTTAGTATACTATGCTTTCGCTAACAAGAAATCACAGAAAACTAAAATGCGCCAATGACCATGATATTTTAAAACAATACTTAGTTTCATCACAGACTCTCTATATCGACCGTCCATGGTTTAATAAACTCTAATTTGTTAGGATTTTTATTTGCACACTACTAACTTTAAAATGTTAGCCAGTATTATTTTTATTATGCAACATGCACCATAAAAAATGTATTTTTTTATATGTTTTAAAGTAAAAATGTTAAATTTGCTCCAATTTCTTTAATTTAGTCGAATATAGCTGGTATGGCACCCTCAACTAATCAGTGATGTTTTTCTTGTATAACCTCGCTTAATCACAATGGGTTCATAAAAAAGCCCTTAAAAAAATTGTAGAAAAAATATCCCCGGTTAAGTGTAAATTAGTCATAATATAGTTACCATAACACATACAGTATGGTAATTGATATTATTTCCTAATATTTGTGCAATAATCTGTCGTCCTAAGAGTCTGATTCTTTGCGTCTTTGCCATGGCAGAAGCTCTCTGGCATCGAGTTTGATCTACATTCTGCTGGAATTTTTTTTTGTGAGATTTTTTGTGAGGACGATACCAGTAAGCAGAATTTGTTCCTTATCGGACTTCTTTCAATGGCAAACGAATCTCTTTTATTTTTTGTTGGCTGCAGATGGTGCTATAGAGTTTAAAAATAGCGTATTGGTATTCCAAAGAAGAAAATAAAGATAGGGGAGGGTGCTCGTCCATAATATAGTGCACAACGATTGATGTAATTTTATTCGGTAATACATTTTTTGCAAAATAAACAACAGATAGTGACAGAAAGTTATTGGTTTGGTTAGAATGGCGTGTTAACATCATATTAGAATATTTTTTTAGTTCGATATCATGATTCTAGATCTTATATATAGTCCCTTTAACAAACACTCTCTAGTACTTTGATATTATAGTACTGGATCGGCAAATTATACCTGTTGTTTTACTCTTTTTTGGGGGGTCCAACCCTTGCTTTAATAGATGGATGTTAGGCCTAATAAGCCTACTACGACCAAAGATGGTAAAATATCAAAATACTTTAATACAGTGTGCATGAAACCGCTGGATTATGGTTGGCCATCGATGTCAATTTACAATAAAGCTAAATATAATGAGACATTTAAAAAATAAATATTACAAGAATCTTGCAGCTTTATAACTACGGGTGGTCGCCACTTGGCTCATACCCTTAATTATTTATCAATTTACAAATGTGTACATATATGTAGCCTAATAATAATTAGGTTTATTATTACTAATTGGTAAAAACTAGTGCATATATTTCATGGAATGCTTTCTTTAACTTCTCCACTTGTTTCTTCCACTTCTCGGTGCTGAAAAAGCGGCTGTAAAAAATCAATTTTATAGTTTATACTTTTTTCTTAAAGTCTGCAGTCTGACTCACAAAGGGGATAAATGGATTAAAATGGCGGATGTAATAGGTTAAATAATTTAAGTTAAATAATTATTTTGAATAAAAGTACAGTTGTATAGCTACATTCTTATTGTAGTTATCTTCGGCCACATAGCACAGTTGGTTATTGTGACTTTGAGCTAGTATAGGCACTTATCGGAAATGTCCCGAATCCATTAAATTAATGGGTTCAAATACATGACAGTCGGGACGTCTCTACATTAAAATATAATAGTACCGTTAACTTAGTCTGGAGGTTCAGTGCGACGCCTTTCAACCGAAGAGTTGCAGATTCAAAACTGGACGCTAGCTAGTCGGTTGTGTGCTTGGGCAAGGCTGCCAAGGCACTTAACGGAATTGCGGATTAATGGGTTCTATTAAATTGAAGAAACGTGTCTATCATACACAACACACTGAAATAGCTCCGGTATCTAAACGGTGGGCGCAAGGAAACTGACGATTTCCCCGTTTTACCATTCACGGGGATAAAAATGAATATCCTATCCAAACAGAGGTAGTAAGCAGTTAAGCTACAAAACTTCATGACTAAAAAAATAGGCCTACTTTAACAGCCGTAAGCAACATGTTATCAATCGTTAAACTTGTGCATACCAATGACACAACTAACGCTTTTTATTTTCGACACTTTTTACACGTCTGAACTTCATTCTGATATTTACGTAAATCTCATTAAGAAAATTCTAAAAAAATGCTGTGTGGTATCGAGTTTGGGCTTGGGCTCCTACTTTACTCAAAGAGAACTATTTTCCGTTTTTATGGACGATATTCGATACCACAATCTATTCGGTATCGGCCTCGTTTTAATGACGACAAATCTTTTTATATTTTTTTTTCTAAAAGAGGATGGTATACATTTTAAAAAAGAGTATAGGTTTCTTAAAAAAAAAAAATTGTTGTCATTAAATAAGGCCGATACCGAACATATTGTGGTATCGGGTATCCTCCATAAAAAAGAAAAAAAGGTATCTTCGAATAGAGTAGGATCCCAAACTTGATGGCACACAGCTACTACCCCAATGTGATATCTTAAATATTGTGAAGTCAGCCCATTTAACGTCTCATATCATATTATTGGAGTCAGCACTGTCAACATCTCATAATAGTGAAGTCAGCCAAATCATTATCACGTATAGGTATAGTGAGGCTAGCCCTTTCAACATCACATAACAGTAAATTAAAATCAGTTCATTTACTGTTTATAATTCTTGTTTTTGTTCACAGTCACCCAGGTAAACCATTTAATCTTTTAGTGTGTTACCCTGCTTTGGCCGTTTTAGTGTGTTCCCCTGCTTTGTCTAGATGTCTTTTACCAAAATGTTGTCCAGTATTTTAACATTTTGATATAGACTCTGCCTTAAAAAAACAACTCTCATTTCAATGACTTATGTCTCTATTGTCTTGTATAAATTATGATTTTCATTACCACTTATTTGTAAATCGGAATACTGGCTGATCTAATTTTGCATTTGTCAAGCAGGTATTCATTAGAACCGTTTAAAACGGAAACAAGCCTTAATAGAGCTGGGTACAATAAAACAAAATGATGGAACCAGAGAAATACGCTCATGAAGATGATTTCACGGCGGCTGATACTTCCATGATATCAAGCACCAGCCCATACCAACCTACAACTGAACCTGTCAGTAATCGAAGGCTTGTGTTTGGGGGATTTATATTGCACCTGCAGTATGTGAAGTCATTATCAGGTAGCCTTTAAGCCTTTCTGTGATCGACTATATTATACCCTAAAATACGGGTCAGAACCATTTTCTACCTTTAGGTCCATACTAATTTCTGCAAAATCAGGTGGTAAAATTTTCTACTTACAATTCTTTTCCTTCACTATTTATGATGTGGGAATTGCAGATTTTAGAGCATTTTGATCAAATTATCTTGTTTATAATAAATAAAAATGGCAAATAGGCCTACACAAACAGGGCAAATTTTTAAAATCATAACAAAGCCACACAATCACCAATTGGTAAAGGCACAGCAGCCCACATGCTTTTGCCTAGTGGGTGATTACCAACCCGCGACATAGGGTAAAAAATTAATTTATTGCTGGTGATAACGAATATAAATTTAATACCAGCTTGCCATTGCGATTTAATTAAAAAAGTATGTTATGATTATACAGTTTTGACATTTTGTCTCCATATTTTCTGCATGGTTTTGATTGTGTCAATGGGTAAGGCACTTACAAGACAAAAATATGATTTAAGCACCAATGCTCTAAGACATAAATGTTGTTTATTACAGGGATATTAAAAGCTGTTGAGATACTCTTTAGCATCATAGTTGCGGCTTGCGTGGGTAGCATTGTTCTTTGTGGAACCGCGTGTGGTGCGGCTCAGTTCATGCAGTTTGTATCTATCTCCTCCATCATAATGTGCACTATACTCTATGTCGTTTTCACCTTCGGGTTGCATAACAAACTCGACATGATTCATTGGCCTCTTACAGAACTTTTCGATAGCGTTATATCTTGCATACTGTATATAATAAGCAGTTCAGTACTTGCTGCTAACAGCATATTCACTGTTTACCAATCTGCTACTGCTTTTGGTTTTCTATCTGCCATATTATTCGCTGCTAGCGTGTGGTTTGCTTACCAACAGTATAAAGTTGACAGAGCTAAACGGCATCCTTCTATAGCTCACATTGAAAAATTGGACGAAAACCAGGAAAATCAGGAATTGGCTTGATTATAATACTCATTCATAATGATGTTGTTTATTACATAAAAATGTTGCTTCTATATAATTTTTTGTCACTTTTGTTTATTATCTGTGATATTTCCTGTACTCAAAAACCTATTTAAACTTTCAAATATTAAAACTACCAATATGTATATATAACTGCTGCACTTTTTGTATTTCTATCTTTTATTATTAATTCCACGTTTCAAAATGAAGTTTTCAACAAATGAAGTAATTATAAGGTGCAGTTAGCGTCAACAAGATATAGAATTTATTTTGTCTTACTGCTTTACAATTGTTTACAATTGTTGCCAGTCAAATGTAGACATGAATAACACTTTAAACTGTCGAAAAGAATTAAATGAATAATATTTAAATGCGGGGTAACTCTTGAATTAATTTTTCCAGCTTGAAATAAAGGCCAATTGCAAATGGCTATAATTCTTTTTAACCAGTACTGATATTTTTTGTTTCAATTTTAAAATGAAGCTTATATTTAGAATAGTTCATTCCATCAACTTGATTGTTGTACTTTGTTATACATTGTCTTTCTTCTTTATAATGTGCATTGAAAGTTGTATCGTGCATAATCCGTACATTAATCTGCAATTGTAAATTTTAATTTGTTTTGTTTTCGACTTACCGTTGTTAAATTGCGGAATAAACGTAACGCAATATAAACGATATGTTTGCCGATCTAAATGGTTTAAATAACTTATGTGGGAGTGTTTCCGTGTGTAAATTTACTCGCGCCAAATTTGTTATATGATGTGTTTTCATAAAGAACGGGGTATATCATGAGCGAGGCGGGATTAACATAAGCGTGACGGGGTATATCATGAGCGGGACAGATTAGACATATTATATCACGAGCGCGAGGGGTATATCATAAGCGGTACGAAATATTTTAATAACTAACATGAGTGGCACGGGTTATATCGTTAGCCAGGCGTGATGTATTTATAACATTAGCGGAACGGGGTAGATCATTAGCGGGACAGGCTCTATAACGAGCGGGACGGGTTATAATATCATTAGCCAGGCGGGTTATATCATAAGCGGTACGGGGTATATTATGAGCGGGACGAAGTTGTAATATTGCTTATCTATCTGTTTTTTGGTCATATGAAATAAAGAAAACAGTTTACGATATGAAAAAGAACTGTTCTGTGAAAAGAAAAATAATTTGTCGCTTGTGGCACTTTTTTGATTTTTTGTCCACTTTAGTTATACAGGTTGCACTGAAAAAGGGTACCAGTTTTCTTTTTTGCCTTTCCATGAGGATGATCGCAGTGGACAGGTGTAGCCTATTTCCGAAATAATGTACCAAGAGCAATAGTGCATTTCCATGTTTTTCGTGTTTCATTTACTAAATACATGTTTTTGAAATGTATCTAACGTTTCTCGATTTCCCCCGAAAGAATCCTTGATATGATAATATCGCCTCCGGATACCTAAATCATCCATTTCCTTTTTTTGTTTACTTTAATAAACGAATCTATTTTGATTCCGATTACAATCAAATCTCTCTTGGTATAAGAACTTTCTTTATATAGATAAGCTTTCTCAGTATTTAAACGTGGTATTGGCTTATTATCTATAGTAATTTGACACCTGCTGTGTCACGATCCAAGGAGTTGTTCTCTAGCTTTATAATAAAAACTTCAATTTAAAACTTGAACTTGTTAGAAAGGGAAACCCTATGGGGTTAAACACACGAACAATCCTCAGCTCACCTCGCCCCCGTTATTTTCAGCACAGCATACTTAGTTTTTTTTTTATAAAATGTAAATAAATATTTTTGTTGCATGTTAGCAGTGTAGATTTAGTAATGTCGAATGTCGATTACAGCTATAACGAAGTAAATTGCAGCAGTGTTTCATGCATCTTATCCATTAATACCAAAGTTTAGTTAAATAAAGTTTAATCATAACTTGTTGGTCTTCTTTTCGACAGTTATTTCCAAAATTGTCCAAATCAGTATGATTGTGTTGTGTTAACCATGTCGTACCTGTCTTTTTTGTACCGCTCATATACACTATAAAAGCATAGCTTAATTAAAGCATAGTAACCGGTCATGCTCATGATATAACTTGTCCTGATCATGAAAATAAATATTTTTTTGCCAAGAATACTCTTCTACCCCTCTTCCTGCTGTTTATTAGTGCTACAGTATAAAGGTTTACTAATTAAAGCAATATAGAGTAAAAACGGAATATTTTGTTAAGCACATACTGTTACCGAAATTAAATATTTACATCATTTAAAAACAAAATGACTTTATTATTTCTTGTATATAAGGTCATAAATAAACTTGTTTCGTAGCCGAAAACTTACAATTATAGGTGTTTTTTTCCTGAAACAAAAAAATAGTTTACTAAATGTTGCTGGTATATTTTAACCTCAATTATAAAAATCAATAAAAGCTGATTTAAATCAAGTACATATACTAAAATTGGCAACGAACTGAAGAACGAAAATAAGTGAAAATTAAAACATTTTTTTTTAATATTAAATTTTAATTAAAGACCGCCCTACAACTACCTTTTTAATATGGACGATTTATTAAAACCGATAAAATGTGCAACGTATGCCAATAGAGTAGACTACTGGAAAACAATGGCAACGAAATAAGTATTGGACAATTGACAGTACCAGAAAAATGTCGATGATTTAACGAACACGTGTCATTTATTGTTCCATACCGCCATTTTCCATTTCCACTATCGTCATCAGGTTTCTGCAACGTCATCATATTTCTGTGTCATTGTCCGCGCCTTCCTAACAATTTTTATTGTCTCGGTCAAGTCGCAAAATACGCATCAAAAGTCATGACGGTACGGAACGCTTCAAAAGTCAATATAATAAAGGTTAATCATTAATTTAGCATTCGCTACAACCTTGCGAATGATACTTATGGCTGTACATACGTAGGTTACACATTTTAAGACTTATTGGAAATATAGAAACAAGAAGAAATAATGAAGGTCATCTATGCCGGTTATTTTAAAACTGGAACTAAAACCATGACAGAAGTGTTCCGTGAGTTTGGGTACAATACATACGATTGGGCTTGAAAACTCTTGGTACCTGGGAAAAGAATGGCGCAAACTAATAAAGTATGGAGGAACAGCTGAGGACTTTAGCGAGGATGTACGAAGGCGTTGATGCAGTCGTCGATAGGTCCCTGTTATCTCTTTTGGGAGGAAATCCTAAAAGCCTTTCCCGATGCTAAAGTAGGTTCTATATTTACAACATTTCTTCAAATATGACACGATTTAAAATTGTACTGCGTATACAGATTGTGATTTCTATTCGCGATGAGGATTCTTGGTACCGAAGCGCCATAAATCAACTGACGTCGCTTGAATCTGATCCTTTGTATGTACTGATGCAAGTTTTGTCGTATTCTGGATGGCAATATTTTTTCCACGAAGAGTCTGCTGGTATGTAGCATGCGATTACACATGACGTTTAAATACATCCTATACAGGACTACTTAGTGTGACTATAGCACGATATTTGTGACGAAAATTTTCTTTTAATAATATTAATAATTCTTATTATAGCGCAAGTAATTATATCATCACGTCGCCGGTGGCCTTGGTCCAAATATGACAGAAACGAGCTGGTAATGAAACGTTTATATAGAACCCACAACGCAAACATCCTTCTTGTAAGTATGCACCATAGGGGAAGAGTGGGTAAAATGGGCCCTTTAGTTGCAAATCGGATTTTTTACTGATATAAAGCCCGCTGGACTTAAGTTTTTCATGTGGTGTCACCTAATACCGAAGTCTTCACACCTAACATGTTAACTTTCTAATAATTTTTTTTAAATATATTTTATCAACAAAGAAAAATATTTCGTTAGTGGCCCATTTTAGACAAGGGTGTAGTCTAAAATGGGCCCCGGCCCGTTTTCGATATTAACATTTCGCTAGATAGCAGTATCAATATTCGCTTCCCATATAAACAATGTTATTACTTTTCTTTTTATGATGTAGTTTGTTTTTTTTAATTTAACACTTTGGATTACAGCAATTACTTTTTATTTAATACCCAGTTACTAGTATACTAATGCAATAACACCTTGCTACTTTAGTGGAAGCATAACTATCAATTCATGTTATTAATAGCATTTAGAAAACCCGTTTAGTTTATTGTGATACACATAATATGACTGTTAGTGCTAAGTCTAGCCCTTTAGTACTGTTAATGCTAAGTCTAGCCCCGTTAGTTACCAAATGAACACAGGGGGCCCATATTAGACAGGTGCCAACATACGACTTAAAATCTCTATAAAAATTCTTTAAAAAAGAAGTTTTATTACTACCAGTAAAAGTAGGTCTAGGCTATATAGGTTTATTTAACTACAGTAAAAGTTATTTTAGTATTTGATCTTTTCTATTATATATTAGCAGAAAACAAAAAAATGCAAATTTAGATTCAGACCTTCTTCAAACCGAAAATAACTACAGAAAACATTGAGTTTGGTGATTTCACGCTCAAACTTCGGTTTGGAGATTCCATAGTTTGATATACTGACACTGGTTCTGGCAGCAATTTTTTTTCTTCAAAATATATTGAAAATTGGAGGGGGCCCATTTTACCCACGTGGCCCATTTTACCCACTTTTCCCCTACATTATGTTTGCGCTGATAACGCTGTTATAATACAACATTGACTATATTCACAACAGAATGCACCAAAGGACAGGCTGCTTGTGTACAACTTTAAAGACGGATGGGCTCCACTGTGCAAATTTCTCGGCGAGGAGATTCCTGATAAACCGTTTCCTCACGCAAATGTGCGTGCTTCCATTATAAAGAAATACATGGAAAGTCATCCTATCATGATTAGGATGATGAGAGAAATGAAGTTTTCCGCAGGAGTGTTGGCTTTGCTTGGGGCCTACGGCGGGTATAAAATTTACGAAAACCCAAGTTTCCTAAAAGGTTGGATAAGTTCAGCAACATCGTTTTTCAAAATTCAGTAGTTGTTTAACTTATTGTCGCTGTGGTTTACCATTTATAATTTAAGGTAAGCAGACGTCAGTGACATTTTGTAAAGTATGAGCCACTCTTGCCAATTGTCCGCGTGTTAATTGTCCACAAAGTCCATTCAAATAGGCTTTGTAACTGGATTACAAATGCTTCACCTCTAAGTATAATTTGCCAACGTTGTGCTTTAAACGAAAACATGATAACTTGTTTTAAGTGCTTAAAATTAATAAACCATTGCCAATAAAACTATTTACCTTAAAGAAATTGTACTTTATTGTATTTGTAACAATGGGTGTTGTATTCTGTTTACGTCGATGATTGGGTTTTATTTTAAAATGTTGATTATTACGTCATAACGAACTTGTCTAATTTAGAACGTTTAACTGAAATTCTTGTGATTAAACGAGATACACTTACTTTAATAAGGTATTTCTGTGTCAGGATTTTGAGTAACAGTCGTTTTTGTGAGTACAGTTTGCAGTAGAGAGATAGGGAGAATAATTGGTTAATTGCCTTCTATAAGAAGTACTTATTGTAAATATTGTTCATTGATGTAAAATAGAGTGAGGTATTCTTTTCCCGTTTAATTAATCATAGTGAGGTTGTAACTTCCCGATTTGGTGCTGAGAAAGTTGGAGTATGCTTAGACGGCTTATCTTATATTTAGAGTTTGAAATAACGCGTAATTATCCAAAAGTTCATGAATTTATATTAAAAAACGGTACATGATTGTTGGCGCAAACGAAAGTCTTGTAAATGACGGCTTTCCTAGGAAAAATATATGTACAATTTAATTATCATAAAATTAGCCAGTTTAAGAATGAAACAATATAAACGAATTGGTGACTGTTTAGAAGCCAAAACACGTTATAACTTCTTACTTAAAACTTACTAACTAAAATTATCAATAGACCGGTTAACTCACGAAAATGAGTAGGTACCAGTGGCGTACCTAGCCGGGGGGACAACGTAGACACTGTCTACCCAAGATTCTGGGACAATCAAAAAAAAAAGAAATGAAAAAAATAAAGATTATGAGGCGATATTAAATTTCTCCGTAATTCTAATTACGCGAGTCATCTTTTAAAGTATTCCAGAGGTTTTAACTAAAGCGATCTTTCGTCGTTCTCTTCGAATTACCGCGTAAATCGCATTCCAATATAAAAATATTGCTTTGCTTGCAAAATGACACGTTTGCGTCTTTCATAGACTTACAACGCGTGTTTTTCAATGTTCTTTTATTATCACCGATTACATTTGCGGAGATTGTAATCAGTCTAGGCAACACGGAAATTAAGACTACATGCCGGCCAGTATCTTACTTGCACGAAGGTTGTAGATGTTAATGTGTTGTCATATCAAACCATTTGTTCGAATGATTTAATTTTTTGGCGTATTTCTAATTTGATTAAAAACACACAACAGAGCGTTATAACACTGTCATTCGTCAGAATACCACGTGCCACAGTCCGGTAATATATGAAACTACGGAAATACGAATATCAATACGGAAGGTTTAAAAAAATGCTATTGCAGGCTTACCGCTAATGGTGCAATATAGCTGAAATATACGACATGGTTGATTTAAAACCTTTTTTTTATTTTGACGGCACGAAATTGTATGTACTTATAAACGTTTAATTGCGGCTCTAAACAAAATGGCGTTTAGTCCAGATGTCAGTCAAAGCTCCGAGAGCTTGTAGGAAACCGCAACTCGTGGTGGTCTTTAGTCCTTTGATGGGGGGCTTATCGCACTCGCTCTCTCCAGGTGCAGATGTCTGCGTGGTTCACTCTCGGAGATTTGACTGACATTTGGACGAAGCAGTATTTCATATAATGATTTATTTGATTTGCAAAAGGGATAGTGGGTGATCGTTCGAATAATAAAGGACTTTCAGTGATGGATTTTTATTATAGTGCGCATTACCGGAATATTTTTTTATATTTTACCAGAATATTTTTTATATATATAACATATTTATGTCCATTTAATAATGTTGAAATAACAATCGTAACAATTCTGGAAAGTTTTTTTGTAAATTTCCATTACATTTTTTATATATTACCAGAATTTTTTTTTATATATAACATATTTATGTCCATTTAATAATGTTGAAATAACAATCGAAACATTTCCGGAAAGTTTTTTTGTAAATTTCCATGCTTTCTGGAAAAGTTTTACACAAATTCCATAATATACCTGTATTGTCACACCACCACTATAAAATGCACATCAACACATGTTGACCGTCATTGCAAAATATCAAACCGTTGCAAAGAAGTTGTATCATAATGTCAAAAATTACAAGTTTCTTTAGGCGAACTTCGGAGTGTAAATTAAGGCAGGATTCGGGGAGCCAAACCCCCCCTAGGCCGGTTGAAACAATTACTGTGCCAACTGATGAGCCTTCAGTGTCGATGTTACGCGCTTCCAATAACTTCATCATAGATCCTGTCGATAGGTGTAAAGCTTTGCAAGAAAGTTCCGATAGAAATTTGCTTGTTCAGGATTTTGTTAAAAAAGGGCTTTGTCGACCGTCGGAGAGTGATATGGTATCTGGGTTCTTTCCCGTTTTGAACGGTCGCCACTTTTATCCGCGATGGTACAAGTTGTATCCATGGTTGGAGTATTCTCCAAAAGCTGATAGTTGCTTTTGCTTTCCGTGCATGCTTTATTCGATAAATAGTTCGTCTCCTTTCTGCACTGTGGGAATTAATTCATGGAAACGTTGCGATTTTAAATTTGAACGGCACAGTGATACCGCTACACATAAAAACAATGTACAGTCGTGGCAGGCAGACCTCGCACAAACTCAACCCAAGGTCGATGAGTTAATTTCCCATCAACGTGCGGAGAAGCGTAAACGAGACGAGGAAATGATGGAGTTAAATAGGGCAGCATTGACACGCATAGCTCACCTTATTTTAACTTTAGTCCGCCAAAATTGCCCGCTTCGAGGCCACGACGAATCAGCTTCTTCATCAAATAAGGGCAACTTTTTAGAATTTTTCGAAACGT
The DNA here is from genome assembly GCA_000149265.1 of Ciona savignyi. Taxonomy (NCBI): domain Eukaryota; kingdom Metazoa; phylum Chordata; class Ascidiacea; order Phlebobranchia; family Cionidae; genus Ciona; species Ciona savignyi. Next base: position 2,219,572 of record CH003275.1, read on the forward strand.
TAGTGACCTATGACCCCGTTCTGTCAAAATGGCGAACTAAATCTACGCAACGAAATGCTACATATACAAGTCCCCGAATTCAGTTGGAAATCCTTGGCCTTCTTTCCGATTATGTAACACAATCAATTATTGAAAATATAAAGCACCGCTATTGCTACACCATAATTGTGGATGAAACCACGGACATTTGCTGCCACGAGCAGATGTCCGTTTGTGTGCGTTATGTACCCAGATGGCTGCATATGTGAGCGATTCCTCAAATTTGTTTTGTGTGAACGTGCAAACGCTTCTGTCATATCTTCCAACATCGTAAGAGTCATAAAAGAACTTGGTTTAGACATCCAACATCTTGTCGGACAGGCATACGACGGAGCCGCTACTATGGGCGGTTGTTACAGTGGTGTGGCGACCCGCATCATTGCTGAAAATCCAAAGCGCGGTATATGTGCATTGACTTGCACGCCGATTTAACCTGGTTATTTTGGGAGGGTTACAACAGATGGATTGCGTGTTGGAGTTTTTCGAGAAGTTGCAACAAGTGTATGCCTTTTTTAATCGGAGTCCGCTCAAAACATCTATATTTGAAGACGAGCAGCGCAAATGTTAAGGTAAGGCACCTAAAACAACTTTGCGATACACGCTGGCTTGCAAGAGACGACGCCCTTCGCACATTCTTAGACACACAAATGCCATTGCTGTCCACACTTTCGCGTCTTCAGAGAGGAGTTGATGACATTGGCGATCCCAGTTCTAGACATAAAGCACAATCGTTTTATCAGTACTTTGGGTCTTTGGATACAGTTGTTACCGCCTTATCGATGCGTCACATCCTTTCAATGACCACACCGCTTCATACTGAGTTGCAACGACCAGATCTAGACCTTTTAAAGGCAAGTGAGATGATAGTCGGACTAAAGGATCAAATGAAACACTTAGTTTCTGCTAAGTGTAATGTGTTTCAAGAAATATATTCAAAATCTGGCTTCACACATTAGAGACGAAAGGATGAGAACGACTCGTGGCCAAACTGTGCAGCGCAGTGAAAATGACCACAAAGCAATTTTCGACACAATGGTAATGAAACTAATCAGTTTATTGGACACACGATTTTCTTCGCAGACATGTGAACTTCTGTCTTCGCTATCTGCTCTCTGTTCTTTGTTCGCCACTGAACGAGATATTTACTTTCAGTGTTTTCCAGAAAGTGAGTCTTCTGTCCACAGCAAACTTTCGTGGTTGGCAGTGTTTTTCCACTTGGATACGTGCGACGTTATATGTCAATTCGATCTGGTTTGCCGTCTGTTTCATACGAAATCAGTCAATGTAAACAATATCAAAATGTTGGCCAAGATAGCAACACAAATGAAGCTGGCGAACAGTTACCCGGAAATTACCAAATTATTTCTAATCGCAGCCACTCTACCTGTAACTTCCGCCTCTGCAGAACGATCGTTTTCCAAGCTGAAGCTGATTAAAACATCACATAGATCAACAATGGGCCAAGAATTTCTAAATCAAACAACCTTGCTTTCTTGCAATAGAGACATTGACATACCTTTTACCAATATCATCGCACAGTTCACCTCTAAAACTCGCCGTCTTAAATTTTAAACATGCCTGCTTCGTGCTTTTGTATAATTACTTTTTGCAGTTCATTTTTAGTCCCGAATTGTAATAAAATCTTCTAATAATTACATCCATTGTACAGTTGTTGTGTTCATTTCATGTACGTTATTTCCTTCGACCACGTTGTTCACTAGAATAAACCATTTGGATTAGCTTTGCGTCATTAGTGATGAGATCGGTTTCCTGCTGTCTGTGGAGGGAAAAAAGCGAAAAAAATTTTTTCGCGCTTACGCGCGAAATAGAGTGCTCGCTTCGCTCGCGGTTGTCTACCCGGTTACAGAATCCTGGGTACGCCACTGGTAGGTACTAAAACCGAGCGTTTTATACTCACGTGAAATGGTGGGAAAATGGAAATACAATTGCGAATCTTATTTCCCGGTGGCATTAATATAAAATATAATAATAGCGACAATAAATTTTATATATAGGTGAAACGCTTATTGTAACCAAGGTACAAAATTTACTAAAATGGACATTTTGGACACGTTCTTAATGACCCATACTTAATAAAATCTAACTTACATTTTGCTACCCTAAATAATTTGGCAAAACATAGCGACATCAAGTTAAACATCTAACAAATTTTGAACCACGATGCTGCTGAGTTCATCCAACCTTTTAGGAAACTTGGATTTTCGTAAATTTTATAACCGCCGTAGGCCCCAAGCAATGCCAACACTGCAAGGGAAAACTTCATTTCTCTCATCATCCTAATCATGATAGGATGGTTTGCCATCAAATCCTTTATTAGGGAAGCACGCGCATTTGCGTGAGGAAACGGTTTATGAGGAATCTCTTCGCCGAGAAATTCGCACAGAGGAGCCCATCCGTCTTTAAAGTTGTACACAAGCAGCTTATCCTTTGGTGCATTCTGTTGTGAATATAGTCAATGTTGTATTATAACAGCGTTATCAGCGCAAACATAATGTATGGTGCATACTTACAAGAAGGATGTTTGCGTTGTGGGTTCTATATAAACGTTTCATTACCAGCTCGTTTTTGTCATATTTGGACCAAGGCCACCGGCGACGCGATGATAGAAGTACTTGCCCTATGAAGAGTGTTTATTATAATGGTTTTTCGAACCCTTAAGCTATAGCCACATTAAAATGTCCGAATAGACTTAAATTGAATGTCACATAGAAATGCATGCTACGTACCAGCAGACTCTTTGAAGCAGAAGTATTGCCATCCAGAATACGACAAAACTTGCATCAGTATATACAAAGGATCAGAATCAAGCGATGTCAGTTGAGCTACGAAGCTGCGGTACCAAGAATCCTCATCTCGAATAGAGACCACAATCTTTACGCATTGTAATTTTAAATCGTGTCCCATTTATTATATAAATGTCGTAAAAGCCGAACCTACTTTGGCATCTGGGTAAGCCTTTAAGATTTCCTCCCAAAAGAGATAACACGCCTTCGTACATCCTCCTAAAGTCCTCAGCTGTTCCTCCATATTTTATGAGTTTGCGCCATTCTTTTCCCAGGTACCAAGAGTTTTCCAGCCAATCGTATGTATTGTACCCAAACTCCTGGAACACTGCTGTCATGGTTTTGGTTCCAGTTTTGGCATAACCGGCATATATGACCTTCATGCTTGTTTCTATTTTTTTAAATTCCCTATAAAGTCTAGAATTGATTATGCAAGCGACCAACTTTTTATGTGCAGTGAGCAAATTAATACGTTAAGGTTTGCAAATGCTACCCTTTCACCACGACGGAACTTTTGCCGTTTTTCGCACATTTAAGCGAGGTTGCTTTGACCTCTTTTGCTGCGAATACGGTTGGACGTCGTCGTGTTGGTAATGACGTCATAAATAATACTTCATACTTAATTACTCATAACTGATACCTTATAAAAGATAGTAACGTATTGCAAAGTTGTTCAGAATGAAATTTCCAACAAAGTTACGTCTATTTTTTGATGACGTTAATATGAAGTTGCCATATGTCTTCTGACTATCGAATAATAATTAAATACCAAACAAAACAGAGGCGAAAACTGAACAAATATCAATAGGAAATAGCAAAAATCAAGTATACATATATCGCTAAAGATCGAAAATGACTGTAAGAAGCGGTAGAAGCTGCATGGCATCCAGCAATTCCCAGAAGAGAATGTTTCATGCGGAACGACAAAATCTTTTTTCTTTTTTTGGAGGCCGATTCTTCTCTTTTTAAATTGTATAGCACCAGTTAGCTTATATGTTACCACTATCAGTACTCAGTATCACGTCAAACTGTCAGGCGAAAGGTGATGGGTTTCAAAACCAAATGCTGGCTATTCGGTTGTGTGATGGGGATATGCACTAAGTTGACATTGGTTGAAACCAGTGGAATAAAATGGGGAAACTGCACACACTATTTGTGTGAAAACTAACTTTAAGCTCTAACCCCTACCCTGACGCTAATCTCAACCTCAACACTAATATCAACTCTAACCCCAACCCTAACGCTAATCTCTACCTGAACACTAATCCTAACCCAACTAGTCAACCACGGGGTCATTGTACATTGCAGATATCGATATTTATTTACACCGAAACTTAATCTGTGAAAAACAGTTTACTTTACTAATACCTTTATATTTATCATACCGCATATTGTTTTCCTATAACTTTTGGATATTAAACAAGGTGCGGTTTGAAAATCATTTAGGGCGCTATACAATTTGAAAAGAGAAGGATCGGCCTCCAAAAAAAGAAAAAAAGATTTTGTCGTTTCGCATGACATATTCTCTCCTGGGAATTGCTCGATGCCATGCAGCTTCTACCGTAAGAAGCGAAAACAAAGGTGGCCACTGCTAGCTTTATTATCACAGCAGTTGGTGTAACCATTTTAACTCCCCAGAACCAAAAAAGCGATGTTTTGGCTAAAAATCAAACCAGACTCAAAAATTTTGAAAAAAATTGTTTGGAGCTATACCAATAAAAAAAATATAAATATAAGGGCTATGTTTTTAGGCGTTATTTCGAAAGATTTTTTCAAATGCTTTGCGAAATAATAAAAACTAGGGAAATCCCCCAAGAAACGACTAAGTTGTGCATTTTTTTCGGGGACACGTCTCGGTTACATATTTGTAACCGTCGTGGTCTAAGGGAATAAACTTTTGTGATCATGACTTTTGTTTCGTTCTATTTTGTCACTTCACCGAGGCCATATAAAGTGGTTATGGAGCGCGGATAATGATAGTGCTGAGTAATAATGATGTTGCAAGAAACTGGCGAGAGTATCGAATATATAAAATGACGGTAAGAAACAATAACTAAAACATGGCCATTTAATCATTAACTTTTATCCGGTATATTTCTTTACCATCATTTCCATTAGTCTGCGTTCTTTCATAGGTTTTCAGATTACTTAAGCCATGTCGTCAAGTAACTTAAATCGATATTATTATGTATGAAGTTGTAAAATCGTGCAGCCGCATTTGAAATTGATAAAAAAAACGTAAAAACATTTATATCATTTCAATATTTAAACAACTTATAGTGACTGATGCCTTCGTATTCGAAGGGTATTCATAATTACCAATATGATTTTGGGCTATTAGGCTACGAAGAATGGCTAAATCAAAAAACGCTTTATATGCACCTATTTACTACAGTGAATATTTAAACAGTATTTTTTATCTTTTAGTTAAACTGTTTAATTTTACTAAGTTGCTCACGAAAATATCCTCCCATAGTTATTAAAGAAAATTCAATATACATAGCGTTTATTAAAAATGGTTTATTAATTCTGAGTAAGTAAAATACAGCATATAAAGGCAACTAGATGCATATTAACTTTAAAGTAAATTGTCCCTTTCAGTTGTTAAATAAAAAACTAAGAATATCGACAATAAAATACCTAAAATTCGAGACACCGGTTTTCAAGGTTATATTTCTGTGCATGGTGGGAATTTACTTAGTGATTTATCCACAATTTGCCACTATATATCTAGTACATGTTAAATTTAGTTTCTACAAAAGTTTAATTCATTAGTTAATTTTATTCAATAGAGAGTTAATGTAGATTGATCATTTGTTTGTGTGCGATTGATCTTTGCTGGTTTCCCTAAAAATGGTTGATGTGGGTATGTTTTTTTGTTCTCGATTGGACATTATCCTTCTATTTATATAAACCGTAAATGTGACAGAACTCTACACTAAAATTAAAATTGTATTTTTCTTTGGTTATCTATTATTTGGTTTGGGGGGATTTCTCGGAATATCCTGGTAATTTAAATTCTAGTTATTTTCTTAGAAATGTGTGGTAAATATTCCTTTCCAATAAGGAGATATCGGCGATAACGCCTTATTGAAAGCACTGTGTCGGTGCTCATACTAACAGATCACATCTAAGTAATTGTCCTTGTGTAGGCTATACGTAGACAATTGACAAGAGTGGTCAATATTTTATAAAATGTCGCTGACGTCTGATTAATTTAAATCATTATTGTTAAAACACAGCGACTTTAAATTTAACATCTAACACATTTTAAACCACGATGTTGCCGAGATCATCCAACCTTTTAGGAAACTTGGGTTTTCGTAAATTTTATAACCGCCGTAGGCCCCAAGCAAAGCCAATACTCCAAGGGAAAATTTCATTTCTCTTAGCATCCTAATCATGATAGGATGGTTTGCCATCAAATCCTTTATAAGGGAAGCACGCGCATTTGCGTGAGGAAACGGTTTATCAGGAATCTCCTCGCCAAGAAATTCGCATAATGGAGCCCATCCGTCCTTAAAGTTGTACACGAGCAGCCTGTCTTTTGGTGCATTCTGTAGTAAATGTCAGCAGTTTTGTTTAGTGTTATTAGCGCAAACTTAATGTTTGGTGTACACTCACAAGAAGGATGTTTGCGTTGTGAGTTCTATATAAACGTTTCAACACCAGCTCGTTTCTATCATATTTGGACCAAGGCCATCGGCGACGTGATGATAGAACTACTTGCGCTAAAAAGAGTTTGTTCAAAAATGCGGGAAAGGTGTTTTGGTTACAACAAACCCTTATGCTATAGCCACATTGAGTAGTCTTGAATAAGCTCAAATTAAATGTCACATAGAAATAAATGAAACGTAGGATAAGATGTTTATCACCATGAATAAAAAAAGTCAAGGGGGTTAACACACGGACAATCGGCAGATCACCCCGCGCCCATCGTCGGGTTACCGGAGCTATTTCAGTATGTTATATATATTACACACGGTTTTTTAATTTGGTAGAACCTATTAATCCGATGGGTTCAGGCAATGTCCGTAAAGTGCCTTGCCCAAGGACACAATTGACTAGCTAGCGACAAGTCTCGCACCTGCAACCTTACGATTGAAAGGCGATGCACTAACCGCCAGACTAACCGGCCCAAAAATGTCCGTTGTGCCATGCCCACACAACTAACTAGCCAGCTAACAGTTTCCAACCTGCAACCCTTCGGGTGAAAGGCGACGCACTAACCTACTAAACTAATCAGTCGGACGGACATACCAGCAGACTCTTTGAAGTGAAAATATTGCCATCCAGAATACGACAAAACTTGCATCAGTATATACAAAGGATCAGAATCAACCGAAGTCAGTTGAGTTAGGAAGCTGCGGTACCAAGAATCCTCATCTCGAATAGAAATCACAATCTGTACGCAGTACAATTTAAAATGGGTCATATTTAAAGACTTGTGGTAAATGTTGATCCTACTTTGGCATCTGGGTAAGCCTTCAACATTTCCTCCCAAAAGAGATAACAGGGACTATCGACGACTGCATCAACGCCTTCGTACATCTTCCTAAAGTCCTCAGCTGTTCCTCCATATTTTATTAGTTTGCGCCATTCTTTTCCCAGGTACCACGAGTTTTCAAGCCAATCGTATGTATTGTATCCGAACTCACGGAACACTGCTGCCATGGTTTTAGTTCCAGTTTTGGCATAACCGGCATATATGACCTTCATGCTTATTTCTTGTTTGTATAAGCCCGATATAGTCTAGAACTGTGCAGGCGAGAGCCGTTTTTTATACACAACAAACAATTCTCTGTTCGACAAGGATAATAATTATTATATCAACTAGATAAGTGTGAACCACTAGCCACTACTAGTTTTAAAACTTATTTTAACTTTACGCTATATGTTGCCTTCCACGGGCAGAAATTGGTTACCCGGCTACCTAATTTGCGTGCAAAGAGTGAAAGGGTTGTACGCTTAAAACTGGTCGCTAGCTAGTCGATTGTGTCCTAGGGCAAGGCACTTAACGGACATTGCCTGAATACCAGCGGATTAATGGGTTCTACCAAATTAAAGCATACACAGCATACAGCAATAGCTTCGGTTACTCGACGGTGGGAGCCAGGTGATCTAAAGATTGCCCGTGTGCTTAATGCCAGCAGCGGTTAAGATCACAGAAATATAAATTCAGCAGCGGCCTAGATCATATTTCTTTAAAGCTTGTAAAATACACACGGTAAGTATATCATATATATTTCCGACCCGTTGATCTAACGGTTAAGTGCGTCGCCTTTCAATCGAAAGGTTGAAGGTGCGAAACTGGTCCCTAGCTAGTCGGTTGTGTCCTTGGGCAATGCACTTTACGGACATTGCCTGAACCCAGCGAATTAATGGGTTCTGCCAAATTGAAGGAACGTGTCTATCATATACAACACACTGAAATAGCTCCGGTAACCCGACGATGGGCGCGAGGTGATCTGACGATTGCCCGTGTGTTAACCCCCTTGGTTTTCCCATTCACGGGGATAAAGATGAATATCCTATCCTATTTAACCGATCCGTACAGTCAAAATACTCATGTATATTTATTAACAACTTTAAAATTGCTAAAGTTATCACAGTGTTAAGTAACTACTGACTAATTAGTCTACATGACTACAACCTTGCAAGCAAATGTACAACAGAACCTTCCATTTCTTAAATCAGAATAATGTTACCACTACCCTAGTGCTAGTAATAATAATAATCTCCGTGTTACCAGCAATGCTAGTATTCAATATAATATATCACCATTAAAATAATATATGTTATAATATATATAGGTGATAATAACATCTAATCAATTTCAAAATAAAACCGGTTGTTATGGTGTCAAAACTTCGACACGCTTTCGACACTATTGATCATGACATCTTGCTTAAAAAATGTCTCATTATTACATCTGGGATGCATCACTTGATTAGTTCACCAGTTTTTTTAAAGCCGAATAATAGTTGACTTAAATGGAACTATATTCTCTAAATCAGCATGGTTCCGCTACGGGACATTTCACAAAAACGTGACAGCAGCTTGAGGGATACTTCCAACAAAAGGATCATAAAAAGGACATGTAGACATTCTTAACCGTTGTGCCATTACCGCCACCATGTCTATTTTAGTGCAAGCATGCTATATTAGCCTTCAGTCCTACACATACAGCAAACTAATAATTCCCTGGCGCGACGCTATCATTCAATAAACATTTGTGTATCAATGAATTCATACAGTCGTAATAAATCTCACATAAAAAGTCATGATTTACACGAGTCTTGCGACTATTAAAAGATGCTAGATTCGTTTTAAATAAAATTACTGACTGCGACAAAAATACAAACTAAATCAATACAGTGAAAGCTAGCGGAGCGCAAAAATCATATCCCTAGGCTAACCTGAACCCAGTTAAGTAATGTTCTTCAAGGATCTATACAGGGTCCTACTAATTTTACTTTATTAATAAACTGGCAGATTGCTTTAATAATAGTACAGCTATTATGTTTGCCGATGACACTAGCATTTTTACCTCAACCAACTCTAACTTGTGTAAATGTCAAACCTGATCCAGATACTTTAGTTTCAAGTTTATCTTTTAAATTTATGCTGACATCCAACAAATAACAACCAATATTTACGGCAATATACAGCAAAGAAAACAGTGAAAGACCAAATAGTCACCAGTGTCAACCGTACCCATGTTTTCAGTTAAAAGATAATATTAAAATAGACTATTGCATCGCCTGTATAATTAATACCTAAGTTTAAACAAGTTAAACGACATACACCAGTAGTGACATAGTATTTTACCCCACGAACACTCAAATGTGGTAACATTTCTTAATATCTCTTTGTTTAGTGGTATGTTTATGCATGGGCTCAAGCGGTATAAACAAACTATTCAAATAACTTGGTAAGGTATTATTAGAATACCTGTACATACATTTTCCAATTTTATGAATGAAGATATCAAGAATATTAAAACATGATCTCATATATGAATCAAAATAAAATATTACACCACGTACTCTAGACCAGGGGTTCTAACCGCTGTATACCCCTTGAAGGTAAGAAACAACAAAGCAAGCGGTACGAGATGCAATACATATTTCAATGCATAATTAAATTTTTTGTTGTGAACAACGTAACGGTTAATAAATACACACTGATAACAGGCTAGCAAGACAAAATATACGTCACAGTTTTAAATTGGCTTAACTAATTGGAGCCTTTCCTGGAAACCATGCATTCAAATACTTCTTTGGAAACTTTACACTAATTTACTCATTGTAGTAAGTAAAATAAAACTCCTGGTTAGCTAAACCTCACTATTTACATTATAGTTGCTGTATAAACGGTATAACCAATTACCTCTATCACGGCCGTATCTTGTCGTGTCTTAGTCGTGGTATTTATAACCGGTTTCGTTGACTGACGCACCGCGGTGAAAGGATTTGCCAATTGCTTTAGTTCAATCACGCGCATGACAAATTAATAAACCTCTATGCTTGGCCGGAAATGACGGTGTTGTGTCTTGGTCATGGTGTTTTGCATTTTACGTCAAGTTGATTAATGAGTAATTGATTATAATTGACTTCGATGCTTTGTAGTTCCATATTGTCATTTAATTTTGCAAAAACAAGGTACCGTGTATGATAAAGGAACAAGAGATTTGTAATACACGTAAATTTGTTCATTGCTCACCACTGAGCGATCACACACTAGGATAGGATAGGATATTCATGTTTATCCCGTGAATGGGAAAACCAAGGGGGTTATCACACGGGCAATCGTCAGATCACCTCGCGCCCACCGTCGGTTTATCGGAGCTATTGCAGTGCTTTGTACATGATAGACACGTTTCTTCTATTTGGTAGAACCCATTAATCCACTGGGTTCAGGCAATGTCCGTAAAGTGCCTTGCCCAAGGACACAACCGACTAGCTAGCGACCAGTTTCGCACCTGTAACCTTTCGATTAAGAGGCGACACACTTAACCGCCAGACTAACCAACCGGAACTCTATAGGTGGAATATCACAGTCCTGACTTTTTGCATATTTGCAATATTGATTTGTTTACAAAAAAACGAAGTTTTAATTATGTTGGTGTATTTTGCAGTGTCTCTGTTACTTGATAAGCCGCATACTTGGTTTTGTTTTTCTGTAGAGTAGTTTTTTGCCGCCCCTAACAACGCTCTATATTTTAAAGCTTATTACTTGAGTCTAATCATTTATTTTTCGGTTTTTATAATATTTTTTTACCATCTGATTGCACACCACGCTGCCCCTAACCTGTTTTTTCTTCTTTCCTGTCTTGAAGCAATTTTTACTATACGGCCAAGACATTATTGTTCCAGATATCCGGACATCAACATTTCTTCAACTAGGAGAAGGTCGGCCGTATTTTTTGTGTGGCTTAGCAGTGTGGTCTGTACAGGAAGATGGCAGTCAGCGTTAAACTTATACGTCTTAACCAATCTGTATTATTATATTCGTAGTGCTTCTTTTCACACTCCTAAATAAATATTATATAAATCAAATGCATGGAATATTTAATGTAAATATGCCCCGCTAAGTGTACTAAAAACTAATAGTTTCAACTGACATTAGTGGAATTTCATTTTAGGGTTTTTATCTTTTTTCACCATGGTCCACGCTTTCGGGCAACACCTTCACCTAAATCTGGCACCCCCACCATACTAGACGAGCTTTACCGCACACTCTTCTTCAGGCCTCTATATCGCTTGGTCTTAAATAAATTTTGTTTGCACTTTGTTATTTTTTGCATAGTCCGCTATATTTATTTAATTTTATCCTTTTTTAAATTACGTGTTTTAACAACTCTTCGTTTTGCCGTTGTTTCCTGTTGTTCCTGTGCCGTAATTTTATTCGTTTTGCCGCCTTTTTCCTGTTACTGTGCCGTAATTTCAAACTGCATTACGTCTAACAGAATAAAAATGACACAATCATCGAGACCTCCCCACAATTAATTATTTGACATGACATATAAACCAGTATATTTAAACAAGGTCACAAAGTTACAAGGCATTACCGCGCAAAGTTTCAATCGACAGAAATACTTTTACTGCAATAATTAACCAGTTTAATGGAGCGTATGCTCCTACCATTCAGCTTAAAGGTGACGCACTTACAAACCAAGCTATTCGGCGGGTCAAAAATAATTGATAAATGACGTATTTCCCCAATTATTTTTTCTCCAAAAAAATAGTCGAGTGTTTACAATTAAATAAATAAAATAAAATATTTCACCAAATTGTATTGTTTGCTATTGTGTTAATTTCGTTAATTTGTCCCCAGAAATCGATCCATTGCAAAGGCATTCAAGCAAATCACGTTTCATTCAGGGTCATGCTTTTGTTTCCTTTATCAAGGTGCCGGTTTGAAACATCGTTTTGGCTTTGGATAGTTACCTCAGATAGGACGAACATGCACGTTAAAAGCCTAGCTACTGTTAAAGTTGAGGTTCAGATTTGCTCTTAGTTTCTATTATTTTTAACGTATATTTTGCCGTTTTTTCTGATTTACCTAAATTTCACGTAAGAAAAATAAATATCGAAAAATATCTCGCGGACAAATTTCAGATTGCTTTATGCCCACTATGGGGTGAAAACTAAAAGGAGGAAAATCGGAAAGTCGAGAAGGAGGAAACTGCTTACTAAAATAAAGATTAGGGCATTACACTGTAATAGCTTCGGTAACTACGATAACCTGCGTGTTAATTCCCCTTGAATTTTCCCAATCATGGGGATAAACATAAATATCCTATTCTATTATACCCTAAATACCCATAAAGGATCTGTTGCCTGTTTTGTGTTCAATTCACTACCATACTCATTTATCGAACTGATTTATTTTTGTTTGAAAACAGGTTCATTAAACTAGCCAGTTACGTCCAGCCAAGCTGTGATATCCGTTTTATTTTATCTGATATGGTAGTTCAAAAAATCTCGACCATGGACGCGAGTGCAAAATCTTGCCAAGTAAATGCTAACTTTGAATCTGTTGCACAAGATCCACTGAAACATGTCCTTACTGTGATCGAAAAGAAAATTCGAAACCTAGACAAACGCAAGGTAAAGACTGTGACCTAGTTAATACTTTAGTGTGTATTTTTGGTAATACTTCAAAGTGCTGGGCAAATGTTCTGTCAGCCTCTTCACCTTTTGTCACAAGTTGTTATTTTAATTGTCCTTCAGTTTTAAATAAATCCTATAATAATAGATATATCCTTTATTATCGATTTTCTCCCATTCCATTTGTTTATAAGTGGCAACTTAAAAAAAAGGTAATTTACCCTTGTATTTTCTTGTGTATATTTTCATAATTTTTTTGTTGAAAATCCAAGGTTCATATTTTAATATGGCTTTCCATCACAGAACTTCTAGGATATTCATAAATTGATTTTTTAATGTGAATTTTTTCCACCAATTATCAGATGTTGACCGTGGGTCAATTGTGGCAGATTTATTTTACACTTATCTGACAACTAATAGATAAGATGATCATCAACATAAATATTCATTTCAAATCATAACCATACCTGCTAATGTTAAATTCTTCATAACACGTTAGCTAAATTGGTTAATGTCATATTTGGCAGGTGAAATTAGACGGATATCGCAAGATTGTCACCGAGGGCGGAGTTTTGGACAAAGACCAGGAATGTGCGGTAGGGAAGTACAGTGAAGTGATGGGAAGTCTGGATTTCGCCAAAGATCTTTCGAAGGCTCTTTCTGGCATTACATGCGAGGTATGGTGGCTAGTTGATAACTAGACAGATGGCTGCAATGAATGTGTTTTAAAAGTAACCCTATAGATTTAATGTTTTTTAACAGCAATTATAACATTTGTCTGGGTGCATTCCTTAATCACTTATAAGCATTGGCCTTCAGTTGAAAGGTTGTGCGATAGAAAACAACTAGTGAATTTCTCGTTTGGCGGATGTTGTCTGAACCCAGGGATTCTATTGGTTTAAACCAAAAAAAGTCCAATAACTTCAGTAAGGTAGTTGTGGTCACGGTAATTTGACATTTTCCTGTGAATTGATTATATCCGCTCCCGTTTTCCCATACTCAGCATACAGTTAGTCAGCTATAGTTTATAACAGTAATATACGCACATTCAAGAAATTGACATCTGCGCGACAGGTGTCAAAAGCCCAGCGTAAGATGCAGCGTCGGGAACAAACGGCGAAAGAAGACAAAGATCTAAACCTGAGCAAATACATCACGAAAGCTTTGATGGTATTTAATCTCATGTTCGCAGAGGAACATATCCAAGAAGATTTCCTGGCAGGTCAAAATGGTGCTGTGGTGAGAAAAATGTTGGTTTTATCTATATTCTCAGGGCAACGCTAAAGGGAGGGAAAGCGGAAAGGAGGGAAAGTGCTCACCAAAACTATGGAAATTAGTTCTAACCCTTCCCTAAACAATAATCTCAACCCCTGAATTAACTTTCCAACTCCAACCCCATGTTTTAAACTAATTCTTATGCATTAATATTCATTTTAGTGTACAGTTTCCCTCCTTCCCTTTTTTCCTCCTTTCAGTTTTCCCCATATTTTCAACATAAATATCCAGTAATAGCCAATGTAAAAAAATGCATCAATAAGTCACAATGTATGGACATAGTCATGTTGAGGTCCTATTTTTATTATAAGACTGGTTAAAATTTTAATTTTCCAACTTATATTGTACTACATGTCGGTATGTTAAGTCTTATTTTTATTATTAGTACACTAACATTTTATTTCCTCAGCTTATCTCACAACAAGACATTGACTTGATGTTGTCGTTTCACAAGTCCTGTCTTATGATACCAAGTGAAGCTGGCCAAAAGTAAGTACCATGTTTATATATATAAAAGACAATTATAGTGTTTATCCCAGTCTATGTGAAAGCACAAGGCAATTTTAAATTCGGTATGATTTCCCTGACTTTGCGTTGGTGTACCAGAGATATTGCAGTGTGTTGAATATGATTGAGATATTTTTACAATTTTTTTAAACTATTAACCACTGGGTTTAATTAACCAGCTGTGTTAATCTTGCCAAAGAACACAAACTAGCTAGTGGCTGATTTTGATATCAGAATCTATTTGGTGATGGTCTGATGTGATTAAGTTAACTGGGATGAAAAAAACGCATTATAGCAAAATTGTTTAAATGCAGGGTTCCTAACTTACTAGTTTAGTGCAATGTGTAGTAATAATCAGTGGCGGCGTTAGTGGGGTGGCAGGGTGGGCCGGCCACCCCTGAAAATATCGACCACCTCTTTAAATCACCCACTTATGTATTTTAAGTGCTATGTTAAAAGTGAATAAAAGTTGAAAAAGGTTTTATGAACAGGCGCTATTCGATTAATATGTCATACTCCCTCTCCCTATCACCGATCAGCTAGGCAACGTAATTGAATAACAATAATTAAGTAGGGGAGTATAGAGTGCAATTTGGATGAGCGAACAACTTTCGTTGAAAACGTGCCACACACCCAACGTTTACGTATATGCTGATGTTCGCTTTTCGTTAAGTCTCACACGCGCAAAGGGGAGGAGAAAGGGCGTGTGTATCTTGTTTATAATATCGTCCTTTCAACGGTCTGCGCACTCTTGTAATTTGGCAGAAAGTCAACGAAACTGCGGTCAAAAGTTAATCACGCTTTCTTGCTGTGGCAGGATACATCCCTTTTTATATAAAACCACCGATCCATATTAATATACGGTAGCGTGGACAACACATAAATAAAGCAAATCATCATTCTCAGTTTTTTGTTTAAACCCCATTGTGTTAAAACGTAGAAAGCGTTATAACACGGGCAATCACCACACGCAGTTTGTTTAGCGTACCGGAATACGACCATGCATATCTATCATTCAGGCCGACTTAAGGTTGCTACGGCAATGCGAACGAAGCGCGGTTAAATATCTCGATTGTCTAAGAAGTAACAGACTCTTGTAAAGTTTTAAATATTAATAAATCCGAGATAGAAAATCACTGTAGGTTGGAACATGTAAAGCCTCTCTGTTAGCGCGCCAAGGCTTTCGATCGTTATACAACGTGATCGGCCTTTCTCTTATGCTAATCGTAGAGGCCGTGATTCGCACGAATCATTAAAAAAGACAGAAAGCCCTTCTCTTTTCTGATGCGCCGTAACCGCAACGAGGAACAAGTAAGAAATTTATGTTTTGGAATTAGCAATTTGTAGTTTTCACTCTAATTCGATTGCTAAGAATTAACCAAAGTTTTATTTTGCATACATTAAAACAAGTCTTATATTAGTAGGCTATATCTCTCGCAAAACGAACGTGCCTAACTGCCTACTAT
>CH003275.1:2242930-2280899 GCA_000149265.1 Ciona savignyi
GGAAAACTAAAAGTAGGGAAAGCGAAAGGAGGGAAACTCCACACTAAAATAAATATTAGTGCATAAGAGTTAGTTTTAAACATGGGGTTGGAGTTAAGGTTAGTTCTGGGATTGATAGTGTTTTCAGGGTTAGAATTAATTTCAATAGTTTAAGTAAGCATTTTTCCTCCTTCCTTTCCTTCGTTTTAGTGTTGCCATTTTCTCCCACCTATATAGATAAAATGTGTAAGTTTTTGGTTTTATTTTCTGGATGCAAAAACACATCATGGCTTTAAAGTGTAAATAATTTCAGTTTAAATCAATCCGAAATAAGACTCAACTTTAACCAAAGGTGCAATTTTCATGGCAATGGCAATGGTAGCTTATCTTTTGTAGTCTCTGTCTGGCTGCAAGTTAATGATTACAACCATCTTAAAGTGATGGACGAGAGCAGAAAGGTTGTTGAAATTAGCAGACATCACCTAAACTAATTTATTTGATGTAGGAAACCTAACGGTGGATTCCATTAATTTTAAGCCTAGTTAATCAATACATACCAACAGATCCTGTAACCGAATAGTAGGTTTGAGGTAATATGACGATTGGCTTGTGTGATATCTCTCATTCAAAGGATTAAAACAGGAATATCCTATACTAATGTCTATAATAAAAATCCATAATAAGAACTGTTCAAAACCAATCGCAAATGCTTCTAGTAAAAAGCCATATATTAAGAACTGTCCAAAATCTTTCGAAAATGCTTATGATGATAAAAAGCCATATTAAGAACTGTTTAAAGCCATTCGCAAATGCTTATAGTAAAAAAACATAATAAAAACCGTTCAAAACCGTTCACAAAACTTATCAAGAAACTTCGCAACATAGTAATCCTCAGGTATTCTCTCCGCCTCTCATTCTACCTAGGATAGGATGGAATATTCATATTTATCCAGTAAATGGGAAAACCAAGGGGGTTAACACACGGGCAATCGTCAGATTACCTCGCGGCGACTCACTTGACCGCCAGACTAACCGGCCGGGCCTTTATCATAACCCCCATGTTCTGCAGAACGCCAACATGGGATTATTCCAGCAGCCGCGAGGCGCTTACAGGTCGAGCAACAGTAGAGGATACGGCCACTTCGATAGCATGGGTCACCCGAAGAACTATGGTGCTTACCAACAACCAATGCCCACTTTTAACGCTGCCTACAATAGGCCTGTAAGTATTGTTAAATACGTATTTGGTTAACATTTAAATTTCCTTGGATATACACGCATTGCTACAGTGTCAGTTCAGCCCATTTAATCTAGTAGGTTCAGGTAATATCCACAAATTACATGAAAGAAATCAACTAGTCATTGAGTGTTTTCGGTCGACCTTTCGAGCTGTTAGCAAGAAACTGTTTAGCCTAACCACTTAGCAATTTTTTGTTAAAAGGTGTAAAGTTCACAACGCGTTTTAAGTGCAGTGATTCTATGTTTGCTTTTCCCTCTGTTTTACTTCTTGCCTTTTGTTGAACCATTTACACCAGAGCTTCCCAAAAACAGTCGTGACAATGCAGGGGGCTGCGCAATAAAATTTTAGGGGCCACAAAGAGAACATCAATTCCACACAATATATTGTACTTTTTATGTATATTTTGATCTGTTTAGAATTTTAAACGTGAAGAAGGGTTGAAGAAAATTTTTTTAAATTATAATGGGACGCGAGCTTAAAAGTTTAAAAAGCCCTAATCTACACTATAGGTATCTACAGATTTAAATTCTGTTTAGCATAACATAACAGTTCACAATCAGGGTACAAGTTGGAAAGCAGCAGGGAATTAGTTTGCATTCTTAACACCTATGACTTCATTTTCAGTCCAATTCCAAATGTAAAGCAACAAGCTCGAGAAATAACTAGGTTTTACAACTGCTTAATACTATAACTAGTAATACACTGGCCACACAGGCAATGCCTTAATTTTAAATTGATGTTTAACAATTTCATCTGACCGGTTGCTATGGTGGTTAAGTGCAACGCCTTTCACCCTAAGGGTTGCAGATTTAAAACTCGTCACTAATTAGTCGGTTGTGTCCTAGCGCAAGGCACTTTACGGACATTGCCTGAACCCCATGGAATTATGGGTTTTACCAAATTAAAGGAATATATCAATCATACACAACACATTGCAATAGATTCGGTAACCTGACGGTTGGCGCTAGGTGAT
Organism: Ciona savignyi; assembly: GCA_000149265.1. Taxonomy (NCBI): domain Eukaryota; kingdom Metazoa; phylum Chordata; class Ascidiacea; order Phlebobranchia; family Cionidae; genus Ciona; species Ciona savignyi. The sequence goes on from CH003275.1 coordinate 2,245,123, forward strand.
CTGACGATTTCCCGTGTATATGGGGATAAACATGAATATTCTATCCTATCCCCTAAAACCAACCGAATAAGCTTTGGTTGTGTCCAGAAATAACCTCTCCCACTCAGCAGGAGAATGGAATGTTCAACAACGGAATGCAACGACGAGGATCGGCTGGACAAAACAGAGGAAGCAGAGGTATTTTATATGATAATAGAGTATTATTTATTTGCTACTTGGGGTGTGTGCACTATGCATACAGGTTGATAGAGAGTCCCTTTTCTGGTTTAGCTTTTTTATAGACATTTTGTGGTTAATCTTTTTTGTTAGACCCATTTTGTAGTTAAGCTTTTTTGTTAGACCCATTTTGTAGTTTAGTTATTTTGTTATAGCCATTTTGTGGTTTAGCTTTTTTGTTATAGCCATTTTCTGTTTTTTTTTAAACGAGCCTAATATGTGAAATTCGGTCCATTTCCTAGTTTGGCTTTGTTGTTTAAGCGAATATTCGTACCGAGCAATTAGATAAACTTCATGGCCTTTAGATAATTAGATAAATAAAAATAGCATCTCTTTTTTAAACTGCTTAAAAGACGTTATATTTTCTATTTTTGAAACAAAATTCTAGACTGCTTAAAGGCCTTTATATTTTCTTAGTTTGAAACCAAATTCTTTTCAAAACACGGTCTTTAATCGCAAAATTCCCCCCCCCCCCCCCTTTTCTACGTAGGTTACCCACCTCGCGGGTCCAACGTGCGAGGCGCCCCAGCCACCTACAATCGGACCCGCACATTTAAGCAGAACGCCGAACCATCTGGCTGAACCTATTTCATACGGAACAATTTTACACGTGTACTCATTTCGGTCGAAATAAAACGAGAACGATTCTGGTTTAGTTGATTTTTTGTTTCCACGTTAAAATCATGAAGCAGGCAGGATCTTCGGTGAAAAATAGGAAAACGGTTATGGTTCTGATTAAGGTGCTGCCGTCCACAGCATTGGTCATTGCCAGAAAGTTATTAGAGCAGAGTAGTAAGTGAAATAAAGAGCTGAGCGTTCTTTTAATTATATTGCGAGTTAATCCTGGATCATCGAAAACGATATTTAAATTGTTGATTAACTAATTTTTGGAGTAATCTGGAGAAATGTTATTTTTATAACTCGGAGCTGCCCACATAGAAGATCATCGAAAACAATATTTAAATTGTTGATTAACTAATTTTTGGAGTAATCTGGAGAAATGTTATTTTTATAACTCGGAGCTGCCCATATAGAAGATCATCGAAAACAATATTTAAATTGTTGATTAACTAATTTTTGGGGTAATCTGGAGAAATGTTATTTTTATAACTCGGAGCTGCCCATATAAAAGGTTCTGGGAACTTGTTCGCACAGTACAATGCGATGGTATAGGATATTCATGTTTTATTCGCGGCATTGCGAGTCCCTAAATGGCGTTATAGTACGACTGACGGTCAGTTTACCTCGCAATTACGTAAGGAAGCGTTCTCACCTGGGTAATCGTCAGATCACCTTGGAACAATGACTTTTCCAATGATGGACTTGTTATTCGGAGCGTTTTTGTAAAGCGTATCGGTCGCGGTAACTATATTCGGCTACACGACCATGCCTTTTTAAAGACCTGTAGACTTCTTAAATGACGTATTTGCATATAAAACCCTTAGCAAGAATCAAATTGGCGATTATCCCGACGTTCCAAGAACAAGTTTAAACGAACCCATTCAAACCTCTTGAATTCCGTCACTGGTTACAAGTGACTAAGCTAGCTGGTAATATCAACAAAATACCCACTTTGTGCTGTATCGAAAACTTTCCTCAGCCCGAAGTGTACATCACTAATATGCGATGTCTGTAAACCTTTTGAAAAGGTCCCTCGATGAAAAAAAAACGATCGAAATGTGGTTTAGCCCTCGCCATGACTTACAGACGTGGTAGGCTATTTACCCTTTCCGTTTTCCTTGTGTGGTTTTTTACTTGTTATTGGAATACGAAGAACAGTCGATGAAAACGCAAGGGTAGAATTGTGCGACGTCAACTCACAAACTGACGGCCAGATTTTGCCGCTGTCTAACTGGAACCCGATACCCAGACTTCACGTTGGCAAAAATACAGATATCAACGAAATCCCAACGTATATAAAGATACAGCGGACTGAAGTTTTTCGTTCGTGTGTTTGGGAAGCGTGGCGAAGGATCGCAACCTATGATGGGATTCAAAATTTTAAAAACAGGTTCTCTTTTGTATTGTAATTACCAACAAGGAAACATTTTTCATGGATGTTATTAATAAAAAATGATATACCAGCTAACTTACGTCTATCGTCGGGTTACCAGAAATAATGCATGGTGTTGTGTGCAGGTGACGTTCAATTTTAGTAGACCGTACAACCCATATACTGGGTTCAGGCAATGTCTGCTAAGTGACTTGCTGAGTGACACAACCGACTTTCAATCGACCAGTTTCGCGCCACCCCCTATTCAGTTTGTAGTACATAATTAGCATGTTCATTTACGTTTAGTGTTAATCCACTAGGTACAAGTGATGAACGCTACGTGCTTTATCCAACGACACATCCGCCTAGCTATCAACCAGTTGCTAGTTATATACCTTTAATGCGAAGCACTATCCCAGCAATGTATTTGACAAATGTTAAGTTTTCACAATGATAAAAAATACCACAGTAGTCGAAAATTGCGCATTTCAATCTCTTAACTTATTTCAAAATTTTAAATACGATAATTTTGTATTGTTTGATTAAAAGTTAAAAACGGAACTTCATCAAACATGAAAACCGAAACTGCAATATATTAATTGGAATCGAAGCCAGGCTAGATAGAAAAAAGATTATTCGCTTACATAGATTCGTCTGTTTTTTTCGCCGAATTGATTTATTGTTATATTGACAGCCTAAATTATTAATTTCCAAATCCTTTAATTGAATTGTTAATATGAATAACGCTTCACGCCAGCATAGTGCTATTATTTTAATGATTTAACTCGTTACTATATAGCTAGTTGGTTGTGTCCTTGGGCAAGGTTATACTTAACGCACATTGCCAGAACCTAGTGGAATAATGGGTTCTACTTAATATTGAATGAATTTTTGAATCATCAGTGCAATAGCATCGATAACACGACGGTGGGTGCGAGGTGATCTGACGATTGCCTGTGTGTTAACGCCCCCGGCGTTTTCCCATTCATGGGGATAGACATGAATATCATATTCTGTCCCATATTGCAACTCCAAAATCGAACATTACCGTAGGCGTCAAATTTAAATTATTCCGTACTATACCGTTTTAAATTGAAAAGTTTTAACCATAGGCGTAAAATTTATATAATTTCGTACTATACCGTTTTAAGTTGGAACGTTTTTAAACCGGACTAGGGCTGCTAAATTAAATATTTTCGTCTACCGGTGGGCGCGAGGTAACTTTAAGGTTGCCCATGTGAAACGCTTTAATTCGCGAGGTTATCTGACAAATGCGCGGAGATAAAACTTGATTATTTAAATTTCATCTCCCTTTTTCAGTTTTAGTTTTCCCCATGGTATTTGTGACAAGAAAAAATACTTTGTGATACATTTAAAGTGACAGAACTGACGTATGGTAAGCGTGGTCGATTCGTGTTCAGATATTAGTGACGAGCCCATCGCAATCTAAAAACTAATCCATGGTTAAAATACAATTAAAAGCCCTAGTTTTTATACTTTAAATAAGAATTTCCCTCCTTTTTTCATTTCCCCCTTTAGTGTTGTTATTGCATTGCACTGATTATTTTTAAATTTCAGTATTCAATAAGTTGTGCAAAAGTAATTAACGTTCCAATGTAATTTTTTTCGTGTATGTAGTGATATATTCCTACGTTGCCCTAGACTGCGTATGGCGGCCCATTTAACTTATCTTCAATTTTATAACAAGTTATATAAATTATATCATTAAACGTCTTAAATAACAAGTTATGTGCAAGTACTGTAGTTTACAATTTTATTACGTTGTCGAATGTAGGCATTGCAGCTTTGTGAAGAAACAGTAATAACTTTGTGATGTCATATTTTAAGCATGCCTTAAATGGTTAGGTATTTCAATGATAAATTTTCTTTCATGGCGAATTTAGCCATGAAAAGAAAAAGGCACGAATTTTACACTTATAAATCGAACTTTAGCTTTTCGCGATTCGGGAACGAAGCCAACCGCGCTAGCAGTGCCAAAGTTTGCGTATTATATGTGGTCATAAAAAGGTAACTGTTTAGTAATAATGTTAAAATTGGAGATAGAAAACAAAAATTAGAAAGAAGGCCAGAATTAATTAATATACCAAAACGGTATATTTTTTAACAACGATTAATTAATTGTCCTACATGCATACTGTTTGTCCACAATCTAATCACTATCCAGGCTGGGTCTAGCACAGGGATGTCTAACCTGCGGCCCGGCTGAGATTTTTGTGCGGCCCGCTAGTCATTTTCACTCCCAAGTAGTATTTTGACATTTGCATATTAGCCTAATTAAAATATATCAGTCAGCTTTTAGGGACGCAGTAATAGCAGGCTGTAAGCATGGGAGCAACAGAAATACAGGATTATATACAACTATAATGGTTTTTAATTGTTTCTTTATGTACCAATTTGTCTTGAAATTTAATAGGTTTTGCGGTCCATTGAATTATTTCAAGTGACAATGCGGCCCACTACAATAAGATGTTGGACATCCCTGGTCTAGCATATATACATATACCGGTCATGTCCAAATTGAACCAATTGGTTTAGGGATAGCGAGTTTATTTGTCATATTAAGAAAACAGGGTTATTGTCACGTTGGGACATGACCCAAAAAGGAGATCTAGCAAATTTCGGTTTAGTTCTTTAATTTTGGACTTTAAAAAGAAGATTACACTTTTAATTAGTGGATTCTAGAGGAAAAGCTCTTTCCAGTAAGAGCTACTTTCACGCAGCCATTTTGTATTATTAGAAAAAGGCAAACTGTGGTTAAAAATAATTGGACACGTCACAGACTGATGTTCATTGTTTATTACATCGAACCTTTTAGTGCAAAACAAAAATTGTATTATTATCGATTTTCAGTCGTTAACTCTTTATGTTTAAGGCCTTTGTGTCATGGCCTAAACACCCCAAAAGGAGCATGTAGGTTCGAAGCTATAAATATATTCGTTCATGCACTTGGTTAAATATTGAGTAAAATAACTTCGGCTTCGTTCTATATTTCAGTTTAATTTAGAAATCAGGACTTTTATAAGTAGAAGTGATGAATGCTGGGAACGGTACAGTTATGTCCAGTATACCACAGAACTACTCAAATGGCAACCCTTATGCGACGACAGACAGCGGATGGGTGCCTGAACATATTGAGATCGCCAACCGCTCGACATACAGTGGCCTCTGCGTGTTCATGTCATTTGTTTTTGTGCTGGCGGTACCCCTTAACCTACTGGTGATTGTCGCAACTTACAAAAACAAGGTAAACTATATCTTCAAATTGTAACAACGTAATATTTTTAACAGTTAGCCTAGTGCAGAGGTCGGCAACATCGGGCTGTTTAATTCTTCTGATATGGCTCCTACCAGGTTTATTTCAACTTTAGCGAGCGCCTTATAAGTTAAAAACCCATGCATAAGTGAAACAAACAAAAGAGCACTCGCGTCTTTATCTCACACCGTGTTATTGTCCGACCCGTTGGTCTAGCGGTTAAGTGTGTCGCCTTTCAATCGAAAGGTTGCAGGTACGAAACTGGTCCCTAGCTAGTCGGTTGTGTTCTTGGGCAAGGCACTTTACGGACATTGCCTGAACCGAGCGGATTAATGGGTTCTACCAAATTGAAGGAACGTGTCTATCATATACAACACACTGCAATAGCTCCGGTAACCCGACAATGGGCGCGAGGTGATCTGACGATTGCCCGTGTGATAACCCCCTTGGTTTTCCCATCCACGGGGATAAAGATGAATATCCTATCCTATCCTCCTTATTTTATATTTTTTTTACCCAGCCAAGTTTTTTCCCATGATGGGCTCGTTACCAGGACCGTTTTTGTGTGTAAGAGTCGGTATATATGTATCGGTCGCGTTAACCATTTAGCTACACGACCGTACTCGTGTTATTTGTTTTTCTTTTATTGCGAAACTATTATTAGTTTTGCGCCTCCTATAGTGATTTAATTTTGTAGAATATCAGTTGGCTCTGTTACAAAAATGGCTCTGTACAAAAGGGTGCCGACGCGTGACCTATAGTGTATATATTTCAACAGGAAACTAATTTAATTCTAACTTATTTCTATTTTAGTCTTACTAGAAATGTAACTTTTATTGTTTATCTGATTAGCTCGTGGCCGTGTCTTGATCGTAACCAGTTGCCGCCTATTAAAATTTCAAATTTACGGGCATAAAGAATCACTCAGTATACCCTTTGGCACTAGACACAAAAAACTAAATCAAAATGTGAGGATGGATTTTTTAACCGCGACCGCCTCTTGTACAGTACCAAGTACCAGCACATTGCGTTTCCTAACTTGGCGATGTGCAAAGACGACGTTTAAGCTGTGGTTATTCCCTTGTTTTAGTTGGAAAAAACAATAATTTATGTGAGGATGGATTTTTTAACCGCGACCGCCTCTTGTACAGTACCAGCACATCGCGTTTCCTAACTTGGCGATGTGCAAAGACAACGTTTAAGCTGTGGTTATTCCTCGTTTTAGTTGGAAAAAAACAGTAATTTAAAAGTCAGTTTTGGAACCTATAGTTAAAAATGGAGAGTCTTGTTTTTATTCGGGTATGTATTACTTATTTAGCCAAAAACACGTTTAATTTTTGCAACTTTAAAATAGTACATAAAACTTAGTTTTCTGTTTTACCCCGTAAAAGGTATGATGTCCAATTTACGTAGGATCTTCGCCGTCCTATCAACTACATTATTGTAAATCTTGCGGTTGCCGATTTGACCTGCAGTGTCGTCGGTGGACTACTGGGTGTGCTTAACAACGGTGCTGGGTATTATTTTCTGGGCAAGAGTGTCTGCATCTTTGAGGGATACGTCATGTCTGTTACAGGTACTGTGTGGCAACCTAAATATGTTTAATGCATTTATTGTTGCGTCCCAGGGCTAATAGCATAATTAAAAGGCTCTGTGAATTATAAGATTTATTAAATATTACATTCAAGTATCTCACGCCTCTTACGTTACCAAGGTCAGTCCGTACACAAGATTTTAGGCACGACCAGCGCGCCAGACATTCAATATTGGTCTGACCCCTGTTTTATCTGTTATGTCCTTAAGGATCCGTCGAACTAATTATTCCCCTTATTTCCCCGATATAAACTAACCTCACAAAAAAGGCTGTTACTCAAAATCCCACCACAGGAATTCTTTGATTTTTTATAACTTAAAATTAAACCTTCCCTCTGGTTTATCTCAAGGTGACTGTTATGTTTATCCTCGTGAATGCTGGAAAACCAAAGGGGTTAACACACGGGAAATCGTCAGATCAACTCCCGCCCACCGTCGGGTTGCTGGAGCCATTGCAATGTGTTGTGTATATGATTCACACGTTCCTTCAATTTGGTAGAACCCATTAATCCGCTGAGTTTAGACAATGTCCGTTAATAAGTGCCTTGCCCAAGGACACAACCGACCAGCTAGCAACGAGTATTCTATAACCATAGAATTCTTAAAATAAGCAGTTTTAAAAAAATATCTTTAGGGGTGTGTGGGATTCTATCTATTACGGTGATGGCGTTTGAAAGATATTTCGTCGTCTGTAAGCCTTTCGGGCAAACGAATTTGAAATGGAGCCACGCCATAACAGGTAAGAACTGAATATATCAACACTATAAGTTATATAAAACGACAAGATGTTTTGTGTTATTTTCGTGAGTAGGCACATCCCGAAGCGGTATTACACGGGTAATCGTTCGATATACTTCGTGCTGCCTACCATTGGGTAACCGGAGGTGCCTTATATAGTAACGATTCAGAGACTTTTCTAGCTACTTTCAGATCAATCCATTGATCTACTTGGTTTAGGTTATATCTGAGTCATATGCGACAGGTCAAAAGTCCTTAAGAAAACGAATAAACCGGTATTGATAGGGGTTGTGTGTACGAACGGTCATCTCGATTTTCTGTTTTTAAACCCAATATATTAATGTACTTTATACAGTGTAAACCTAATAATAAAATGGGTGTTTTAACTTGTAGCGAGAAAGAAATAAACTAAACATTTTGAACAAAATATACCCAGCAATATAATCTACATTATACGCTCGAAAACATGGATTTTCAGACACTGGGTTATAATTCAATTCAAAAACAAAATTCAGGTGCAGATGCAAAAAATGCATTGCCTTTATTAATCAATTATGCTAAATTACGTGTCAATGAGCATAATTTATATTCTAATAAATCAATATTGTTGTCGATATAAATAAGTTAGCTTACCTTGATCAGGCTGAGCTGCCAATGTTACTTTATCGTAAAAGGTTACAATATTGCACTTAAGCTTTTAATATCTTAAGCTTTGGTTCTAATATCTTGAGCGTGTTGCGTATGTCAATAATCAAAACCAAAAAAATTAACAACTTTCTCAAAAAAATCTAAAACTTTTAGCCGGTCCGCTCATTCAGACGCGTCGGATCGCCAGCTTAAAGGAGGTCAGATCGAAAACGGTCCCTAGGAGGTTTTTTTTTACTGAGCTCAGTTTCGAACCCATGATGGGCTCGTCCCTAAGACCTTTATTGTTTACAGTAAGGTATATGTATCGGTTGTGTTAACCTTTCGGCCACACGACCGATACACTAGAAGGAAAGGTTGCGTCCATGGGCAAGGTATCAATGGACATTGCTGCAAGTGGTTCATTGGGTCTAATACCATTTCTTCGTCGTATTAACCATAGTACATTAGTTCCGGCTTAGTATACTATTTACATGCGTGGGAAGAACGTTAAGCAACAATGCTGAGCACCAAACTTATTTAACACATACTAATTACCTTAATGATTCGAACAATATCAATATCTCTAAAGAACAAAAATACCTGGAATATCTCCGGTAACACGAAATACTGACCGTGAGCTTTTTTTCCTTCTGGGGAAAATGTCAACGCCATGTTCTCTCTAGGTATTGTATTCACTTGGACGTGGTCGGTTATATGGCACACACCCGGCTTGTTTTTTTGGAATGGTTACGAACCCGAAGGATTCGGGACCAGTTGCGCGCCCAACTGGTTTAGTCAACAAAAAAGGTAAATCTGAGTTTTTCTATGCGTAGCGTGGTCCAACAGAGGCGTGTCGCGGGTTCGATTCCCGATCTGATCATTATTCTGAGTCGCTAATAATGTCTTTATCCTCAAAGTTTGATTTAAACGAAAAGTTTTACGTAAGTCATCCAACTCTATGAAAAACAATAAAGCAAATGTAATTGAACAAACATGCATTTTATAGACGTTTTGGGTACACTAGTTGTCGTCTTCGGTACATAATTGCCACACAGACGAAACATCTGCAAAATGCAGGCTTTATCGTTTTCAAATATACAATGTAATGAAAATACAGTAATAAAACCCATATACACGGATTTCCCTCTTTAATTTTTCGACAGTAAATTTATGTACAAAAAAGCGACCAGTTTCGCACCTCCAACCTTTCGACTGAATGGCGACGCACTTAACCGTCAGACCAACGGGCCGGATAACAAACCAAAATGACCACTGCTGGATTGTAGTGATGTACTGTCGGTGGCTTAATCAGTTAAAGCATTAAACTGGTGTTGGTTAAGGTCATGGCTTCGTCTCCCAGCTGTATATGTTTTTCCTGTAACCATCACACTATTACTACCCCAGTTTAATCTCACCCGCTAATCAGGTCTGTAACGCCCGTTTTTATGGATAGAAAACTAATTTAAACTTATAAGTTCTAATTGTTTTCTTAATTTCAACAGCATCCATTATTTTACAGTGAACGAATATTCATCTTTGCCTACTTCGCGTTCTGCTTCTTAACCCCGCTGACCATAATATTTGCATGTTACTTGAAGCTCATACTGTTCATAAGGAAGGTAAGTTTTTGGGTTGTTTCAAATATTGATTCTTTTTACGTTTATCACCCCGAATTTTCAGCAACTTTAACCAAATCCAATGTGAGTCGTTTATATTGCAACAATATATTCATCTAATCATCGGTCATTTAAAGTAAAAGTTTATAACACAAATTCTGTATAATATAACATAGATCACATATTTGTATTTCTAGGTATCCAAAAAAAGCATGGTGAACGAAGCTGACCGCAGAGACTTTGAAGTAACGCGTATGGTCTTCGTTATGATTGCCGCTTTTTTAATCTGCTGGCTTCCGTACGGGTGTCTTTCAATGTACAATGCCATACACCCCGATAACTTGGTAGGTAAACATAAAAATGCGTTAAGCTGGGCAGTGCTATGTTCGCCGTCATATAGCTTTGTCGGTTATAGGTCAATACGCTAAAACTCTGTGCTAGTGCTTTGTTGAACGCATGATTGGTTCGTTACTAAGAATGTTTTTTTGTATATAGTTCGATATATGTATTGTTCGCTTTAACCATTCGACACCATCGTTTAGGATACGTGTCTTAAAATAAATGTCTTAATAATGTAGTTTTGCTCTTATTTCTATTTTAATTAATAACCATTTCTATTTTGATTAATGTACCGAAAAAGCGAAAATATACTATACTATAACTTCGGTAACAAAATCTACTTAGATAGGCTAACTATGATTATCTAATTTACTTTACAGTTAAGTTACGGAATTGGTTCTGTCCCGGCTTTCTTCGCCAAAACTGCAACAATATACAACCCTATAATATACATGGGCCTCAATAAAAAGGTAATCAGAATGTATATTCTTAATTTTTGTCTTTGAAAATGTTATTATTGCATGTCCGTACCGTTGCATCGTGTTCCACAAATGTTTTGTCTTATATAATTTGATAAAAAGTACTGCATGTTTTATGTTTACCTTAATTTCTACACGTATTTTATTTATTTTTCTTAAAATACGAATGTAATTTATAAAAGAAGAAAACTGAAACGGCAAATTTTAAACATCATAAAAATAAGTTGTATACTTGGCAAATCAAGCTTCTATAAACGAGGTATTTGTTCGACCGGTTAGTGCAAAGCCTTTTAATCGAAAGGTTGCAGGTTCTGAACTCGTAGCTTTATTTTATGCTTTTAGTTCCGGGATGGGGTGATCAGAATGCTTTTCAAAGGACGAAATCCCTGGCTTGATGGGCGAAATACCACGTCGTCTACGAGTACAAGGGCACAGGGAAGCTTAATTAACCGTGAGGTAGATATCTAAATCAAAAACTAATTTTATATAAGTAGTAGTTGTTCCTTTCTTAGGATAAGATAGGATATTCATATTTATCCCCGTGAATGGAAAAACCAAGGGGGTTTACACACGGGCAATCGTCAGATCACCTCGCGCCCATCGTCGGGTTATCGGAGATATTGCTGTGTAGGCTATTGTATATGATAGACACGTTCCTTCAATTTGGTACAACCCATTAAAACGCTGAGCTCAGGCAATGTCCGTAAACTGCTTTGCCCAAGGACACAACCGACTAGCTAGCGACCAGTTTCGCACCTGCAACCTTTCGATTGAAAGGCGACGCACTTAACCGCTAAACTAACGGGCCGAACATTTCTCCTATACATAGTTGTTCCTTTCTTCTATTTTATTTCACTTTGGGTCGATTTTTTCGGCTTAAAATTGCATGACCTAGATGTTAGAAACTATGAAACAAGTTATGATGTTAAATTTAAATGATTAACTACAGTGGACGTACAATTAATACCACACGTAATTAAACCCACACGATTGAACCCACGGGATCATACCTGTACGCTATTTAATCCATACGATAAATATATCCTGCGCCGGATTCAACCCACAAAATAAGTTACGTGTGTTTTGGTTTAATCAAAACATCGCGTTCGTGTTTAAATTATTGTGACAGGTATTAAATCACTGTGCTTTGAAAACTTTGTTCAAATAGTGGAATGTTGGGTATTCTGCCAAATCAAGGTAACGTCTAAATTATACACAACACCTTGCAATACCATCGGTAGGCCTAACCTAACCCTACGGTGGGCGCGAAGTGATCTGACATTTGCCCGTGTGTTTACTCCCTTGGTTTTCCCATTCACGCGAATAAATGTAAGTATCCTATCCAAACATAACTTAACTCCCTTGGTTTTTCAATTCACGGGAATAAATATGATTATCCTATCCAAACATAACTTATACCATCTATCCCCATTACTTCGATGAGGTTGAAGGCATCGAAGAGTGTGCTGTTTAGATGCCGGTTTCTTCTGTTGTGGGCAACGTATCGATTCTGCAATCTGTAAATTTGCTGTCGCGGTCGAATATGTGTATTATTCTGATTTTTATACCAAGCTGGCACACATCACTGCAAAATTTTCACACTACTCGTCGCATGCTTTATTATTACACTCCCAGCGTTTATTAAGAAGAAATAAAAATTACAATTTTTAAGAAGTTGTACAAAAGAACGTGATTGTTATTTATGTTATACAGCTTTTATATTTTAATAATGTTTGTAGAATTAACATAAACAACCCCTATTCTTTAATTATTTAAACGACATTTTTAAATATCTCCGCATTTTCGCATGTGGAATTTGTCATTATTAATTTTTTTAATAAATAATAGATGGCCAGTTCCATCACCAAAAGTCGATTATTTAGGATAGTATGTTTATCCCCGTGAATATGTTTATCCCCGTGATTCATGTTTATCCCCGTGAATACGCAATTGGCGTTTAACACACGGACAATCGTTTGATCGCCCCCCGCCCACCATAGGGTTACCGGAACTCTTGCAATGTGTTGTGTAAATGATTCAGACGTTCCTTCAATTTAGTAGTAGTCAATATTCCACTATGTTTAGGCAATATCTGTTTATTGCCTTGTCCAAGGACACAAAGAGCTAGCAACCAGTTTTTAACCTGCAACACTTTGGCTGAAGGGCAAAAAAACTGTTTTAGTAACGATCCCATTATAAGTTCGAAACTCAGACGTTTAAAGGTGAAAAGAGTTAAAATTGGATCTTTCTTTAATAAACAAACACTCGAAAACTCCGCAAAGCTTCAGTTAAAAATTGTTCAAGGTCATAATGGTTTCGAAATTATTTGTTATTGATCGGGTATGTTTAAAAACTTTTTTAAACTGACCCTTATAAACCGACTACAGGTAGAAAAGGCCAGAAACTTTGTGCACAAACATTTCGAATCTTATTGCCTTTTTGATTTAACTTGCGTTTTCGATTTAATTCCGTCGGACCCGACAATATACGAACAACTGCCGCTTTCCAGCATTTTAGGCAAATTGTCGTCGGTTTTCTTTGTTTTTAGATATACTAGATCATAAAGGGACAATTTAATAAAAATTTTAAAGGAATTTGGAAAAGTATGCAATATACCTTACGGTTTAAAAATTCGCTAAGTCGAGTCGCGTAATGTAAACTGCTCATGTTTGCATGACTCTGTTTCACCTTACAGTGTCAAGCACATGGTAAACCAACCGCCATTTGTACACATATTCTATGTAAGTGATAAAAAAATTGCTGAATTAACATGTTTTTAGCATGTAGCCGATGTGTATTTAGTAAATAAAACACTAACGCGCTTTTTAAGCGCGTTAAAACATATCAGTTTTGAAATGTTCCTTAAAATAGGACTGTCTTATCATAAGTAAAAAAAATAAACTTAGCAGTAATTGAAAGAAAGAGAACAATATAATAAAACAAAAGGTATTCCTTAAATGAAGTTGCGATAACCATTTATTGACTCGGAAGATGAAAAGTAAACAGAGAAGATATGCCCACACAAGTGGCGCATGTGCAAGACGAACTTCGGACTTGCCGGGCGTTTTAAAAATGCTTGTTTACTCTACAACGCCACATTTTCCTGGGTCAAACGGTGAATTTAGTTGCAAAGGTAAGTTGGTGCTGTAATTTGTGCAGTTAAGAAAAGGAACAATTCGTCAATAATGGAAGTCAAAGAAGCATGGGACAGCTTAACCGGCTACTTGCTTAACAAGGAACAACCAGGAACCATTATTGACAAGTACGACAAGTATGCTGCCCAATACGATAAAGATCTAGGTAACCTTGGCTATGGTTTACCAGCTGAAGTTGCGGCCATTGTGAAGAAACACGTGAACTGTGATAAGTCCACCAAAGTATTGGATGTTGGGGTTGGTACCGGACTCTTAGGTGCAAATCTAAGAAAACTGGGATGTGATTGCGTTTTAGATGGTATAGATGGAAGCCAAGGTATGTTAGATGTTGCTGCTAAGCTGAAAGGGGTGTACGCAGATTTGAGGTGCCATATTCTGACGTCTGACAATCTTCTTCCGTTTGCCGATGGTTCCTATGATGCTGCGATTTCGTCTGGTTGTTTTAGCCCGATGCACATCAAGAGCGAGATGGTTGGAGATTTGGTTCGTGTAGTGAAAAAGGGTGGGTGGATCATCGTTACGTCAAGGGATGATGTAGAATTTGCAACCTATAGAGACGGGATGGAGGCTTACATGACATCTCTGGCGGACGAAGGACAAGTAGTAAAGGTTGAAGAAACGAACCCAAATTTCTTTGCTGTCAATTATGCCCGAGACGACCCAACCACACCAAGCATCGGAAAGTGTTACGTCATGAAGAAGTTATAAATAAAACCTCTTTAAAGCGTGTTTTCCGATGAGTTAAAGTTTCTTCAATTTCTATTTCGAAAATTGTGACATTAGGCTCAACAAATAATATCAAGTAATTGTGTTTTTCGTACTCTTCGAGTTTTTCGTATTCTAACAATTTTTTATAATAATTTATTTACCGGTGCCAACTTTAAACTGCAAATTTTGATACCGTTCTGAAGATTGATTAATAGCCGTACTGAATTTCGATGTACGTAAAAATAAATGGTAAGCCGTTTGTATATTGGTATTAATTATGTACTGCGTAGAATCGTGACTGGTTTTATTACCGGAAACCACTCGGACCGAATAAAGTGACAGATGTCATCCATCGATGCCCTATAGATTAAACAGGAGTGATCTTTTATTGAATACAAAAGATAATGTTTAAGTACTTGTTATAAAGGATAAATTCAGTGTGCTATTAATTAGGATACATCAAGGCCGTGGTTTATGTTGGTTGTACCACTGTACAATCACGCCACTGTAGCGTGTATAGCTAATTTTGGACCTCTATGTTCGGCCGGAACTGATTAAGTGGTACTATCTTAATCATGGTATTAAAATGAGTGTTTTGTTGAGTAACATTGGTTCTGAACTTCCAATGTTTGTTTGGTTGGATGCAGCGTGTGCAAGGCTGCGCCGGATTTTTCGTTCAGCTGTGAAGTTTTGTAAAATGAAGCAGTGTCCCGTGAAATACAGGTGGCGTTGATTATGCATCTTCTTTCAGCTGTTTTGTTGGGAAAAACTTCAAGATTGGAATGGGTGCCAGCTCAAAATTTATAAACAAAAATTTAAAAGTGCTTTGGGTTAAGGTTTCAGATCCAAGCTTTAATTTTAAATTGTAAAAAAAATCTAAGACTTTCTGTGGCAGGATTTTAAGTAACAGCTCTTTTTGTGAGGTCAGTTTGCATTGGAGAGATATGAATGTTTCTTCAATTTAGTAGAACCCGTTAATTCACTGGATTTAGGCAATGTCCGTTAAGTGCCTTGCCCAAGGACAAAACTGATTCGCTAGCGACCATGCAGTTTCGAATCTGCAACTTTTTGGCTGAAAGGCAGTGCAATAGACCACCAGTCTAATCTGTCGGTATACATTTGTTGACTGTCACTTAACATTCTGTCACAGGAAGCGTTGTGAATCCCTGAATGCATTGGTAACTTTTCCCCAACCAAGCAGCTGGGAGTTGCACCTTATTTTACGAAGATTTCTTTGACATGTGCTTTAAACTAGAAAAAGTCAAGCACTAACGTGGAAGTGTTTTAAACCAGGAAGTACCAATTCGACCTTACTATACATATTTCTGGCAGAAGCATCTCGTCTTTAATTACCCTTTTTCAAATTCGAATGCAAGCTTGAAGAGATGCTGTGTAGACAGTAGATAAACAATTACTTCCTGAAACCGACACATAGACCGAGCAGAGAATAAGAGTTTTAATACGAACGCGCGTTGTTTGCCGCTGCTCTGTGCTGGCAGGATTGGCACAATTAGTTTAACTGTGTGTTTTACTGTATGTTAATTTATCAAGAATAAGAGAAACCTTCCGTGGTGCTGTAGTCATGAAAAAGTACAGTTAGCGCCAGAACAATCTACTTAATATTATCACATACAGTTTTATATAATGGGTTTGTCGGTATTATACTTTGATTATATTGCGAAATGAGCTACTGCTAACTGTTCTTACATAACGATTTTACAGTTGCTGTATGACAGACGGCGTGTTAAATTTCTGCAATTGGATAAAGTTTCTGCTATAGGATAATAATGGATAAAGCCAAAGAATCATGGGACAATGTTTTTGGCAACTTGTATAACAAGGAGGCACCAGGTACAATTTTTAACAAATACGATAAGTATGCTGACCAATATGAGAACGATGCCAGAAACCTTGGGTACGATTTACCAGCTGAAGTTGCGGCAATGGTAAAGAAACACGTGAACTGTGATAAGTCCACCAAAGTATTAGATGTTGGGGTTGGTACCGGACTCTTAGGTGTTAATCTAAGAAAACTGGAATGTAATTGCGTTTTAGATGGCGTGGATGCAAGTCAGGGTATGTTAGATGTTGCTGCCAAGCTGAAAGGCGTGTACTCCGATTTGAGGTGCCATATGTTGACGCCTGACAATCTTCTTCCGTTTGACGATAACAGTTATGATGCTGCGATTTCGTCTGGTTGTTTTAGCCCGATGCACATCAAGAGCGAGATGGTTG
This sequence comes from Ciona savignyi, assembly GCA_000149265.1. Lineage (NCBI taxonomy): Eukaryota > Metazoa > Chordata > Ascidiacea > Phlebobranchia > Cionidae > Ciona > Ciona savignyi. Next base: position 2,262,096 of record CH003275.1, read on the forward strand.
GAGATTTAGTTCGTGTGGTGAAGAAGGGGGGATGGATCATCGTCACCTTTAGAGGTGATGTTGAGTTTGCATCCTATAGAGACGGGATGGAGGCTTACATGACATCTCTGGCGGACAAAGGACAAGTGATAAAGGTTGAAGAAACAAACCCAAATTATTTTGCTGTCAATTATGCCCGTGAAGACCCAACCACACCAAGCATCGGAAAGTGTTATGTTCTTAGAAAATTATAATCTACAACAATACTATATAGTTAAAACGTTTTAATGAGTTGTTTGTAATGTGTCGACCGCTAGAGTGTGTTTTAAACTAGAAAGTGTCAATTTGACCTAACTGCATATTTTAGGTGGAAACGTTTTGGTCCCTATTTACCTTTTCAAAATTACACTTGATATAGGATAGGATATTCATGTTTATCCCCGTGAATGGGAAAACCCCAGGGGTTATCACACGGGCAATCGTCAGATCACCTCGCGCCCATCGTCGGGTTACCGGAGCTATTGCAGTGTGTTGTATGTGATAGACATGTTCCTTCAATTTGGTAGAACCCATCAATCCGCTGGGTTCAGGCAATGTCCGTAAAGTGCCTTGCCCAAGGACACAACCGACTAGCTAGCGACCAGTTTCGCACCTGCAACCTTTCGATTGAAAGGCGACGCACTTAACCGCTAGACCATCGGGCCGGACTAAAATATATATCACATACCACATACATACGTAGTAAATATCCTTCGTGCCTAAGTTACCTATCCTTACTTGGCTGTTGGTTTTAATTATGCCCGATTTTAGGTTTATTATTCGGTGTATACAAAAGATCTATCCAACTGTACCATATAGACACATAAATAAATTACTGGTGATTAAATTGTAGTGGAATGATATCATCATTAATTTGTTAGATATATAAACCATTAGAACTGTGTTTAGTCTGATTGACTGGTTTGAGTTGTGTTCAGGTTCAGGGATTCGGACAATAAGTTAAAGGTGGGTATGCTTCGCCCAGTCTTTTTTTTTGTTTTAAAAAGTTCAGTCTATTTAATTAGGGGGCCAACTGGACATTTTTTATACATATATATACAAATTGCGGTAACTTTTTTTAAATAATGCTTTTCAGATACGAGGTATCCGCTAATGCATACCAAAAATGCCACAGTGGACCATTTTTACATATTTTGGTCTGTTAACAAGTACCCTTTGGGGTTGTAAAATGAAAGGTCGATTCAAGTAAACAACATTTAGCATAGTGTCAATTCTGTCGGGTTTCCATATTATTTTTTTCAATTTAGTTTTTTATTCAAATAATAATGAAATGAATTGCTCAAATAGAATACAAAAGCTCTTGTACATGAATTGATTTCTTATACCTATTTAAAAGTGTAGCATAATTCGCTTAAATCAAGGTGTAATTTGTGTTTAAACAATTGTCAGTGTGTACTGCATACAATATGACTTTATTGTCATTTTTCCCACACGATAAAGCTATGCCACTAACTCTAGAACTCCCAATAACTTCCTCTTACATGGTTATCAGACTTCGTCGCTGTGAGACAAAAACGTCTAGCGCCGTAGCGCAACCAATAAAGATTATCGTTGTGGCCTGCTAACAGTATAACGGCTAATACTGAAGCAGAATATTATTGTTAAAACCGAAATTGTGAAGACTGATATTTTTGACGCTTTTAAGACATACGATTTATACTTTAGCGCTGAGAGGTCGATATTTTACCGCTCAACGAGTGCAGAGAACAATTTATTACTGCAAGACAACCGTTTTAACGTCGCAATTAGCCAAGAACTGTGCGTATATCGCCTTCACCTGTACATACGACTTATTCACTGGCGTTGTATGTTTGCTGTGCTCGTGTGTGAACAAGAATAAAATCAACCTTCCGTGACGGAGTTCGGCTGGAATCATTCCGGAGTCTCAGTGGCCAGGGAGCTTCAGGTCCATACTAGTGCTAGTCATAGGCGCTAATTAAGCCCCACAGCCCCACCATAAGGCCCCTTTACCCCACAAAAGTGTGTTTTTTTATTAAAATTATAATTATTTTTTACCAAGTCAAAACAATCCAGATATGTCGCTAAGGGTAGGAGTCATTATTCAACATTTTGGTATTTCGGAGGATTAAGCACAATGTGTAAGCATAGAAATATACTATTCTATGGTACAAGATCAAGTTCATAAAAAACTACCGATCCGCCAACTTTTCATCGCTTGTAGCGGTAGAAAATAGCGGTACCTCTAAATACTACAGGATCTCTTAGACCGCGTGGATCGCATGGAGCGCTTGAATCGCTTGAATCGCTAGGCGTTAGGAGTTAGGATTGGGCGATATGGTTTAGAGATTAGGGTAATCCCACGTCGTGCATGAAAAGACGTAATTTGACGATTTCCCATGTCATGTGGTGAGAATCTGCGTTTTGCCGTTTTGGCGTTTTCCCATTCATCTTTGATCAGAATTATACTATTCTATCGAGATGGTGCAACAAAAGTCGATAGATAGTCGTAAGAAGGAAAACTGTTCTCCTAAAACTATGGAAACTAATTCCAACCGTGCCCCGAAAAATAATCTCAACCCCAGTAGTCCAGAACTAATTCAAACTCTATAGGGTTCTTTAACTGCGTCTATAAAAGTAAACCCAATGCCCAAATCTTTATTTTATTTGGAGGATTCTTTCTTTTAAATTCCCATTCTATCCAGTTCCACATATTAAACGTATATTTTTATTAGTTGGTTTGTGATGGATGTGCGATTGTTTTGGGACCAGTAGCCCTCTAGGCTTTTCAGTATGGGCAATTGTGCCATCTTGTTTGGTTACATTTTACTATGCAGCTGGCACTTTATAAATACCGATGCTGCCTTGGGAATACAGACATCACCATCAAGCAAGACGTGGACTGTAACTGATACCGGTACCGCCCATCATCTCAAATGTGTTGCTGATGGATCAATGGGGATTTCAATTACGTGGCACAAAAATGGCATTGCCCTATCAGCCCTTGCACATATTATTCAGTGGGAGACTCAAAAGAATGGGCTGACATTTGAAAGTACGTTGCAGTTTCAAAGCCTGACTAGGCAAGATGAAGGAAGTTATGTATGTACTGCAACTAATCAGATGGGTGTAATGGTGTCTTCTAATGCAGCTACAGTGATCATCCTCGGGCCTCCAGTCATTACTGAAGGGCCACAGGATATTACAACTAATTTGCATAACTCATCGTTCCGACTTCCTTGTACTGCGCATGGTCCGCCAGATATTTCAAACATCACATGGAACTACGCATTGTTCGCAAACAACGGGCTCCTTGTGCACCGTGGAGAGATAACCGGCAGTCCATCCAACCCCTACCTTCTAGAACTACCTAGTGTTGATATGGTGATCACTGACAATGTCACACAGTACGATATTTCTTGCTCGGCAACGAATGATTTAGGGACCGTGACATCAAACATAGCAACTATTTATCTAAGAAGAGTGCCGACTTCCCCAGTAATAAGCCACGTGATACCTGGAAAAAATATGGCGGAAATCCGTTGGTTGGTTGATTTTTCCGATGTGCAGGTCTGTGTGGTGAAAGTAATGGAAGATGGAGGTGTTTTGGTTGCATCGAACCAAGTCTCTGCACCAACTAATGCCATTATAGTTCGAAATTTAAATCCCTCTGAACAGTACACCGCGCTCGTGAAATGCCATAACTACATAGGTTTTTCTAAATGGAGTGAACCATACAGCTTCACGCCAGCTACGAGTCTGGTTTCACCACAGAACGTGTCGTTGACTTTTAGCCCAAATCAAACCACTGTAAGTTGGCGAAAAACTCTTCACATTGTAAAGGGAAACCTTACAGGCTACCGGCTAGAGGTGTACGATGTTCGCAACTCAAATAAAAAATCCTATGAGTTCTCTAGTCAAACATTATCAGCAATTTTAACGGGTCTAACGACGCACATGGAATATGGTGTCAGAGTTTGCGGGTTATCGGGATCACAAAGAGGACCTTTCTCCCGCCTGTTAACATTTCATGTCCCAGAATTTATTCCCCCGTCTCCCCCTGATGTATCGCTGCTAAAGATCGAGATACACATCGCTGTGATCAACATTTCCTTTCCGGCCATTGGCACCCACCCAATCACAAGTTGCACTGCAATACTTTCCTCACAATTCCCACAGCCGATAAGAACCCCTTACACATCAAGCCGTAAAATAATCGCACTCTCCGGGCTTAGACCTTATACTTTGTACAACGGAACTGTATCTTGCATCAGTAAAGCTGGGCATTCAGGCAGCAGTAATCTTTTCACATTTCGAACTTTGCCAAACATTCCAACTATCAGTCCAGACGGTGTTTCTGCCCTAAAACTTAACGATACAAGCGTAAATATAACTTGGCTTCCTATCAACCCAATTTTAGTCAACAATGCTCCTTTTCATTATAAAGTTTGCGTTAATGGGCTAACCCAACAACTGTGTAAGAACACAACGGACAGTAACATCATAATAAGCTCAATCAAGCCAGGAAAAAGCTTGGCGTCTGTGTACATTTGTACACGGTCGGGGTGTGGAGTTGCGAGTAGCAGCAGCTTTAAAATATCCACTGACATGGTTAACACTGGAGAATCCTTCACCCGAACGCCAACCATTTCGAATAATAGTAATGGTGCTTTTGTTGTAATAACCATTGTTATTGTTATCTTAATATTAACAATTGTTGCAGCCTTTTGTTATTGTTTCAAAAGGAAATCGGCCAAACAAAGGGAAAACATGGTATCGTATGACCAGGTATCTGGGGGCGGAACTCTGAAAACTCTGAATGATTATTACACCCCAATGTCGAACAACGGGTCAATGTCCGTTACAGCTCAGTTGGAGGATATGGTCCGGGATGTGCTAATTGAGAATAATCGAGTCGAACTTGACGTGGTTTTGGGAGAAGGAGAGTTCGGTTTTGTATATAAAGCCCAGCTCAGTGCAGGGGATAAAGACGCATATGCTGGCGAGGTTCATGGAAACGTGGCAGTGAAGTCGATTAAAATGAACGGATATGCATTTAGCGAGGTGGAGAGTTTTATTAAAGAAGGCCTGCGGATGAAAGATCTTGACCACCCTAATGTGATGCGTCTTATCGGGATCTCATTCACTGAAGAAGATGAAGACCGGCATAATCTTGTTACTCCGCTGGTGTTGTTGCCTTACATGCCAAACGGTGATCTGCGCAGTTACCTCTTCACGCTGCGAACTTCAGGTTTATCAAAGAAGATGACGGTTCATAAACTGCTTCTTTTTGCTCTGGATGTTGCCAAAGGGATGCAATATTTGGCGGAAAGGAGTTTTATTCATCGGGATTTGGCCGCTCGAAACTGCATGCTGGATGGCGATTATAACGTGGTAGTGTCGGACTTTGGTTTATCGCGTAAAGTTTACTCAGAGAGTTATTACCGACAGACCCACATTTCAAAAATGCCGGTAAAGTGGATGGCAATCGAGAGTTTAGTGGACAACGTTTTCACCACCAAGTCCGACGTTTGGGCGTTCGGCGTGACGGTTTGGGAAATACTTTCAATGAGTCAAACACCGTACCCTGGGGTCGCGAACCACGAGGTTCACCAGCTGCTGCGAAATGGAACTCGGTTAAGCAAACCACCTCACTGCCCCGCCAAGATCTGGTACCGAGCAGTGTTTCCATGCTGGACGGTGCAAGTTCACGAGAGGCCTAGTTTTGACGATATTGTGGAAACACTGGAGGATATCACGTCGCATCCAACCGACGAAATAGTTGTCCCGATTGAAGAAATACAAATAACAACATCAACTGGGTATGAGGAAGTGGGGAGTTACAACATGGCTGATGACACTGCCAAACCACTCATTCAATCTGGGGAAGTCGTGCAATTATAGTACCTGCACTTATGGAAAGCATCAGATATGGCTACAAGGTAATTGGGCTGTTTGCAACTAACAATCTGAAGTACTTACACCAATTGTTTTTACTAAATGATATGATTGAACAAATAAGTGGATAATATGTTTATTGTTTTAAGTAGATAGTGTGTGAATAGTTTTATTTTTTAGCTTGTCGACTCTCAGCTGAAGGGTTGCAGATTCGAAATAGATCGCTTGCTAGTTGATTGTATCCTTGGCAAGTTACATTGCTTGAACCCAGTGGAATAATGAGTTCTACCAAAGTTTTCAAATCATGCACAACATTGGAATAGTTCCAGTAACAGCGGTGTGCACAAGGTGATTTGACGATTACCTGTGTATTAAAGCCCATTTTGTTTTTCCATTCAAGGGGATAAACAATAAATAGGGATATTTTAGTGGATGATATGTAAATTGTTTCTAGTGAAAGGTGTGTAAATTGTTTATGTCTTAAATTGTTAGAAAATGCGGGTTATAAAAAATTTATATGTTGGATAACGTGTGAGGACTGCAGTATTTTATATCTAAGAGGTTAGTATCATAAAACATTTTCATAAAGTGCCATGCCCAAGAACACAGCAGTGTGTAGGGATATACCCAAGAGCAAACTAGAGACTGCTGCCCAAAATTAAGTTCTAAACCCCATCATAAATAGGACGACCATGTTTAAAACCACTGGGATGTGATCATTTTAAGTCAGCTGCATGATAATTACATCTGTCCTTATTCTCCAGGCAGCCTGGCTTACAATAAAAGTAAGATCTTCCACCAATAAAGAAGACTTTGTAAAGAACATTTACCCGGGTCATGTTAACTTGTCTACCAATATTAAAACTTTGTAAAGAACATTTACCTGATTCATGTTAAAGTTGTCTACCAATGTTAAAACTTTTTAAAAAACATTTACCTGATTCATGTTAAAGTTGTCTACCAATGTTAAGCGTGCTATATATATGTGCAAATCATACCCAACTGTTTATCTTACCGGACATTTTTACCTGTAAAACACCCAGTTTGAATTTAAAATATTTCATTTTTTGTAAACTTATTGCAGTATATATTTTAGTTTGTGGTGCTATAATTAATCTAGCTTGAGTAATGAACCAAGTAAAACAGAAGATTTGGGTCTAAATTTAAATTTTAAACTGACAAAATGAATAATTTTAAACTACAATTTTTGCATTACTGTTAGACAATCCAGAGTCATAAATCTTATAAAGATTGCTACATATTTCTGCTTAAACACGTTTTATACAGAGACTAGAATATTTCAAACCTTTCTTTACCACCAGTTACCAATGCAAGTGCAGTGTGTTAAATAACTAATTTATTGCTTCAGATTTTGCTCAAACCCTTAAAAACTGGGTTCGGGAAAAGTCACTTTCCCAAGAGTAAGCTCCTTTAAAAAAATGAAAAACTATGGAAAATACCGTACTTTAAACAGATATTCCAAATTGTTATTGTGTTTCATTTCATGCATCCCAGCATTTAAGCATTCTTCTGTATTTTATTCATATAATTCTCTTGTTTTACTTTAGATATAGATAGCGTGCTTGTAATATGTTGCACATTATATCCGCTTTCTACCCAAGTTTAGTTACTGCTATTGTTTTTAAACTTTACAGTATCTAATACATTGGCCCCCTTTTGTAACATATATATGTCTTACCACTTTCCAACACATTGTTTCGAAATTAATTTCGTCATTTGCCAAAGTGTTACTGAAACAGACCAAATGTGTTTTTGCACTTGTATTGCACTATATATTACCAGTTGCAACATGCAGTTGTTTTGATGATTTTATTTTTACCTTGAACTGCAGTATGCGTGTATATACAAGTTTATGTGTGTCATTGAACATTTATGCTTTTAGTGTATTGTCTTACATGATGTACATTCTGATTTTGTATACTAATGGTGTTGTCCGCAATTTAAATAGTTGAAAAATAAATGCTAATTAAATAATGTTGACAAATTAACAGTTGACAAGTAAGTATAATTAATTATCATCGACAAATTCTTATTTGACATGGAAGTGTTAATTAATAACATTGACAAGTAATATTGGTTTTCAAATAAGTGGTAATTAATTAACATTGACAAATTATATTGGTGTTCAAATAAGTGGTAATTAATTAACATTGACAAATTATATTGGTTTTCAAATAAGTGTTAATTAATTAACATTGACAAATTGTATTGGTTTTCAAATAAGTGCTAATTAATTAAAATTGACAAATTATCAGTTGAAAAATAAATTCCTAATAATTACCAAAAAGCATTGTGTTAGGACAGATAAAAAAACATTTGCCTTAGGGCAAATCGTTTAGATAATCGTGGTCTGATATTGCTAATATAGTGGCAACAAGTTTCTTTTACTGGAGACGGTGCTTACTTTTTAAAATTAACTTGAATATGTGTGAAAATTAGATTTGCCTTTGTATTTGTTAAGTTAGGGAACTAATAACATCTTCATCAAAACTAATTAAGTGTAAAATTAGATAAAAAGTAAAATTTATAAACATTGATTGTGATAACATAACCTTAACTTAAATATATTTTCTATTCATTATATCCGAACACTTTTTTACCCATGCCAAACAAAAACTTTACATTTATACCTAACATTGTCGCAAACGCGAAATTGGGCAAGTTAAGTGTCGGTCTCTGGCCATTTTATTGCAGTGAATATCTATACTATTTGAGCTCCATGTGAATCTGACACATTCACACCGTTCTACAGATGTAATTTGAATATTTATCATTGTACCTGATAAAAATAGTATAATCACGAAACAAGCATTCAGATGGAAACCTGCTATGTTCTGTCCCATTGCTCAAATAGTTATTTTCTTATTCCATCCAGTTCATGAACACTAGTTTTCACGACCATTACATTTTATACTTTAATTTTACACCCTCCAATGCAAAATAAACTTCTGTAAAATGCAAACAAAATTATACCAATTTTGCATAAAATAAAAAAATGCATAAAAATAGACAATAGGAAAAAAGCAAATGAAAGGAAAGAACAACAAAAACTGTCAATGAAAAGATGTCATCTGTTTGGACAAGATCGCCTCGTGTGGCCAACTTCCCTGCACAAGCCGCACGTCGGTGCTTTTCTGGAGCGCCCGGCTGGCCGTGGTTGGTTTGGCTGTTGCGTGTTGTACTGAGATGGTTGAGCTAAACGATAAGAGGGAGTTGTGTTGTGTTGGCCTGCGGATTAGTCTAGTTATTAAGTGCATCGTCTTTCAGCTGAAGGGTTGTAGGTTCGAAACTGGTCATTAGCTAGTCAGGTGTATTCTTGGGCATTAATTGACATGTTGTTGTTATTTTTTAAATTCAAATTTGAAAAAAGTGGTATGTGCCTAGGAAAGGGACAGTAAACACTGCTGTGTATAAATCAACGAAGCATAATTTTAGGCTCGAGCCACAAAACTGTTCATTTAGTAAAAACACTATACCAAATACCAACGAACCTGGTACAGCATCTTCCCACTCGAAGAAGCCACACTGTTCCGCTCTGGGTTTGTCGCAAGTGTAAAACACTCGGCCTTTGTTCGGCCCATCCTTCTGCACAGTGCGTTGCACAGCTTGTATATTGCATTTGCACATCCTGTCACCGGAGCCGGCGTTTTGTTGCGGCCTGAAAATGATCACACATGGCTTTTTTGGGTTCGTATTTTCCGTGCTCACTATATTAATTAAGGATAGGATAGGATATTCATGTTTATCCCCGTAAATGGGAAAACCAAGGAGGTTAACACACGGGCAATCGTCAGATCACCTCGCGCCCATTGTCGGGTTACCGGAGCTATTGGAGTGTGTTGTTTATGATTGACACGTTCCTTCAACGGCCGGAAATAAAAAAAAAAAGATTACATTATTGAAAAATAGATTTAAACGTCCCATAGTGTACTGTTAAAATCGATATCTTTAATATAACTCATATTACATTCATGCAACCACAGCTATTGAGCTAAGTCAATGTCCATTAAGCACCGTGCCCAAAGTAGCCAGGTTGAATGTCAAACCCCCAGATAACTGATTAAGAAGGCAATGTATATTCAAGTATATTTGCACTCAGAAGTGTTGAGTTAGGAATAGTTGTTATGCATTTAACAGAACACTTAAGATAACATTACACTTAAAATAACTTAATAAAACCAACCTAACATTAATCAAGTGTATGCAACAATATGCATACTTAATCATAATGTACCATTGTTTTGCACTCAAAATCTAGAAATTCATATTTACCTGTGGTTTGAGAATGAGGTAGGAGGTGTAGCAGGTTGACGTGGCGATTGACGGTCATCAGCCCATAGGAAGAAGTCACAACCCCCACTTTGTTTGGAGCATTTATAAAACTGTCTTCCAGTATTAGGGCCCTCCCTTCTTACAGTGAGCACGACCGCCATCTCACTACAATTGCACATGGGGGTATTTTCATTGTTGTGTGGAGGGGGGTGAGCCGGGGTTGGCATTTTTCGCTTCCCTCGTGTTCCACCCCTGGGTGCGGCTGTACCGGGTCTTGCCCCTCTGGACCCCAGTACTCCAGGCCCTCTCCCTCCTCCCCCTCCCCCTCTCCCACCTACTCCTCCTCCTCTCCCAACTCCTCTTCCTCCCACTCCTCTTGGAGCAGCTCTTCTGGAGGAGAAACCTCCCCTTTGAGATTGCTGGCTCACAACAGGTTGGTCGGAACACACATACCTGCCAATCGGGAATATATTTCACGTCATGAACATAATTATGAAAACACTACATCAGTAGATTCTACAATGTTGCACCATTACTTTATGCTCACTGTCATGCGACCACAGCTATTTCAATATGTTGCAAATTATGGTGACAATGTTAATTTTTATTTAATCCATTTATTCACTGGGTTCAGGCAACATCCATTAACTGGCTTGCCCAACAACAACTAATAGCTAGTTGCGATTCAACCACCTTTTCCAATTGCTTAGCTGACGCACTATAAATGTTCTAATCATTCAAATATTTTTAAAATCTCATATATAACTAACCATATTTAATAAAAATGAGGTTTAATTTGAATATTATTGGTATTTAAAGTACCAATATGCACATAGAAAACACAGTCAAAATGTTAGAAAAATAAACTTTTATAACTTAAAAGTCAAGAAATGACCTTTTAATTTTAGCGTCACAAATAAGTGAAGCAAGCAGCCCATTATGCTGTAACATCAGGAAACCTATTATATCTTAAAATTTATACGGATTTAAATTATATTCACCTCAGACCCAGCACATTAGTTACATCATCATCACAACCCCCAATGCAAATGATCTGATCGGAACTGAAGTAAGCTGGAATGCTCCGTGGGTTCAACTTGACATGGACTCTGGGGGTTTAGATTTGTTACACCAAATGCAGTTAAATTTGTCCCCAATTAAAATTTATTAAATTCAGTTCCTCTCCAGCAATTTGCAAACAAATTGTTGTAAATTCTAGAATTGTATTTCTCGTCGAATAAGACTGCTGTAATTTTTAAATAATATCTGATTGATAAGAACATTTGTTCATTAATTTTTTGAACAGTTTTAGACCAGACATTTTTGATCTGTATAAGTTTATCTGTGCAGATCCCCAGTTTATAAAATCCCGCCACTTGTTTCACCCTATCCTGTTTTAACTTGTAATCGTTTCATCGTTTCAGACTAAACGTTTTAGTCACCTAATAAAAAGGAATTAGAGAGCTACTAGCATTTTTATTTACTGATGCGGCACAGAGAAAATTCAGGACCAAAGTCAACCAGACGTGTTTATTACAAGATTATTTAATGAAATCAAGTCTTCAAATAATATATCCAAAGTCAGGAAGGCAAATAAGTGTCAGGGCTATTATTTAAATGTTTTTAAAAGCATTGCTACACGACTGTTTATTATTGTAGAACAAGTATTGTAGAATAACCATGACAATTTTGATGCAAGAAGACACTGGGATAAAACTTGGCCCAAGTACATATCTAATGATTTTATGTTTTATGATTTAATTACAGAGCTAGCCGACTTAAAAAATAAATCAAAAAGAAAACAAATGTTGTGTCCCTGTACGGATCTGACTAGTTAGATTCGGCTTACAATCTAAAAACCGTATGCTTTATTCAAAGCGCAAGTTGACTTGAAAAAAGCACCAAAAAGAAGACAGCACACCTTGCTTTAGTAGATCTGACTAGCTAGGGACTGGTTACGATCTAACCTTCTTCTGACTGACAGTCATATAGTCTAATCACAGAGAGAGCCACCAAAAAGAAAAAAAATTCCAAAAAAAAGACAGCACACCTTGATCTAGTAGATCTGACTAGCTAGCGGCTGGTTACGATCTCACCATCTTCCGACTTACAGTCCTATAGTCTAATCACAGAGCGAGCCACCAAAAAGAAAAAAATTACCAAAAAAAAGACAGCACACCTTATTCTAGTAGATCTGACTAGCTAGCGACTGGTTACGATTTCACCATCTTCCGACTTACAGTCCTATAGTCTAATTACAGAGCCAGCTTAAAGTGGAAAGAAATAACACAGCACTCACTGATGGACAGGTGATGGTTGGCAGTTCGGACAAACAGATGAATCTACGGTGATATCCAGCACAGAGGAAGGAAGGAACAACGCGTTCCTGCAGTTTGGGTACCCGGTGCACGACAGCATGAATCTGTGGTGAGGCGAGGACGGTTAGACTTTTGGGAACCATTGACTGAAATAAACTACACCGAAGCATAATACATGAATTGTTTGATTGTCTGAGTAAAAAACATAAGTCGTAATTAAAATTTGGAAAAAGCACTATTCAAAACTTACCTTATAAGGATAAAAATTATAAATATGGGCTTTATATAATTTCCAAAACTTACCTTATAAGGATAAAAATTATAAATATGGGCTTTATATAATTTCCAAAACTTACCTTATAGAGATAAAAATTATAAATATGGGCTTTATATAATTTCGAAAACTTAGCTTTTTTTGGACTAAACTATACAGGGAGCATAGAAAAAAATTACCAAATCTACCCAGTCTTACCCTCCATCTCTCTTCTTCTTTAATATCATATCCTTCCCACAGCGGGGGCATGGTCTCACAGGTGGGGAAGCCCCTGATGGGTTGAGCAGGTTGGAACCCTCCACACGGGTCGCATCTCCAAAGTAAGCCGACAACGCTTCGTCTAATCTGTGCGATTCGGAATGAAACTGTTATGAAAAGAAATGAAAAAAACGTACAGAAACATCCAAATATTTAGCTTAGTGGGTTAAAGTGTCAGCTTTTAGCTTAAGGATTGGTTTGAAACTAGTAGCTAGCTAGTCAGTTATGTCTGCACTAGCTACTCGGTAAGTGGACATTGCCTAAACCCAGTGGATTAAGGGAAATAACATCTGGATGGTTAGCTTATCTGTAGTGTCATATCGTGTTTAAAAATCCTGGGATTAAATAGAATGCGGACTTATTTTTATAGTTTACAGTAAATAGCGCAATACACCGGGTTTAACTTTTCTCTTTCCGTTCACATGAGCTAAATCGCTGTATCTGTAACACTTCTAGGGTTCGTGTATAAGGCCATGTAGTTTGTGCCTAATCTTGTATTAGTAAAAACCACAGCAGGATACAACTGCTTCCTAAATCGTACAAATTACAACTGCCAAAAATGGCTAAACAATTAACACATGTACGTACGATGAAAAAAAGGAAGCAAGGAGCACCCTAATAATCAAAGGCAGAGCGAAGAAATGACACCATTACATATCCACGATTATTTTAATCTGCAAGAAAACTACCCACTTATCAGCTTTTTGTATTGCCTCCTGGAACACGGATCTGTAAGTGGAAATATGGCGTTGTAAGACGTCATTCTTGTTGGCCGTTCCATCGCAGATTCGACGCAGGTCGGCTTCCAATTCCGCTCGTAACTCGGGTCGTGACATCGCGTACCCCATCAGGTCGTAACCTGGGGAGCATGGGAGGGTTGAAAACTTGCCTTATGGCAGGGGTTCGTAAATGCTGTGCCATGGCCCACTGGTTAAACAAGTTATTAATGTCAAGTTAAAAAAGTTATTAAAGTGTGTTGAATATGATCGAGATGCTTATTAAGATTTTAGAGCCTATTAATACATTGGGTTCTTGATAATGTCCTGAAAGTGCCTTGCCCAAGGAAATCATCTATCAAGATAAAGTGCCTTGCCTATTTTCATTCCCACAACCTTCTGGCTGACAGAGTGGCGACGCTTACCAATTAAGCTATCCAATAAGACAAGACTAGCAAGTGGCTTTTTGCCTGTCGTGCAATACTAGCACATACCCTAGTTGCCTGAACCCAACAGATTAATGAGTTCTACCAAATTAAAGAATTGTCTCAATTATATCTGACGGTGGGTGCAAGGTTATCTGACGATTGCCCGTGTGTTAACCCCCTTGGTTTTTCTATTTACGCGGATAAATATTAATATTCTATCTTACCCACCCACAGTTGGTTTGTCAAAGACAGATGGACAGCTAGGTTTAGCATAACATTGTATAACTAAAAAAATTATTGTTTCGTAATGTACATTTACAGACCTAACAATTTGGGGGAACATGCGCAATGCAGGATAAAAATAATCTTGCCATTATAATGTAAATTAGATATGTAAAGGTCTAAAAATTTGATTGGATTTTAAAAATGAATTTTCGAATGATAATAATGTTAAATATTAGTTAAAATCATAACGTTGAAGTTAAAAGATGCATATTTTTAGCTGACATTAGTGGGCAAAATTAAAAAGAAAGGGGTAGAGTTTGTATCCCTACACCCCCCTAACTTTACACAATGGCCACCCCACAATTTATTAGAATCTCATAGTCCCAAATACCAATAAGCTTGTTGGTGACTTAGTTAAACGATTGAACCTCTTTCAATCGAAAGGCTGTGGGTTCGAAACTGGTTGCTAACTGGGCAGTTGAGTTTTGGGCAAGACACTAAACATTTTGCCTGAACTAAGTAAAAACGGAATTCGCCTGAACTAAGTAAAATGACGGTTATACCAAATTAAAGGAATGTCCAAATCATACACAACACACTGCAATTGCTCCGGTAAACTCAATTGTGGGCACTGATGATTGCCTTTGTGTTAAATGCCAGTTAATCTTCCCATTAACAGGGATAAAATATGAATGTCGGATCCTTATGAAATAAAAGAAACAATCAAGTCCCACCTTCCACTAATCCCATTCCCAATTCCCCTGGTAAGAATCGTTGGTCGTTCGTTAACCCCACGTACATCCTCTGTTTTATGGTTTCTATGTGTTCCGCATGAGTGGCGTCGGTACCTGCAAAGATTTTTGTAACTTGATTGTACCTGATGTTTTAGTAATGATGACAATTATATCTCAATACTATGCCATTCTCGCTACTAACCAATTTAATAGTACAGTAATCTGTAGCCAATTTATAAACCCCTCATTATGTAGATTTTCTAATAAAAATATAAAAGCCATCAGTCTTGAAAGAGTTAAAGTAAAAAGTTGTTGGTAATATTGAAAAAATCAAATTATTACAATATAGAAAAGCGTAAGGAGGCCTAAAGTAAAATAATATTAATAAATTCGTAATACAAAAATAAAACCAATTATAAAAATTATTAATATTAATAAATTAGTAATACAAAAATAAAACAATTATAACCTAGAACAGTACCTAACTCTTGGGGTTTTCGAGGGCCACATTCCATTTCGAGAAATGTGCAAAAAGGCCAGATTGACACCCCTAGAGAACACAAGGTAGGAAATAAAAAACAAACCAATTCCATGTTTATCCATAAGAGATATGAGATCAGCTTCTGTGAGTAATGGGAAGGGGCAGTTGTCCTTCCACTGGTCATTCGAACGTCAGTCGGTTCAAACTGATCTCCAATCTCATAAACAGCGATGATCTGAGGATTAAAATCCAATCATTTTTTGTGGGGATTTGATCGTTTTTTTTTTTGTTTTAGCTGTTTTCGGTTGTTTTAGCTGTTTTAGGTTGTCGGATTGTTAAATGGAAGGGTTGGATTTGAAGTAAGTAATTGGTAGTATTTTATTACTTTACTATATGTACACAAAGTTTGAGTTTTAAAGAATCATTTTAACTACAGTAGTATTACTTCAACGACGGTTTAGTATAATAGATAGATAGATAGTTGGCATGGAACATATATTATCTTCTTAGTGGTCAAGAGAAGTTTGAGCTCTAGTGATTCAGTTGTGTAAAAAGAACTTAAGCAGACATTGCTAACTCGGTAGATTAATGGGTTGTAATAAAACTAAAACTGTCTTTGTTGTATTATACTCTCTCAGCAATATGTTCTACTAATTTAGGTTACTATACAACATATTTATTTCCAGATGATATAAGCAGGGTGTAGCTGCAGTAATTGCTTTATTGCTTATGTTTATATTATATTAGAGTTGTGCTCTATATTTACTTTAGGGTAATCAACTTTTTTCCAATTTTATTTCATTGATTTGGATTACTAGTATAAATGTATTGGATGTCTCATGCACCACAGATATATTTTCATTTATATCCTGGTTTAAATAAATATAAAACTATACACTTATAAAAATGCTACCAGAAACACCAAAGAAGTACATCAGAAGAAATACTTATTTATACCAAGTATTAGACTTTAGTTTAGTTAAGTTTATTCATTTTATTCGCCAGTATTGAAAAATGGCAAACAAATAAAATCACGACACAGGAACAGGAAAAGACGACAAAACGAACAGTCGTTAAAACAAGTCATTTAAAAAAGGATATAATTTAATAGCGGACGCCAAACCTAAGCATTAGAACAATAATATGCAAACAAAATTTAATTAAAACCAAAACAATAGACTATAAACACTACCCTAGCAACCTTTTTTGATTCCCGACATATTTAGAACCTTACTTAATTTGACTGCACATTGCAAAATTGCATGTAAAAATTGTAGGTCTTCTGACAAGCATATACATATTATATTAGCAAAGCGTCTGAAAGTCGTAATATTTAATTTTGCAAAAACTAACCTTCCCATTCCAGCGGTCGTAGTAATAGACCTCGAGGTAATTCCGCTCGATTATCATCAAACCTTGAACTGAGAAGCTTTCCCCTCCCACTTCAATTTCGACCGACGTTTCTTGGCCCTTTGGACGTCATTTAGTTGGAATCATTTAAAAACTCAAACATCGTATACGAAGCGTATAATAGGATCATTTATAAAAAAAAATGGAAACATAAAAAGGCGACAAATTGACAGTTGTTAAAACATGTCTATAATCCAATTAATATTATGTAGGTAGGTATAGCCAGACATGGCCACCAAATCTAATGTATAAAAATAAAAACTAGAAAAAGTGTTTCGTTTGAATCCTAATTAATACACTTTTAAGCCTTAAAGAAAATGTCTTACAGGGGAGAAAACAATGTTATTTACCTTAGCGTCACGATGACAACATGCCAGGAAGTGTCGGGTTATCAGTTCGTAGATTCTTGCATTGTTTCCCTGGGTTGTTTGGTTACAATGGTAAGATAGGTTACATACAGCGATGGGATTCAAGAGGTTCGCATGGGTTCGGTCGAACCCGTTCTTGGAACGTCGGGATAATCACCGATCCGATTCTTGCTTTTTTACAGACATTAGACTTTTTAGGGAACCTGTTGTAAGTAAGATACAAAAAAGTACCTGTTCTTAAAATTTTAAATCCCATCACTGGTGACATACACATGTTTATAGCTATGGGTGGATCAATAAGATATCCATGTTTAATCCCCATGATTGTATGTGTATTCAACACCCTTTTTTCCAGTTTTTTTATTCATGTAGTTAAATCACGAATACGCTATCCTATATACTTTGGCTTTTAAATAACCAAATAGCGAGCATTTTGTTTAATGATGTACAATTATTCCTGTGCATAAATTACAAACAATCCGTTGGTGCATAAACATAAGTAGCAGTGGATCCTTGGACTACTGGGATCTGGGACCATGAATGTAGACCTAAACCACCCTTACTTCATTTAAGGCAATTATATCGGAAATTACCGTCAAATGTGGGGCTGCTTTCGTCGGGTGTATAGGAGGGTGAGCCTGGTCCGATTTGTGTCCGTTTCTCGGTTGGGGTCCCCCGTTTAACCCCAGCAATCTGCTTGCAAAACCACCCCAATCAGGGTGACTGGTTTGCTCTTGGACTAACCTTTCAAGGTTGAAGTCTTTGGGAAATGAGTTGGTTTCCGTGCGTGGGTAGCTGATGTACCTGGACATTTTTGAACCAATTATAAGTTTTGTAGACACTTTTTTTGGTAACTACTAAAAGAATAGATGGGAAACTTGTATAGCTTAGCATATATGATATTTCATTGGACCATCAGTCAAAGGGTTTCAGGATCGAAACTAGCTGCTTGCTATTTAATTCAGTATTTTTAAAGACCACTTACCTACTGAAAGATACTTGATAACAGTATTAAAACAACTAAAAATAGCAATGACATCAACATATTCCACATTGCTCTGGTAACCCGAAAGTGGACATGGGGTAATCGAGAGATAACCCATGTTACAAGGCCTTTTTTTGTCCTACCAACAGGAATAAAGTGGGGTATCCTGTAACTAACCAGTGTGCCACAATACAAGAATTGAACTTTTAACTTCCCATTGATTTACTAACACACACGGAAGCACCACCTACCCCTGGGTGTACAGGGACTCTGCAATTTTCATCGTCTCCTTTGCGTTTATCCTCAACTTTCTCGACGCAAGTTTCTCTAACTCAACAGTGTCCATGGCGAGCGGTCGCCACCGGCTTCGTGGCCGACTGCTCACGTTGGTTACCGTGGCAACGACCGGCGTCTCCGAG
>CH003275.1:2281085-2342291 GCA_000149265.1 Ciona savignyi
TCGGACCGTCAGCCTCATCTTGAGTGGTGGTGTGAACAACTGCAGTTTTGCAGCAGTTTAAAAAAATGGCGAAAACAGATGTTATTTAAGATAAGTACATTAATCTCATAAGATAGAAAAACGCAACAGAAGGTATTATAACAGAGTTATTTGATTTACATACACCGCACCTCCGATTACATAGAGCGCACATAGTTATCTAAGGGAATAATAAAAGAAGGTAAAGAGGAAGTAAGGAATACTTAATTAAAAATAAAGATTACAGCACTGGGGTTAGAGTTTAGTGAGTTTGGGGTTGGGACTAGTGTTTGGGACATGTTTATTTTTAGTTGAAATAAAAAGATATTCTACAGACTCCCAATCACCCCAAGCAAATGTCTAATTCATTATCTTTACCAATCATTTACCACCCGGTATCTATTTTTAATGAAAAAAAAATATGCACAACATAGCAAATTTAATTATATGGTAAAACATCTAGAATAGGATTCGAAATACATTATTCTAGAATATTCTTGAATACCTAATTATCTTATATTGTGCACCCCCCCCCCCTCCAAAAAAAATATTGACCTTCGATCTTCCAAAAATCTTCCGGTTGAAATTGCTCTCTCGCCTTGTACCTTTCCACGACAAACCCGAGCGTGGGGAACTGACAGCTTCCGTAGCTGATCAACTTGTCCGCTAGAGTGTTGGGAAAAACCTTTTGTAGTCGGAGGGTCTGAAACCTCGTGAATGCTGCGCCTGGAACGTTCTTGTTTGAAATATTTGCAGTAATACAAAGTTTTTGGAGCTTTTAGAGAACTGTTAGGATATCCAGGAGTTTTATATGGCAGAAGATAGGAATGTTTATCCCTATGAATGGTGTTATATATTCAGCAGTTTATTGCGTGGGGAAAATTGTAAGTTGTAACACTGAAAACTATTATCGGATATATGAGCAAGTCACGCTGGGCCCAAGATCATAGAGAACAACAACAAATTCCTGTGATTAACCTAAAATCAGTCAACCGAGTAACGTCATAAATACAAATAAAGACAGTTTTTCAAATTAACCGTTAATTTGCAGCCCTTAGCCTATGCCCCCTTCACCCACTTTTTCAATTTTAAATACAAAACACAAAACTGTAAAAAACTTCAATCTGGACTGTTAACCATCATCAATATCTACGAAACAAAACAAAAATATGGACAGCTTAAAATTATCAAAAATTAGAAATCTACACCGCTGTGGATTAGATAAAAGGGGTACTGTTATCACAACCAGTGACCACTGTCAGGTCAACTAGACATATTAAAGTAATTTCATTATAATTCTATGTTACATTATTTTTTATTTGTGTTTCTCACTGATAAGAATGACAGTTGTCTATCGGTGCAATATATAACTGATATTTTCTCAAAACTGAGCTAAAAATAAATCTTCCTGTTATAATAAAAGCAAACAGATATAAATACGGAGATAAATTTCAGTAGTTTTTTGGAGAAAATATGTAGTTCGATGGACCGCAAGGAGGCATCATGCCCTATGCACATAACTAACTAACTAAATTTCAGTGTTTACCGATCCTAAGATCGAGTTCTTGACGTACGTCCACGGCATCACTGACCCTCTGATCGGGTTGTTGAAGATTAGTGCACGCCGATTTGATCGACCTGCCAATTTTGAAAAGGTATTGTTGAAAAAAGAAATTTCTATCAATGAAAAGGCTGAAAAAGCTTTGTTCCAAAAAATGTATCCAAAATACGGCACAGACTATTTAAACATTTTTTCGTAAAGTCTATGCTAAGAAGTAGGTGAAGTTAAAAAAAATATTTTGATTTCTCAATCATCTATTTTTGGTTAGTTTAGGAACATAAACTTTTTTAAGGGTTTAATGTCTGTATTTGACCATAAAAGTGCCCATAGCACTGCTACAAAAGCTACTTTTTTCCAACACCTCATTTAGACCAACAAAATTTTATATAATATTGATGTAAAATTCTATTTAGTATTTCCGAATTTTGTTATTTTAATCACCTGTCTGTTATTTCAGAAAACCTTGCTCGATAGACAGGTATGTTCGACTTTATGTTCCTACAAATATTGATGATTTCAAATCCAATATTCTCTCCTTCTCTGTCGCAATCCGTCCAAATAACAAGTGCTTGGCTGTTACGAACCTCTCTTTCCAAAGTACGCTGCAATGAAACTCTTGTAATAAAACCAAAAATAACTTTATTTCAAGCCCCTTTAAAATTTTGTGTACTAAAGTAACGAAGAAAATATTTAGTTTAGTTTATTTATTTTTGTTGTAGTATTAAATAACAATGGCTAAAGGCAGCCATGGCTAATAACACAAGAGGCTATCCTTGTTTCGATTCCACCACCTTCTGACTGACGGTTCAGCTTCAGCATGAACGAAAAAGCTGAGAGGCCAAATGCCAGTTGCATACTTATCTATCTGGCTGGTTAGTCTGGCGGTTAAGTGCATTGCCTTTCTATTGAAAGGTTGCAGGTGCGAAACTGGTCGCTAGCTAGTCGGTTGTCTCCTTGGGCAAGGCACTTTACGAACATTGCCTGAACTTAGTGGATTAATGGGTTCTACTAAATTAAAGGATCCTGTTTGTCATACATATTGCACTGCATTAGCTCTGATAACCCCAATGGTGGGCGCGAGGTGATCTCACGATTGCCTGTGTGTTAACCCCCTTGGTTTTCCCATTCACGGGGATAAATATCCTATCCTATCCTATCATATATTAACATAACAAAAACCATATTCCATATACCTTGATATCAACCATGTTTTCCGTCACATTTTTCTCAACGTCCACATCAAACAGACTCAATGGATGACAAGAGTACCTGTTTGCAATTTATCTAGTATTGAATTTACTTTTCAGTTATAGTTGAATAGTAGTGATATTCAATTCCCTTTTGTGTGTGTGCGGAGGTACCAAGATGGTCTTTAGTTCAGGATAAAAGTTTATCCTTATGAATAGGAAAACTCATGGCTGTTTACATACAGGCAATCGTGAGATTACCTAATACTCAGTGTCATGTTACCGGAGCTAATGCTGTATATTTTACGATTAAAAAGTGCCTTTAATTTCGCACAACCCAGCATTCCACTGGGCTTACGCAATTTTCACTAGTGTTTTTACCAAGCACACAACGGACTTTGTTAGCAACCAGTTTCAACCTGCAACTCTTAGGTTAATCAGCTACAAACTAACCCATTAAGTTAATCGGTCAGCTCTGAAGGCAAAAGACTGCGATTTACATATTATAACTAGCAACTGCACAAGTCAAGCATTGCAAGTTTTCAATTATGTCGAAAGCTCAATTAATTTGCTTCACATAAAACTTATAGGGGCCGACTTACCATTTTCTATATATTCCAGTAAAATCATAGTTAAGAAGATGTCCAGAGAGAGAAGTAAATGAAATGCTGCAGTTCTGGCCCAACATGTAATAGTTGAATTCGTAGATCTTGTTAAACCTTGATAGCCCATTTCTCTGTAAAATTATGCCTGTTTATACCTAAATAGCAAACCCTTGACATATGTCTCTCTGTGATCTATATGATATATATATCAATAAGAAACAGTATTACACACTTTTAAGCAAGTTGGTGGACTTATGAGTATGCATGGTATGCGGAATGTTAATATCTACATTCAGCTGATGGAGCTAAAGCCAGTAAATACGGGTGCCTCTTATTACTACCGGATCGCTTGGATAGAATAGAATATTCATGTTTATCTCCGTGAATGAAAAAAACCAAGAGGTTAACACACTGCCAATCGTCCGATCACCTCGTGCCCACCGTCGGGTTACTGGAGCTATTGCACTGTGTTGTGCATGATTCACGACTTCGATTGCTTGAATCAGACTTGAACTGCTTGAATCGAGCATTTAGCACGCTTGGAATCCTAAACCCTCCAAGCGATCCAAACCATCCAGTAGTATTTAGAGACACCGAGTAAATGCCTCAGTAAAACATACAACTGACTAGGCAAAGGCCAATTTCGATCGAGCAACATGTCAAAAGGTAATTTTCCTGGAAATCATCCAAACACCTAGTAAAACTTTGTAGCTAGTACACAACTAGAAATTCAATGTTAATTGACATACTTCCCATTAGAGCTTTTAGGATATGATATTCATGTTTATTCCAGTGAATATGAAAACCAAGGGGGTTAACACACGGGCAATCGTCAGATCACCTCGTGCCCACCGTCGGGTTACTGAAGCTATTGCATTGTGGTGTGTATGATACAAACATTCCTATAATTTGGTAGAACCCATTAATCCGCTGGGTTCAAGCAATGTCAGTTAAGTACCTTGCCCAAGGACACAACCTAATAGCTATAACAAACAGTTTCAATCCTGCAAACTTTCGGTTGACACTCTTAACCACCAGACTAGCCGGTCGGACTAATTGGACCACTTACATAAGACCACCTTAAAAGTAGTATTAGGAGATCACAAAAGAAATCATACCACTTGATACTGGTGGCCAGATAGTATGTCGGAAATTCTTTTGGCAGCATCGTTTTTCTCTGCTACATTCAAGACTTTGAAAACTGAGGCTTGACGTGGCATTTTAGCCGAATATCGTCGGAAAAAAAGAATTCATACACCTGTTAGAATCCCTATATTCATATGTCTAAATGCAAGTTGTAATAAAATATAGAAAAAATAATATATGTATATAGATTCAAGATTCAAGATTCAAGATTTTTATTTTGGTCAGCATGATAATTTTTATAATAGTAACAATCACCATTTTTTATAATATAAATAAAGAAGAAAAAAAAACACAGTGTCACAATAACATTATAGAAAAGAAAACATAGTTTATGCTGGCCAGGGTGACAGTGAAAAGACTGCTAAGTCATCGAGTCACTGCCACCCTCTTTTATTTTGAATTATATATTTGCAATAAAAATTAAACACAGTGGCAGTACTTTTGAGGAAAAAAATAATAATAAAGTAAATAAATATGAAAAACAAAAAAAAAATCAATTTATTTCTACATCGGTATCGTAATTAGAAGTATATATAGGCTACTATATAACGGGACTATTAATTTTCAAACCATACACCTTAAGTAAATTTATGTATGCCTGTCCATATAATCTATATACCATGTAAATATAAATTAATCATGTTATTTTTAATGTTTTTTTTTAAAGACAGAAAACGAACTCATTTTTAATTCCATTGGTATGGTTGCCCAATAAATCGGACCGCAATACCTCAGGGATTGCTTTCCAAGTTTCATATGAAACGATGGTAGAAAAAAATTTTGGTTGGAAGCCAGTCTTGTATCATGATTATGCACATTAGATACAGGGTTAAAAAATGATTGCAATGTAACAGGTAAGTTTTGTCTGGTTGCTTTAAACATTATTTTAGCAATCTCCATCCTATACACATTATCAATTTTCAAAATTTTGTATTTAAAAAACAATGGATCTGTATGTGCCCTATATTCACTGTATGTCATATTCCTAAGTATCCGTTTATGGATTGCATTTAATGGCTTAAGGGTAGTCTTAGTCGCACCACCCCAGCTTGTTATAGCATATTGAATATGGGAATATACAATACTATAATATACTTGACGAAGTATTTTGATGTTAACATAATCCCTTAATTTTAATAAAATGTAAGATGATGCTGCAAGTTTTGTACATAAATGACTGATGTGAGATTTCCAAGAGAAATCATCATCAATTAGAATTCCAAGATATTTGATACATGATCTTTGCTCAATAGTAGTATTATTCATTTTGAGAACAAAATGGGAGCTGACCAGTTTACACTGGGTGGGCATGATGAGTAAATATTTGGTTTTATCGTAATTTATAGAAAGTTTATTTTTAGACATCCATTCATCAATTTTTACAAGTTCTTCCTGGAACATGATTTTGTAATATATCTATATTATCAGCAGATAAGGTTAAGTTAGTATCATCAGCAAATAGCCTGGTACGAAAATTGGAAACCTGTGGTAAATCATTTACATATAATGAAAATAGTAGCGGACCTAGAGTGGAGCCCTGGGGTACACCACAAGTTACTTTCCTTACATCAGACTTTACATTTTGGATTAATGTATATTGCTTACGACTTGTAAGATAGCTCTTAATTAATTCTAATGGTTTACCACGAATTCCATTGCAGGCTAATTTGTGAAGCAAGATATTATGATCCACTGTATCAAACGCTTTAGCAAGGTCTAAAAATATACTGCAAGTTACTTTACCATTACTGCGATTATGTATGAGGTCGTCACATATGTCAGAAAGTGCAAGTGATGTGGAGTAGTCGTGTCTGAATCCATATTGATGGGGAGTATATACATTATTTTTGACTAAAAATGAATCAAACTGGTCATAAATGTATTTTTCAAAGATTTTACTAAATATTGATAAAAGGGAAATGGGCCTGTAGTTTTTACAAAGTTCATGTGAACCAGATTTATGAATTGGTACTACATATGCAGTTTTAAGTATATCAGGATAACAGCCAATATTTATGCATTCATTAATCAGTTTGGTTAAAACTGGTGCTATAATCCACTTACAAAGTTTAATAATTTTAATTGGAACATCTGCCGGACAGGTAGATTTGTTTATATTCAAGACATTTATATATGAAATAACCTCTCCCTCAGTTATATCTTGCAAATAGCAGGACTTAACTGAACTGCTTGGCAGGCGATGGAAGTGGTCTTTACATTTTGGAACTTTTGCAGACATTTTTTCCCCTATCTCTGAAAAATACTTATTAAATACATTGCAGATTATGTTTGGATTTGTAATTATCTCATTTTCATCTGTACATATTTTTGAAATTCCCAATTTTTGTTTTCTTTTTTCCCTATTATCTCATTGATGATTTGCCACATAGGGCATGGGCTCACGTCATGTTGCTTCTGTTCATTATTTAAATTGTGGAAAATTTGACAAGAAAAATCGTGAACTAAAGGTATGAACAGTATGCTTAAAACAGTTGGTGTATATCTTAAAATAAAAGTCCTGGGCAAATCTTTAATGACAGAAAAAGAGAAACTACACAACGTGCAAGTAGAAAAACTCGGGAATTATCTACCCTGACTGCGCTAACATTAATGATTAACCTTAACCCCAAAACTAACATATCTAGAAACTGTATTTTATTGTGCAGTTTTTTTCTCCTTTATGGTGCTGGTGCATGTAAATTGAAGAAATTATTACCTTTTACTGTGCAATATAATCCAAAACCCTGTGGTTATAAAGATCACAGTATAAAATCTAATACGAGAAATGTATGAACAAAATATGCACAAGCCCAACGAGAATTTGAAGGGGGTTTCCCGGTGTAAAGAGAAACAAAATTTCGCGGGAGACAGAAGAATAGTAGAAATCTAATACCACCAAAAATTGTAAAATTGTAGAGGATCTCTCCTTTGAAAGGACGTGTGGACAAATCATTTATGTGACCGATTAATATACCTTTTCTATATCAATTTTCTAAATGTTGTTATTTATCTGAAACGACAATACCTGTTTTGCATGTTTTATTATGTTATAATTTCTTTTGGTAAAAGTCACTTTTGTTATCATTTTTTTCTTCAAAGGGCGCGACAATGACATTATCAGTCTGTCATATCAAATTTAAGCATCGCTCTGTTCACATAATTACCAAATTTGCGTTTCGTTTGGGCTGTACATTAGGCCAAAATTCAGGTATGACTCCGGGGAAATAAAAAGTCCCAGAAAAGTATTTTAGAAACTATTTTTATTTGAATAAACAAATTATTAATTTATAAAAATTCAAACAAAATTCGTATACCGCCATAGAACGCCCAACGAGCAGTACAGATAAGAATAGCACTATACAAAAAATGATATTCTATGTTTTTTAAATGATTATACGTCAGGTTACCAGAACTATTGCATTGGGTTGTGTATGATCAAGACCTTTATTAGTTTTTGTTTAACTGATTAATCCACAGCGGGTTTAGCAATGTCGCCTAAGTTTCGTACCTATTGACAAAACCAACTAACTAACGAGCAGTTCTAGGGTAAAACCTTTCGGCAGAAGGCGACGCACTAACCCACCAAGCTTTTTGGCTGTACAAAACGGTAACTGGTGTGACATCGTTGGGTCTACATGTCGGTTTTTTTTAATTGAGTGGCCTGGAAGTGCCGTCTGTTTTCGGCGAACATTGTCAAAATTCAAAATGCTATTTTCAATGTCACATTTTTTAACGAGCCAAGTTTCGATGGGCTTCTCACCAAGACCGTTTTTATATTGAAATTGGTATATGCATCTGAACGCGGACTTGTAAAGGTACGGTCGTGTGACCAAATGTTAACTCGACCGCACATATACCAACTATATAAAAAACGGTTTAAGTGCCGAGCCCATCATGGCCTCGAACCTTGCCCCAATAAAAAAAACTTGTAAGGCCGGATACAGACTGCCGGACGATTTTTAAACAGCGTCGCGCGATACAAGACGGCGAATGTGAGATATTTTTTACTTAACTCTTTAAGGCATGGGCGATATGGTAAGTTAGATATATTATATTCTTATGCGTAATCTACCTCTTTGCTGTTTTACATCGGTAGTAACAAGAGGACATAGAAAGTACTCGGGTAATACCAAACAATAATACGGTGCTATAAATTGTCCTACACGAAAACCAATTGTAAGATTTTGACTGTTTTTTTTTAGTTTCTTACAAATTTAATTTATAATGATATTATTTAAACCGACTGCCCTGTGTTTCCCTTTTTATTGCTTACGCCGCTAGATGTCGGTATTGCGACCAAGGTTGTTTTTCCTGTGTGTGAACAATGTTCGACATCGGGCGTGTGTCCGAATGGTTAACGCGACCGATTTATATATCATTTACATACGTACGGTCGTGTGGCCGAATGGTTAACGCGACCGATACATATACCGACTCTTATACAAAAAAACGGTCCTGGTGACGAGCCCATCATGGTTCCGATACTAGGCTCGGTTAAAATAATATATATATATATATATCATTTACATACATAAAAAAACGGTCTGAGTACAAGCCAATCTTGAAATCGAAACTGAGCCAGGTAAAAAACAATAATGATCGACACGTCATCAGGCAAAGTTCCCGCCAAGAGTTTGAATTGTCTATATTAACCAATAGAAATACACAAATGTAAAGCGAATGAGTTTCTGCATATTCAGGTAATTTCACACAGAAACACATTGTATGAAGCCTGCATATATAGATTGTTCTCACGAGTATTATCCGTGATGGTTCCTTCCCGTAATAATATCCACCACAGTAGTGTTGTGCATGCTTGCCTGCTGTTAAAAATGGGGGAAATATGGGCTGGGAACCTAATAATGTTATTACCATGCAGACCTAATTGTTTAAAGGGCATTTTGTACATGGTATTTGCGTTCTGTGCTTGCACAGATTATGCGGATAAGTCTTATAAATTACTTAAAATATAAATTACGAAATCTGGGAAGTATAATCTTCCAGTCGTAAAATTATTAATCCACATAATAATATAAGGTTAGAATTTGTATTCGCTTCCTACACAACAATACCATGTCATTGTAGAGAAACGTTAAAATGGAAAAAAATGGTAAAATGACAAAACAACAAAAAATATATACCATCAACCACATGAACAAACGTTTTTTTGGCGGATGACACAAAATCACAACGAACCGGTGCCTGTCAGCGGACCGGCGGTTAAGGATCCCTTCTATACAACAGAAATGGGTGCTTAGAGCTAAAGTTCGCCATTTTCAACACAGATAAACCAATTGCCTGCCGTAATATCCGATTCCGATATCTATAGTGCGCCTAAACAATGCAACGAAGTCTGGGAATTGCAGCGTTACACTAGACAGCTGCTTTGGTATAAATACAACTTCATTTCCATGTTTATTCACTTTGTCAAAAGTACCAAAAGAAGGTAAGTTCGAGGGTAATCGTGATTTGGTTCGCGCATTTAGTCAATTTCTTTTAAATACGGTTAATGTAAGATTAAACTGTGACGTCATTTTTTCTTAATTATACCGTGTGTATTCAATGATGTTTTAACTACTGTAGTTTTGCCGTGTTATCCTGCCTGTTTAACTTGTAATAAGGCAGCAAAAGTTAACTATACATTTAACCTTATATTCGCAGATGAACAAGTTATTGCTCGTAGCTGTTTTGCTCAGTTTGTTGATTGCGAACGAAAATGTCTCTGGGTGGCGTCGAAGACGCAGAGGAGAAACAAGTGAAGGTATGTTATGCTGGGTTGTACGGTCGTGTGGCCAAATGGTTAACGCGACCGATACATATACCGACTCTTATACAAAAAAAACGGTCCTAGCGACGAGCCCATCATGGGTTCGAAACTTGGTTCGGTAAAAAAAAACAAAAAAAAAACGTTATACCGGGTTAGTGTACGGTCGTGCGGCTGAGTGGTTAACGCGACCGATACATATATTAATCTATATATAAAAAAATGGTTTCGAGTAACAAGTTTATCATGGGTTCGTAACATAACCCGATAAAAAAAGAAAACAAAATGACGTGTTTAAACATATTTGGATTGAAGATGGGCTGTGGACCACTAAATGGGGGGAGCAATATTTGGAAGGTATATCAGGTTTCAGAGGCGTAATAAATGGTTGGTTGTAGGTTAGAAATAGGGGTAATCGATATTTCCTTACTATGCAGTACTTTAATCTTTTTTAAAAATACTCGATTACCTTGTTTAAATCCAACTATTTATTTCCCATTTGTTCTCAGTTATATTTCGTCAGCTGAGCGTTAATTAAACTGCAGTTCAAATACAAATTGTACATTTAAATATGGATACCCTGGGTAGCATACTGGCAGTGGTTCTTTAAATATTCTCTTTGGCCCAACACAAGTAATCCGGTGTTATTCTCTTAACAAGTCTGTCGCGGCAATAGAAAAATACTTTCGCAACAGTAGCAAAATAATCCGAATGATTGGTTTGTTCCATAAAAATTGTTTTTTTTATTTGACTAAAAAACTTTTTTCCTCACAGATTCTGTAGAAAACCAGGGTAAGTCATGGGTTGTTGATTTGCAGATTTATTCGGGGTGCATTTACTGATTCATTAATTTTTTTATTTTAGAGTTCGATAACAACGCCATGAAAGACATCGCTGATCTGAAAGGTAAACATATATGAGACCGGTCGATTTAAACGTTAATGGCGGGAATACGCGCCCCTTAATCCCCACACGCCCCAGTGACCAAGTTTCACATTTCAGACGCTGCAGAAAGATTGGATCGAGATTAACCACTCAACGTCCACTCAGCGGTTTGTAACAAAGAAAAACAGTTTATGTCATAATGAACCTGATTTGACTTTAATTTCATATTTTTTAATCGGGCTAAGTTTCGAATCTATGATGGGCTTGTCAACAAGACCGTTTTATTTCCATATTAAATTTGGTGTATATGTCGAACGGTTGTGTGCCCGCATGATTAACGCAACGATTCATATACAAAACTCAGAAACGAGTGCAATATTAGATTGAAACTTAGTACGATAAAAAATCACGCTGTCACTACACCACAGTTCAACATTGAATGGAAATGCTGCCATCAAGCGGTCATATTAAGCTCATCTGTTTCCCAATATCGCCACTCACTATTCGGTAAATCCAATTTAAAGGACTCAAAACACACCATGTGCTTCCGACAGCACCTACCCTAGTAGTAGCCATTAATGTCAATCTAAGCACTTATTGTAATATATTACTTTGAATTAAAAAGAAAATTTTACTTTGCAGACAAGAAAACACACAAAGATATTTTTGAACTTATTCGTAAACCTTTAAGCGCAAAAATATAAAATGTTGTGTTAAACCAATCTTAACTTGATTTTCCATACCTGTATTTAGTATGTAACAAACTTGTCACAGGGTAGTTCACCAACAATGTGAATAGAAAAACGCGGGGGGCGTTACCACACGGGTAATCGTCAGATAACACCCCGTGTCCTCTGTCAGGTTACCGGCGCTATTGTAGTGAGTTGAGTAGGCTATGTTTGAGAAGTTGCTTTACTTTAATAGCACCTATTAATCTACTCTACATGGTTTAGGTTGTGTTAAATGACTTACCCAGGGATACAACTGACTAGTTTCGAACCGAGACAACAATTTCGCATATATTCGTTAAAACCTAGAACATGGTCGTTAGCTTAATGTGTTTTAGAGCAAGACATTTAGAGAACATTGCCTGAACCCAGGGGATTCAACACACTAGAATAGCTTTGGTAACGGTGGGCGCAAGGAAATTTGACTACTCCCGTGATTGTGTTTTCCTATTTACGGGAATAAACCTGAATATTCTATTTTCACATCCCATTTTTTGTCAGCTAATTAAAGACAGAAAATTATACTTTACATTTAAATATAAGTCAATAAACGAGGTAACAACTATTGATCAAACCAACGGCACTGGTCGATTGCCTTACTAATAAGGGGTTTCGTCAGGAAAACTGTGAGACAAATGTTAAAAGCAGTTTTAAGAAGGTAAATCAAGAAATAGAAACGATAAGAATGATAAAATGGCGGTAACAATCAGAGACACTCACACTAATCTAGACGACCTGATGGGGTAATAATACGTCAGGTAAATATATATATATATACTTACCGGCTCGTATACAAAAACGGTGGTCGTGACGGCCCCATTATGGGTTCGAAACTTTTCTCGAAAACAAAGGAAAAAAAGAAAGAAAAAAATACAATTATGTTTTATAGGTTAATTTGTTATTTTGTGCATCGCATTGTTTTAACATATTATACTTTAACATAGTAGGCTATACTCTGTTTAGTATACTATGGTTTTAAACCTCATTATTTCTCCCTTTAGGGGTTGTTTCGTATGTCGCCATTTCCTCAATTAAAACAAAAAAATCTTTTCAAAACAAAATACCGGTATTTTATAAAAAAAAAACGTTCGCCGGTCGCGTTTGTTGTATAAACAAAACATGGGGAACCCCCGTTATGACTCAGCGAATGTAAATATAATGACAAAAAAACAGAAAAATAATCAATTTCTGTTCATAAAGTTATAACTGCAAATTAGCAATAATCAAGTTATATTTTTCTCTGCAGCCTGTAGGAATCGCCTGCATTGTAAACATAGCTTACCGAAGGTTTTCGGTATACATAGTTTAACCATGAGTGTTTTAAGACATGCTCTGGGAAATAAGGGCACAACATTTCTTGGAAGAGTTTTGCATCAAACATTTTCAAACCATGTCAGATCTAAGTTCCGAGCTGTCATATTCGATATGGGAGGCGTCGTTTTACCAAGTCCTTTTCCTATGACCAAAGGTAGGTGGCTATGACAATCGGTGATAGGTGCAACTGATTAGCTTTGTGGGTTAGTGTGGCGCCTTTAAGCTAAAGGGTTGCCTGTTTAAAACTGGTCCATAGCTAGTCGATTGTGTTCTTAGATGATAGTTTTCTAGTGTCGATAATATTTTTAAAGTTTTTTATTAAATATATGTTAGAAAACTGACACAAATTATTAATGCTAGATTATTTCTCAATAAGATAGGCCTATCGATTCATAAACTTATTGCCAGTCAAATCAAGGGACTAAACTGGATAATTAATTGGTTTCGTGGAAACAAAAAATAAACTTAACTAAACTAAACTAGACTACCTACAGCTCATTAAAAGTCACTTGAATTTTAAAAAATTATTCACAGAATATGAACTGAATAAGAAGATTCCAGCAGGAACAATCTGGAAGACGATTAAAGACTATGGAGAGAATGGTGCTTGGCCTAAACTGGAAGTTGGCGAAATAAACGCAGAAGAATTTGGGACAATTTTTAGCGAAGAATGTTCAAAAACTGTAAGAAATTTATGAATGTTAAAGTTATATCATTATTACTTGTCAGGGACAGCTGACTCAATGTTTTGGTCCAATGTCTATATCTTTTTCCATGTAATATTCCATTTTGATTGATGATTATTTGATTTCAGGCAAGAAAATAAACTTGTTATTATTATTGTATAGATGTTAAATATCTTTAATATGCAGGTTTAGCTCTCACTGTAATTCGAAATGTTGTTAAGTAAAACGAACATACATCACTAGAGCCCAATGTATTAATAGGGTTATCCACAAAATAAAACAAAATATATAACGTAACGTAGTCACATACACCATCTTGCAATAACTCAGGTAAGATATAAATTGTTTGTGTTATAAAGCCATAATGGATGTCTTGATTAATAAAATTACTCAGCTCATCATAGCTTATTTTAACTTTAAATTTAGTGTGTATTAGGGGTGTGGAAAATTAGTTTTTATGGTTATCCGTCACATCAAATTTTAACCGTTTAACCGTTTTTTAACAACTCTTTTTTTAACTATTATCTGTTCATTGGTTGGTAAAATGCACGCTTTTTTGACGTGAAATACCTGTCTGACAACTGTGGTATGCGTCAATAAACATTATTTTATTAACGGCTGCCCGAGCTTTAACTTTCTTTGCCAAAAACGGTGCCGATTTGATGGTAGCTTAAAGAAAATCGGTTGACGGTTAACTGATTTTTGCAGCCCTAGTGTGTGTATATCTATAATAAAATTGTCTTATTTTGCAGGCTTGTGAAAAAATTGAAGTCCATGACTTTCTAGAATACTTGGAAATTGGAATGAAGAATCCGATTACTGAGGTGCTTGACGCCGTCAACTGTCTCCGTCAAGAAGGAATCAAAACAGCTTTGTTAACTAATAATTGGATTCAGGGTGATGGAAAAAGTTTGCTGCCTTTCAGCCGCGACCACTTTGATGTGGTATGTACCTGTTGGGTTTTGTAAGAGTTTATACTTTGTTGCCCATGTCTGGCACATGGTCTGTCCTTACAATTCCCTAGCTAACAGTACTCCGATAGGATAGGATAGGTTATTTATGTTTATGCCCGTGAATGGGAAAACCAAGGGGGATAATAGACACGTTTCTTCAATTTGGTAGGACCCATTAATCCGCTGGGCTCAGTCAGTGCCGTAAAATGCCTTGCCCAAGGACACAACCGAATAGCTAGTGACCAGTTTCGCACCTGCAACCTTTCGATTGAAAGGCAACGCACTAAACCGACAGACTATATAGACATAAAATGTAATCAACCTATTCTAAATGTTAAGCTTGTGTGGTATTCACGGTCAACCTTTTTAAATATAAACTTTTAGCTTAGATTTTAATACCAAAATGAGAGGTTGTGCATATTAAATCCAGTATTATTCACTTTTGAGTTTTTACTTAGTAATATAACAAGATTATTGAATTGGATTGTGTTGTGGCATTGGCTATTGCCTAATAAATAAATATTGAATGCTAAAAATGCTATAACCTTGGGCAATGAAGATTTCAAAACCATAAACTTGCAAACCTGTGCAACATATTCTGTTATACATTTGTTAATCTTAAGGTTTTTAAAATGTATTACATCAGGCTAGTTCATGTTGAGCTAATGTCATATAATCCAGAACCACAGTACCAGGAGCTTAAATTTAATGACAAAAGTTGTCTCTGGCTCAGTTGGTCAGCACTGAACAATTTATTTTTTAGCTGTTGGTCAGTCACTTTTAATAAATTAACAAATATAAACACCTCAGCACCTGTATTAATTTTATAGTTTTAAAGTATTTTTTTGATTCAGATTGTCGAATCTGCTGTGGTCGGAATGCACAAGCCGAAATTCCCTATTTACAATTACTGCTTGTCGAAACTAAACGTGAAACCCGAAGAGGCAATATTTCTGGACGACATGCAGCCAAACTTAGTCGCCGCTAAGAGTCTGGGAATCCATACTATTAAGGTAATTAGGGCAACATAACACGTTTGTCCGACCGGTTAGTCTGGTGATTTGTTGCGACGGCTTTCAACTGAAAGGTTAAAGGTTCGAAACTGGTCGCTAAGTAGTCGGTTGTGTTCTTGGGAAAGGCACTTAACAGACATTGCCTGAACCTAGTAGATTAATGGGTTCTACTAAATTAAAGGAACGTGTGAATCATACACAACACACTGCTATAGCAAACATAACCCGACGGTGGGCGCGAGGTAATCTTACGATTACTCGTGTTTTAACTCCCTTGGTTTTCCCGTTCACAGGGATAAACTTGAATATCCTATCCTATCAAATGTATAGTATACCTCAGATCTACCAGAATGTCAATATTAAAATTCTCAAAGATATGTTGGATGGCATGACTTTATGTCCTTGGGCACTTAAGGGATATTGTCTTTAGCCATTGGTTTAATCAATTGGTTAAAAACCTGTTACATTGTTGTTTCCATATTATGTGACCCACCCATTTGTGGGCACAAGGAAACATGTGTCATGTTACACATGTAGTATGTAAGTAGGAATTTACCGCCAAAACATTTATTTCAATCTTGGTAATCCACAAGATTGTGGTGATACACACATTTGTGATAATCTTAAGTATTTTGAAGTGGTAGAGAATGTCTGACCGATAACCTTGCTGGGTTAGTACGGTATGTCACGTTTTATCCAAAAGGGTACAGGTTTAAACTGATCTTTCTTGTGTCCTTGTCGCCGATATTGCCTGAACCCATTGCATTAATGAGTAATACCAAAATTAAAGCAATGTCTCAATCATACACAACACACTGTTATAGCAAGAGTTACCTGACGGTGAGCATGTGATAATCTGACAATTATCATTGTGTTAACGCCCATTGCGTTTTCCATTGATGGTTATAAACATGAGTATTCTATCATATTTATGGTAATACACATGAATATCCTATCATATTTATGGTATTACACATGAATATCCTATCCTATTTATGTTAATAAACAAATATCCAATATCCTGTCATATTTATGGTAATAAACATGAATATCCTAGTTAACCCCTTGGTTTTCCCATTCACTGGGATAAACAAGAATATATCCCCCTATCCCTATATCCCACATTGATACAAAAGAGTAAGTTTGCAGTCCCTTGATACTTTCACTATGTAATTATTTCTGTTCAAGGTCGATGACGTCCATATTGCCATCAATGAGCTGGAACATCAACTTAATGTCCCCCTAACAAGCGCAACCAAGGGAACAAGACCAGTGCGAAAGGAAATGCAGTTTGACGTTGCAAGTCTGACAGCTTATTTGAATGTGGGTCTGTAGAAGTTAAATATAGTGTAGAAGTTAAATAAAGAAATTATGGTTTGAACCAGGGGTGGGCACACTTTTTAAATCAGAGGCCATAATTATTTCTTTCTTAGACAAACTGGTCAAATGATCGAGTCCCCACTCACATATATTAAGCAGCACATAAGTATATGTGACTTCACTATTTAGTCTTTCAACTAGTTGATAACATATGGTGGGTTAAAATAAAAACACGGTGGGCCGGATTTCGCCTGCAGGCCCCAGTTTGCCCATGTCTGTTTTAGACTAAAGTCTAATCAAGTTAAACAGAGTTATTGTATCATGGGGGATCAAACGCTAAGATTTTGAAAATCAAAAGTGCAACACTCAGCCTTTATCATTTAAATTTGTCGGTACTTTATTTTTATGGAATTTTTATTTTATTTATGGTACATAAAGTCAATGGAAAAAATGAAATTCTGTTGCCTATTTTTCAGGTAATAATATATTTTAACTCTTGACCTCTTTGACTTCATACATATTCGGAGCTTCTAAAAATGTTGTCATTTTCCAGGAGAAATTAAACATGGGGTTTACCCATGTTCCAGAGATACGTGAGTTCAGTCATGGTCAGTCGAACCCAACCTACCTAATCGACTATGGTCCCAATGCAAAGAAAATGGTGCTGAGGAAAAAGCCTCCAGGAAAATTACTACCTTCTGCGCATGCGATTGAAAGAGAGTACAGGTTTGTTTGTAGGTATTTAAGCATTGTGTTATATGTAGCTGCATATACGGACAGGTCTGCTCAAGCACCGGGACCAAGAAGGGAACAATGTTTACTTATACAACACTGCTAGAATAGGATAGGATTTTCGTGTTTATCCCCGTGAATAAGAAAACCAAGAGAGTTAGAAAATGGGCAATTGTCAGACCACTTTGCGCCACCGTCAGGTTACCGGGTGTATTGCAGTGTGTTGTATAATTGAGATATTTCTTCAATTTGGTAGAACCCAATAATCCGCTGGGTCCAGGCAATGTCCGTTAAGTGCCATGCCCAAGGACACAACCGACTAGCTAGCGACCAGTTTCGTACCTGCAACCTTACGACTGAAAGACTATGCACTAAACCACCAGACTAACCGGTCTGATGGTAATCATTAGATTACCTTATTCCCACTGTCGGCTTATTGGAGCTATTGCAGTATATTGTGTTCTAGCAGTGGATCCCACAACTTTATATTAAACTCTTAATGCTAATGTATAAGCTTACCATCTACATGCTATTCAGATGGTTCAAATCTGTAGAATATTCTCAACTTAACAAACATGGCTACGTGTTAATAATTACTCCTGGAATGCGACTGTGTTTTTATTCTAGTTTAGTTTTTTTTTCCACGATAAAAACACGATGCAGGACCGTTGATAAAAATTCGGAAACGGCAAAAAAAGGCAAAACAACAATCGTTCTAAAACACGTCTAAAAACCAATCAAATATCGAGTTTTGGTATAATTAGACGTGGCAGATAAACTCACTGCTTTGTTACACCACAAAAGCCAGCACTGTGAACCAAATAAACAACTAGACAATGTGTTCAACAGAATAATGAGCGCTTTGGGACAGCATGGGGTGAAAGTTCCTCCAGTGCTAGACTTATGTGATGATCCCTTGGTGATTGGAACCCCGTTCTATTTAATGGAACTTGTACAGGGCAATATATACAAGGTAAAGATGCACTGTTAAAATAAGACAATATATACAAGGTAAAAAAACTGTTAAAATAGGGCAATATATACAAGGTAAAGATGCACTGTTAAAATGGGATATTGTGGAGAGTAGTATCCTATATTTTAAACATACTATGCTTTATACAACATGATGGGATACCCTAATATATATGTGCTAGTGCACCAAACATTTTGTGAACTTGCACATTTATATATATATATGAACACCTTATATATATATGAAAAAACAATAGTATATTTATTACTTCTATGTTTAACTCCCAATGTTAAAATTTGGGGAAAGAGGAAAAGGGTAAAAATGAGTCGGGAATGAGAGAAAATGCACGCTTAAAGACTGAGTATTTCATTAGGCTTTTCTTAGGTGACACTTACATAGGAAAACTTAGAAATCTTTGGTATACAACATAAGGGAACGATTGCACCAAGGTAATTTCACCAATTTGTCATATATATAAATCATTTTTATGTTGCAGGACCCATCATTACCTGGGATGAACCCGCAATCGAGGCAACAAGTTTACAAAGCGATGGTTGATACTCTCTGCAGCATTCATAAAGTGGACATCAACAAAGCCGGTTTGACGGATTACGGCAAACATGGTAAGTTGCCATAGACATCATAAACAACTACTTGAAACAAGCAATTCTAAAGTACATTATTTTAAAGTTCAAAGTTTAGTCAAAAACATGATATGTATATTTGTGCTAAAAAAGATACCAACGCGAAAGCAGTATGTGTTGCAGGTTCGAAACTGGTCACTACCTATTCGGTTGTCTCCTTGGGCAAGGCATTTAATGGACATTGCCTGAACCCAGCGGATTACATGAGGTGATCTGACGATTGCTCGTGTGTTAATGCCCCTTAGTTTTCTCATGCATGGGGTTAAACTCGAATACCATATCTAAATCTAGATATCATTTTTCCATTCCAGATAGTTAAATACACGTTGCTTAATGTATAAAATAACAGGTTAAGGTTTTTAAATAACTAAAATAATGAACATTGCATTTTAACACCATTTTAAAGGCAACTATGTTGAAAGACAAGTGAACATTTGGACGAAGCAATACAAACGTAGCGAGACCCACTCTATACCTTCAATGGATCGATTAATGACATGGCTACCTCAGCATTTGCCCACGAATGAAACTACAACAGTAGTACACGGCGACATTCGGTATGTGAGGCTTTCTTAAAAGGTTTTTCTTTAAAATTAAAAAAAATGTAAATTTTGAAACCAGCTTCCAGTTTTAAAAACAAAACGCTAAATTTGGGTGCCCAAAATAAATTGCAATATATGAGGGTTAAAATGTACCTATTTACTGCTGTTTGCTGTCCTTTTATATTTATCAGTGAGTTTATTTATTCCAAGATAAATAAATAAATTAATCTTAGACCTCTTAGGCAATCTACAGGTACCCCACTAAAAGTTTTTTGTTTGAATTCTTTAATCAATGACAAAATAAGTTTAGCCTTTTAAACTTTTTTTGTATTCTTTTAAAAAAAACATTGTAAGTTTTAATAACACTTGCAAAATAGCATAAATTTATCACCAGGGTCCAACCGTCCAATTCAATAAAAGGAATTATTTAAAACGTTTAAGAAATAAAACACGAGTAAAAGCTACAGTGTCAAACATTTTTTAGCTTGGTACTAAATTGTATTATAAATTGATATGATTGAAACAAGTGTTGCAAATTTCATCATGTATGCTTTAGTTCTGGCAGTCCATGCATTTTGATCTGCACAAAAAACCACAGTGTTCAGCATTTTCAGCTTGGTATTAAATTGTCTTATAAATTGATATGATTGCAGCAAGTGTTGCAAATCATGTATGCTTTGCTTCTGACACCATGCATTTTGATCTACACAAAAAAACCCACAGTGTTTATTATTTTTAGCTTGGTACTAAATTGTCTTATAAATTGATATGATTGCAGCAAGTGTTGCATATTTATGTATGCTTTGCTTCTGACACCATGCATTTTGATATGCACAAAATCCACAATAACTCTGCTCTCCAGAATTGATAACTTCATCTTCCGACGAGATACTCCAGAAGTGGTGGCCACATTAGATTGGGAGTTATCCACTCTCGGAGATCCAATATCCGACCTCGCGTACAGCTGTATACCACACTTTCTTCCTGTGAATTTCCCAATAATATCAGGTGAGTTTTATAACATTGGGTGGTGAAAGTTAAATAAGTTTTATTTTGTTATATAGAAGAAAAACCTTTTTTGTTCCATATACTAAATCTATAGTTTTGGATTAGTTTAGAGAGTTAATTTGTGCACTTCATGTAAAAACTTTTGTAACCTAACCGAATACTGTATAAACTGCGTAGTCACCAATTGAACAGCATTCCCTATTATTAGAGTCATAGGGATTTTTATATGTAATTTAAATTGTATTCAAAAAGTACAAAAAAATGTGAGTTATTTCATAATGAATCAAATTTTCAATGATTTCGTGATTTTCATTGCACAAATATTGCCACAAGATTTAGTACACCAAACATCTATCCAACCCCAATATTTAGTCCAACTGGTGGTTTAGTTTGTCACCTTTCAACTGAAGGTTTTTTTCAAAACTGGTCACTAGCTAGTCGGTTGTCCTTGTTCAATGCACTTAACCAACATTGCCTGAATCCAGTGGATTTATGAGTTGTACTAAATTAAAGAAAGGTCTCAATCATAGACAATACACTGC
The DNA here is from genome assembly GCA_000149265.1 of Ciona savignyi. Lineage (NCBI taxonomy): Eukaryota > Metazoa > Chordata > Ascidiacea > Phlebobranchia > Cionidae > Ciona > Ciona savignyi. The sequence goes on from CH003275.1 coordinate 2,302,707, forward strand.
AATAGCTCCAGTAAACTGATGGTGGGCACGAGGTGATCTGTTGATTTCCCAAGTGTTAACCCCCCTGTTTTCCCATTCACAGGATAAACATGAATACCATATGATGTACATTACATTAATATGGGCGGGTCCACAGTAGCTACCAGGACCAGGAATTTAGGCCATAGAAGGCCCATTACTCCAATCATATCATATAATGTATCCCCACACACCAGGTTTGAAAGGAGTCAACATGAACGAACTTGGCATCCCGACCCACGAGAAGATCCTTGAGATGTATTGCGAAAAGATGAACCTCCACCAGATCGATAACTTCGACTTCTACATGGCGTTTTCCTTCTTCAGAGTGGCCTCCATTTTGCAGGGCGTTTTTAAGCGTTCAACACAAGGTACAGAGGTTTTTAGCTGTATAAGATAGATATGATGTTCATGTTTGTCCCCGTGAATGGGAAAACCAAGGGGGTTAATACACAGGTAATCGTCAGATCACCTCGCACCCACCGTCGGGTTACTGGAGCTATTGCAGTGTGTTGTGTATGATTCACACGGTTCTTTATTTTGGTAGAACCCATTAGTCTGCTGGGTTCAGGCAATGTCCGTTTAGTGCCTTGCCCAAGGACACAAGCGACTAGCTAGCGACCAGTTTTTTAAACCACCAGACTAAACGGTCGAACTTGTAATGTAATCTGAATCTGGTAATCTAGAATGGTACTTCCCAAACTTTTAAGCTCATAAGCCCTTTTAATTTATTTAAAAAAAATTCCATTCTTCTTTATGTTTAAAATCCTAAACATATCACGAAATATTTATGAAATAGATATAGTAGTTGTTTGAAATTGATCTACTATTTGCGACCCCTTAAAATTTATTGCGCGACCCCCAGTTTGGGAAGCACTGATCTAGAATATGGCACAAAATTCATTAACAGCATTATTTTTGTACCGGTACACTAGATGCTGTTTGCCTATACTGGCTCTTATATAGTGGATGCCATATACTGGCTTCCATATAGTGGATGCCATATACTAGCTCTTATATAGTGGATGCCATATACTGGCTCTCATATAGTGGATGCCATATAATGGATGCCATATAGTAGATATCATGTCCTAGATGCCATGCACAAAAGAAAATTTTTATGTCTTATCATTTCATTGTCATTTAAAATAATGATGATTACAAACGTTCCAGTAATGTTCAGGGAACCTAATATTTATAACAACTTGTACAAGTTCACCGACCAAGCATTAAAAATGCACAGGTCAAGCAAGTTCAGACAAAGCGTCAGCTACAGGGAAACTAGCGGAGCACATGAGTGACATCGGGTGGTCGTTTGCGTCGAAGGAAGGATTCAAGTTGTTCAACAAGATGAATCCGACCATCGGTGGTGGGGCGACAAGGAAGTACAGCTCTCGTGCTGGGAAAGGTGATTTGGGAATTTACTGAAGTAAAATGTGGTTCGGTGTTTGGTATGTGTTGCTTTCTTGAAAAGTTTTATTTAAAAATCACAACAAAATTTTAAATTTTGAAAACATCTACCAATTTTAAAACCAAAACATTAGGTTTGGGCGCCAAAAAATATTGTCATATATGAGAGTTAAAATATATATCCTCATATATTTATCAGTGAGTTTGTTTATTTCAAGATAAATAAATAACTTAGACTCTTAGCTACGTTACTAAAAACTTTATGTTTTATTACTTCAAATGATGACTAGATTATTTTAGCAAAATGTGGTTCTGTGTTTGTGCGATCGTGGTGCTTAGCAGTTTATACCAGGAATAAACTCAAATCCCTATGTTTCTACCTTTTATTTTGAACTCTCCAACCCAGATATGAACCTTCCTATCCAGTCTCTGCTCTGCCTCAATCAACACAGGAACTTCATTCCAAACTTGAATGTTTCATGACTGAGCATGTCCTGCCCTTAGAAGAGACCTTCTCACGATACTACAGCTCCGATAAGAAGTGGACACCCCACCCAGAGCTGGAAAACTTAAAGGTAAAAATACTGGTCCTTAAGTAAGCTTAGCAATTTAATTTTGCTTTTCCGTTATAATGGCCTTGCATAATTGGTATTGTAATTCTGTTAATATTAATGTCTTTACATGTGGCTTAGTGCATTTGAATGTTTGTTTTTAGGTATTGAAAAGTCCATTTGCGAAGTAGATTTTCTCCTTGAGTATAGCACTTAGATAACCCATTAACAAGTGCATGAATGGGAACTAAAACATAAGAATCGCTTCATTTATAATGTACTTACCCGACCGGTCATGTGTTTTAACAAAAACGCCTTGAATTTTGCCATCAGGAGGATAAAACATATCCTATTCTAAGAAGTAATTTCTTATTTCAGTGTTTTATTCGAACTTACTAATTTATAATAACCACAGTAGTTCAGCATGAATTGACTCTTTAAACCCTTCTGAGCGCTACATATCACACTACTCTCATACACATTAATTACCTTACTGTTGTATTCTGAGTTTCTCTAGTACCAACTGCATTAAACAGGCAAATAAACACGAGGTATAAACAATTAGATGGCGCGGGGAATGTAGGAATGTTGAGGGCGTGGGGGAGTAATCATTATAAGTTATCGGCGGTAATGCAATAAACTAACGAATAGTTTAGAATAGATGACTAAATACACTATACCAGTGGTTCCCAAACTGGGCGCCGCGGCGCCCTGGGGAGCCGCGAGACTTTGCCCGGGGCGCCACGAAAGCATGCGGAAGTTGCTGAATTTCTTGTTTTTTTCACAAAAAATACAGTACATGAGCGTTACACCAGTAGAACGTTGTTTAAGCCTGGTGTGCAACCCCATACACTGGCATTAAGTATTTGTTTTACTTTTTTAAAATTCATTGTTTGGTGTTATCTCCCACTATTTGCTAGTAATGCATTGTTAATGGAATAATCGTTTGTAAAATAACTGCTTTGCATTAATTGACTCTTTGTTACTTTAGTGAAAAGTTTTAAAGAGTTTGAATGGTTATCCAAATGCGTGCTAGTCTGGATATACAATACTTATAGAAAATTTTGGCTCTATAAGGGAGCCGCAAGGTTTAATAAGTTTTCAAAAGGCGCCGCCAGGAAAAAAAGTCGGGCAACCGCTGCACTATACAACACTTACCTTACCTTTTCCCATCCAGGCTAAAGCTAAATCTGAAGGCCTGTGGAATCTCTTTCTTCCCAACAAGGAATACGGAGCAGGGCTCACCAATGTGGAATACGCGTATTTGTGTGAAATCATGGGCTCTTGCCTCTATGCCCCTGAGGTAAGCACTAATATCATATACTGCGATAGATCAGTGCTTTGTGGAGTTGTGGAGTTGGATAATAAACGTTCTTAATTACTGTTAACTCAATAAATTTTAATCAATTAGTCCGACAGGTTAGTCGGGTGGTTGAATGCGACGTCATTCAACCGAAAGGTTGCCTGTTCAAAACTAGTTACTAGCTAGTCGGCTTTGTCCTTTGTCAAGGCACTTAGCGGATATTGTCTGAACCCAGTGGACTAATGGGTTCTATTAAATTAAAGGAACGTGTGAATGATACAAAAACACACTGCAATAGCACTGGTAACCCGACGGTGGGCGCAAGGTAATCTGGTGATTACCAGTGTGTTAACCCCCTTTGTGTTTTCCCATTCAAGTGGATAAACATAATTATCCAATCTAATCAAAAATTAAATTTATGGTAACTATTAAATGAAAAGCCGAAAATAGTACTAATAACCTTGCAGCACAAATTAATCTGTTGGAATAAGTTTAGTATAGGTTATATTTTGTTTCCGACGCAGCAGGAACTTCCTTAAAAAATTGGAACTGGAAAAGGCAGAAAATGACATTTATTAAAACTCGTCTATAGTCTAATAAATTAAGTAGTATAAATAATATTCAGATGTGACTGCAAAACCCAATAAAGACTGGTATATTGCCTTACCCAAGAAATAAACACCGCTATCCTTGGGTTAGCCCAGAATTAAACAACACTGTTTTAGACTTACCCCAAAATTTTAAAACACGAATTTAAACAATCTCAAATCATCCAGCTGTCAGTCACCTAGCTGTCATTAACCCAGCTGTCATTAACCCAGCTGTCATTAACCCATTCCTCGTTCACCCAGGTTTTCAACTGCTCAGCACCGGACACAGGAAACATGGAGGTTCTGTCGGAATTCGGAACCGAAGAGCAGAAACAAAAATGGCTGCTTCCTCTGCTTAACGGGGAAATCAGAAGCTGCTTTGCCATGACGGAACCCAAGGTAGATAGGTTTTTGTCTCACCATGTACCGCATGCTCGCAGTCCAGATGCTGCATGATTGATTATTCAGTAGGCGTAGCAGAGGTTTGGATAATCATATTTATTCCCAGAAATAGAAAACGCAATTGGTGTTTTATGGGTAATACGTAGATTACCTCATGCAAACCATCATCGAGGTTACCGAAGCTATTGCAATGTGTTGTGTATTATATAGAAGTTCTTTTAAATTTGGTAGAACCGATTAATTATTCCATTGCTTTTAGCAATTTCTGCTTCTGCTAAAAGGTGAAGCACTAACCCACCAAGCTATTTAGTCAGACTGGAGCAAAGGTTATACTCTAAAGTAATGCAATCCGGTCAAATTATTTAAGCTTTTCGATAACCATACTGATATATCCCTACTTGGACTAAACCAAGCCCAATGCAAGAGTTTTAAGCCTTTTTTAATTTTACGATTTTCTATTTTTTCAATTAATTGAATATTGTTCTTTAAAAAAAATTTCGTTTCTCTATTCCAAAATGACTGGGTTTCATAATTTTTTTCTAATATTACTGTATGGAATCTATACTGCACACAGGGGCAATTATGTAATTTGTGACATATTATATTTATAAGAAAGTCTTTGTAGAAAAGTTCCCCAAAAAAGCAAAAGATAGCAATTGGGTCTGGTTATAATTCAGTTAAAAATGGAATATTTGAATTATTATTTTCATTTGCACAGTTTTTTTGCTTTGTTGAAGTTCTGAACATGAAGCCCCTTTCGAAACTGGTCAATATCGGGTCGGTTGTGTCTGACGAACATTAACTAAATCACTTGATCATGTACAACACACGCCAATTTCTCCAATACTCGAGAGTAGGCACATATAAGAATGCTTCTTTGTGTAATCGCAAAGTAATCTGTCAGTTGCCCATGTGATAATACCCCTTGCATTATCTCATTTAACGGGAATTAACATGAATATCCTATCGATCATATTCTTCCTGTCCTAACCATCATTGTTTTTTTTTATTTTAGTAAAAAAATGCTTTCCATTCCCAAAGGTTGCTTCATCGGACGCCACGAACATCGAATCGTCGATCGTAGAAGACGGTGACAACCTCGTGTTGAACGGACGGAAGTGGTGGACCTCCGGAGCCATGGATCCGCGGATGAAGATCATCATCTTCATGGGGAAGAACGATCCAAATGGTGAGCTGAGCGTTTTCATTTGTGCACATCGATTTCCTTATTAATCACCCAGCTGTCAATCACCAAGTTGTCATTAACCCAGCTGTCAATCACCCAGCTATCAATCACCCAGCTGTCAATCACCCAGCTGTCAATCACCCAGCTATCAATCACCCAGCTGTCAATCACCAAGATGTCATTTTAACCTAGCTGTCAATTACCCAGCTTTTATTAACCCAGCTGTCAATCACCAAGCTGTCATTTTAACCCAGCTATCAATATCAACGGAATGACTTAATGAAAATTTGTGTGTCTTTGGGCAAATGCACTTAGCGTACACAGCCTTGGTAAATGCGTTTAACTTAAACTTAAGGTTAACGCTACTAACCATTATACCATCAAATCTCTTGGTAAACAGTTATCAACTTTTTTATTACTTCATTATATTAAAGAAGAATAAAATATAGAAGACGGGATAAAACGGCGAAATTATTGCAGTTGTTATCTTTTTCCCGTTTTCCAAATTTTTACCGATAGTCCCGCTTCGTGTTTTCATCGTGGAAGCAAAAAATAAACTAAACTAAACTACTTTTTAACTACCCCCGCCATCAACCGTGTTTTAACTCCATCCAGCTATAAAGCACCAACAGCAAAGCATGGTCTTAGTACCCGCCAGCACACCTGGGGTTAAAGTCATGCGCCCACTCACTGTATTTGGCTTCGACGACGCCCCAGTAGGTCACGGAGAGGTCGCCTTTGATGACGTCATAGTGCCTAAAGAGAACATGATTCTAAAAGCGGGAGCTGGTTTCCAGATTGCCCAGGTAACTGGCTTTTGAAGAAATAGCCTGCCGGTTAGTCTGGCGGTTTAAATGCGTCACCTTTCAATCAAAAGGTAGTACGTACGAAACTGGTCGCCAGCTATGTGGTTTAATGGGTTCTATCAAATTGAAGGAGCGTGTTTATCATACACAGCACACTAAAATAGCTCCGATAACCCGACGGTGGGCACGAGGTGATCTGACGATTGCCCATGTGTTAACCCCCTTAGTTTTCCCATTCACGGTGATAAACTTGAATATCCTATCCTACAACGACATGCAACACTATGTTGCAAAACCCACCAAACGCACTTGACTGCTGGGTAACTTATATACTGCCAATAGCAAATGTGCTATGAGATATACAATAAGAACGATTATGGCGTTTTTTTATAAAAACTGTTAAACAGTAAAAAAAGAGCGTTATCACACGGGCAATCTTCACCAAGCGCCCAATGTCGAAATAGAGATATTACAGTGTTTTGGGGCAACACTAAAGGTAGAGAAGGAGGGAAACTGTACACCAAAACTTTGTAAATTAATTTTAACCCTTCCCTAAACACTAGTTTCAACCCAAAAACTAACTAACCCTAACTCTAACCCCAAGTTTAAAAATAACTCTAATGCCCTAATATTCATTTTAGTGTTCAGTTTTCCTCCTTTCCGCCTTCCCGCTTTCCCACTTAGTTTTCCCTGTATGTTGTGTATGATTGAGATGTTCCTTTAATTTTAAAAGAACCCATTAATCTACAAATGTATCAGATTGCTTTATTATTTGCGCGTCATCAATGCATCACTTACATATATTTCCAGGCCAGATTGGGACCAGGTCGAATACATCACTGCATGAGGTTAATAGGATCCGCTGAGAGATCATTACAACTCATGAAGCAACGTGTAAGTGTGGGCGGTTATTAGCTCTCAATACTGTTTATAAAATGCTTGTATTCACTTAAGCAGCATAAAAAACACAACTATTTTTGATGTTGTACAAAGTTGCTGGGGAAACAAAATGCAACTCACGAAACAACGTGTAAGTGTAGGCGGGGTGCTCGATAACTACATAACCTGTAGTTAACAGCTCCCAATACTATGTATAAAATGCTTGTATTCACTTAAGCAGCATAAAAACACAACTATTCTAGATGTTGTTCAAAGTTTCTGGGGAAAATGTCGGGGAAACAAAATGCAACGGTCATATAAAATCCAATAGGCGGTAAAGTCTAACAGTTTTTGGCAGGAAAGATAACGACAAAGGCGACAGATAATTATTGTCAAAGAGTTGTTTACGAGGACATTATGAAGTAATCAACGCACGCACCAAAATTACACACCAAGATAAAACATTGTAACATTAGTCCTAGATATATTGCATTATTTGCAACTTCCCAACCGAATAGCTTAGTGGGTTAGTGGTTCGACTCTCCGCCGATAGGTTGTAGGATCGAAACCGGTCGCTGAATAGTCGGTTGTGTCGTTTGCAGGACATTAAGAGTACATCACATGGACCCAGTGGGTTAGTGGGCCCAACTAGAAGTTTAAATGAAGTCTTAATCATGTTCAACATACTGCAATGGCTCTGGTAACCAGACGGTGGGCGTGAGGTGATCAGACGATTGCCGGCGTGTTAACGCTTCTTGCGCTTTCCCATTCACGGGATAAAACGTGAACATTCTCCGATTTGCCTGAGAAATAAAAATAAAACTAATTCCTTTTAGAATGGTTCGGAATAAAGCTCTATGTTAAAAAATGGAAAGGCATAATTTCGAAACTACCTTTTTCACGTGTAAAATGCATAGAAGTTAAACAAAAATAAATATTAACGATAAGCAATCTGACGGTTACCCGTGTGAGAATGATCCTACCTATGTAATAACGCACTTACGTTTTCTTCATTCATGGTGAAATAACATAAATTAATTATTTGAATAATGACCTCTGACATGGCGAGAACACATTCAGCTCATTATTTCCTATTTAGGTGAAGTCCCGTGTAGCGTTTGGTCGAGCGCTCTCAACCCGTGATACGATATTGCGCGATATCGCCACCTCGCGGATTGAAATTGACCAGTGTCGATTGCTCGTGTTGAAAACTGCACATATGATGGACGTCGCAGGAAACAAGGTAGATGGCGTCAGACTAATCGCACAGTAGCTCCATTTATAGGTTGAACATACATACAACATGTTCTATAGGTTGCGGGATTAAAACCAGCCGCAACCAAGTTTCGTTTTAACGGTTAGTCTGGTGGTTTAGTGCGACGTCTTTCAACCGTAAGGTTGCAGGTTCAAAACTGGTCGCTTATTAGTCGGTTGTGTCCTTGGGCAAGGCACGGACATTGCCTGAACCCAGCGGATTAATGGGTTCTACCAAACTGAAGGAACATGTCTATCAAATACAACACACTGCAATAGCTTCGGTAACCCGACGGTGAGCGCAAGATGATCTGACGATTGCCCGTGTGTTAACCACTTTGGTTTTCCCACTCACGTGGTTTTCCCACTCATTTCCCACTCACAATGTCTTAAACTCATAATGAACATTGCAATAGCCCATGTAATCAGGCGAGCTGTGATCTTAACGAAAAGCCCGTAGTGTAACGTCCAACCCGATGCCACGCATTTTGACGATTACCTGTTTCCTCGCTCTTTCTGTGCGTTTTTTTATTCCTTGTGTTAAATAAGTATTCTATCCTAACTTTTTATTACCAGGCTAAGTTTCAAGTCATTTAAGTCAGCGGTATCGGCATCGGCCGCGTTAACCATTTAGCCACGCAATCGTGTTATTCGATTCGTTATGACGTAACAAAGCACTTTGTATTAACATAGGCGGCAGCCAAAGAGATAGCGATGATCAAGGTCTCGGTTCCTACCACCGTGTCTCGGGTTATAGACCGCGCTATGCAGTCGTTCGGCGCCGCAGGTACGTGATAATGTGGGTATTGACGTAACAATACTGTCGATGTACCGCTACAATCTCTTTGTTTGTTGGTCGGTGAAGGGTAAAACTAAGGAAAGCGAAAAGGCGGGAAGGCGGAAAACTGCACACTAAAATGAATATTAGGGCATTAGAGTTGGTTTTAAACATGGGGTTAGGATTAGTTCTGGAGTTGAGATTTATTAATGTTTAGGCAAGGGTTAAAATTGTTTTGGTGAACAGTTTTCCTCCTTCCCGCTTTCCCTCCCTTTAGTGTTGCCCGTCCGGGAATCACTATTTTCTATTTATTTTGCTGTGTCGCGTTTTGACCAAGGATTTGGTGAATTTGATGTGTGAATAAACGCGGTTTTGTACCGATTGGGCAACTTTATTTTATTGTACTCGATTTCTTTGTGTTTCAGGTCTCTCTGGGGATTTCCCCATGGCGGGATTTTACGTTTGGTCGCGCGCGTTGCGCATCGCCGACGGCCCAGACGCGGTTCACGAAGCCGCAATCGCAAAACGAGAACTCGCGGAATAAGCGCGCTCTCTACCGTATCCCGTACCCTGCATTCGTACCGCTAGGTGCTGATGTGGAGCAACGATATGGGTGCTGTTTTTAAATTGATTTCGTTTGGCCAAATGGTAAATACGATCGATTCATATACAGCTCCATATAAAAAAACGGTATTACTGAAAAAACTCATCATGGGTTCAAAACTTAGCACAGTAAAAAATAAAAAAATGACTTGCTATTTTTATTAATTTATCCTCTCACAATATGGCGTTAAAATCTACAGTAGGGCTACATAAATAGCCCAAATAGAGTCAATTTAATCTAAAGAATTATTTAACTTGTGAATGTCGTTGTTTTTAATTAATTCTGCAGGTGCCACCCTCCGCTGTGGATTTAGTTGCATACCTTTCTACTTTTATTCCTTTTCCTGTCGTCTAATCAAATTGTGCAATTTAAGAATCGATTTTTTTCGAATAAAATTCTTATCCAATCTTTGCCGTCCAATATTTAGGGCATGACTAGACAAAGAAACTGTTTACCAGAACTATATGGAAACTAATAACTCTGACCAAAGCAGACCCCAGACCTAACTCTAACGGCCAATTTTTCATTTTAACGTGTACTTGTTTCCTTCCCCCTTTATCTCATTTTAGTTTTACTCGACATTATATTTTAAAGGCTCCCAAAAACGGAAATATGGGACTACGCGAATACACACTTTGCTAAGTTTAAAACCAAGTAAATGTAGAAATTGGTACTTACCCCAAAACGGTAATGTGGTTTGCTAGATTTTTATTTAACTTTCGATGTTTGTATTTCACTCTAATTCGGGAGAAACCGAAGATAACATGATCACCCGCTGCACAATTTTTTCTTCTACCATTACGCTATCAGTACCTTCGTGTAATGTTATTTCAGGAGAACGCAAGGTCGTCACAACAAAGGAAATCGGCAGATTACCTCGTGTCCGTAGTAGGGTTAACGAAGCCAATGCAGTGTGTTAAACAAATCTGGTGGTGCCTTTGCAAAAGACAACCGAAAAGGTAAAAGCTGGTTCCATATAACCGTCCTGATGGTGCCTTATAAAAAGAAGATTAGTCTGGTGGGTTAGTGCGACGCCTTTCAATCGATGGGTCACTGATTCAAAACTGTTCGCTAGCTAGTCGGTTGGGTCTTCAGGCAATGCACTTAACATATATACTTTGCCTGAACTCATTGGAACGACGGGTTCTACTAAATTGTAGGAACGTGTAAATCATACACAACACATCGCAATAGCTTTGGGACCTCGGTGCAGGCGAGGTTATCTGAAGATTTCCCGTGTGTTAACGCCCCTTGCGTTTTCCCATTCACAGGGATAAAACATGAATATTTCGTCTTTGCTAAACACCTGTGGCCTTACGGTACCACGCGCTACAAAAGCACTTTCGAATTCGAAAAAATACCAACACGTATTTTAATTTGTCTTCCGCGCTTGTTACGACATAACAAATGACACGCGTGACTTTCTCGGATCATTAACCAATTACATCACGGATCTCTATGGCGATTTGCTTGGTTGCGCACCGTAAACGCTTGACTGGGTACATCCTAAGCAACACAAGGCTGCGTATCAAACCGATTATTACGTCATACGGCCGTTTGTTATTCATCAGTACAAAATGGACGTGAATATCCGGGGCAGATGGAAATGTGCAAATACTAAAGATATAAAGTGTGAAACTCCAGTTTTAAGTTGTGTATACTGGTCGTAGTTGCATAAAATATATTGGCTGTATGTTTTTTCGGTCAATTCCTCTTGAAGTCGATCTTCCCGACGTTTTTTCGTCGCTGTACACATGTCTATATACTTTAATAGTTTATGTTATGTTTATTCATAGTTTCAGCACTGGTTTTACGACCGCGTCATTTTGCTGTATTTTTCTGTTTCTATCTTAATTATTTATACTGAAAACTAATTTTTAACCAACTACAAGCTGGTTGTTTGTGTCTTGGAAAATACCCTTTTTTCTAAAGGAGCATTTAAAGAACTGTTCCCATATTTTTGTAATGCAAAAGTGGCCATGTGAAAAAAATCTACCACCAAGAACCGACCAGCAAAAAAGGGTTAATTTTGTTAAAAGTTCCAGAGGTAGATCTGTGCACTATAGACCTAGTTTTGTTAACTATTTGGGACGAAATTTTACCCAGAATAGACCATAATCCTCAGATTGAACCCCCTTCAGTGAAAAGGCACACACTTTCAGTTTTTTCTTAAATAACCGAACCATTGTTAGAAATTATTAAAATGTAAAAATCTATGGATTTCTGGTGTTGACTTTCATGTCAACCATTAACCACTATATAGGAATGAATGCGATTTAAAAATCAACTTTATTTCAAAAACACGACCTTACAAAAACAAAGAGGGTTAAGATTAGTGGCGACACGTCGTCCCCGCGTTTTGCGAAATCTTCCGACCTTTTGCCTTGATGACGTCACAAGAGCTTACCACCTTGCTGGATTAGCAATGGCGGTGATTACTTCGCGCCCGTTCGTTGGGTCGGCGCCTTTGAAGTCCGAATACCCAGGCCAGCGCGTGACACCGAATTGAATTAACAAATTTAGACAATGCGAAATCCGCGGGAGTTACCCTCGCCTAATTGGACTTGGTACTGCGAGGAATTCTACACATTGCGAGGCAATTAGTTTACACTTTGGAGTGGTTTTGCTCGCTGAACCAAAATTAAATCCTTTTTTTACAGCCCTTACACACGCAGATTTATTAATGATATTTTAAAATAATTTCAATCTTTATTTCAATGGTTATTGGAGTATTCGATTATATCGAATACGCAGAAGTTTTGTTTTCTTTTATATCGAATTTTAATGCAATCTGACACACTTTCTTTCTTTTGTTTGACTAATATCACCATATAGATACAACAATATAAATTATTAGCTCAATATAGAGAGAAGTAGGCCACTGTTTTCAATACATACTTTTTTTGCAAAACGAATTCTTAGTTAGTTTTGTTTTTAACTAAGTGCTGGTGTATATGTTAATTGATCGAGCTCACCGTTCGGCCACGCTACCGCCTCGACGAAAACAATTGTATTTATTCTATGTTTAAATGAAAAACAATTTTGACACCCGACGTGCATTTCGTAAAATGTATTATTTTTGGTAAATTTTTACTGAGCTAAGTTTCGATCCTACATCGGCTTGTTCGTCACTAAGACAGTTTTACAAGAAATTGTGAAGACGAATCGTTCGCGCTAACCATTTGGTCAAAAGACAGTTCACATCTAGCAGATTTAAACCACCTGTCGCATTGACTGGTAAAAGCACGACCTGTACACAATAAAGCGCTGCAACCTGTCGACATTTCACGTCGTTTGGCGCTGACAAATGTCGATATCTCTTCTGGGAATAGATCACCAATCTAACCGCTCATAAACGAGTTTTAATGCGGCTGTAAATTGTTCCTTGTCGATATTACTCCTTATACCTTATGTATAAGCCTTATACAATACTATGAGCGGGTTCACGGTAGCGTCGGGACCAAGAATGTAGCCCATAAAAGGCCTGTTACTACAGTATAAGTCTTAATGGTAACGATTGTGTTGACGATACTGTTATGACACATTTATAAATGCCAGGTTGATCAAAAATATCGAATAACAATTGCAAGCTGGCGGTCTAGTGTATATTTCCTAAAACCCTGGGCAAGAACGAAGGCTTACTATTATGAAACATACGTATGTGTCTGAAGAAGGCATACATGCACTGTATGGATCTGGCCTGAGCGGTCAACGAGTTGCGGTCAGAAGCAATATTAAACAATCTTCTGGTGAAATATCGACAAAATATGTTGTCCACTTTTTGACTACACATTTTAACCACTGGTTTTATCCCACTTTTTATTTTTGTAACATGCGTGTCACCAATGTAATAGGAGTATCACTACTTTTTATATAAAAATTAGTATCTAAACCGGCTAAGCTGAGCGTTCTAAGAAGTCCTATTTTTTTAACAATTAGTGTATCGAATGATGTATGTTCGAATGTTTAATGCAACCAATTCATAGATCAATTCCCATATAAAAATGGGTTTAGTGACGAGCCCATTATGGGTTCGAAATTTAGCCCGGTAATGGCTACATTTGCGTAACCGGAGTTGGAAAAAATCTGTAATTAGAAAAAAAGCAGTTTTGACATCTTAAAATGTATTATGACAGCCAACAAATAACAACATTACGGCGAAACGAATTACAGCAAAAATACGAAGGTTTTAAAATTGTCGTCAACGATTCAGTAATGGGTTCCGTATAGCGGCATTGGATTCTGTAAAAAAACGTGGCAATTATATATCGGTCGGCTTCTTTATATTTGTAGTAAGTTAAACTGGTAACCTGGCAGATATTACCGGTTAAAATTTATGGCAGACGATGTCGAACCCTCACGTACATTTTTGTACAGTAGTCTGCACCTAACCGATTGAGTAAAAAAAACAAAAAAAAAACAGTAGCAATATTTATATTGTTTTCAACACCCTGAATCACCCTTCAACACTATACAATTGCTCCAATAACCCGGGGAGGTATACTCCAGTCGGCTACGATGATGGGTCAATAACACGTCACGGGGTAAACGCGACTTCTATAGGGCAAAACCCATTTACTTTACTTACGTTTTGCAATGGGAAGGGGCGCTGGGTTGCATGGTTCTTGGTCGGTGAGTGGGTGCCTCTTTTATGGGGGAATTCCCGCGTTACGTCATCGGGCGGGTAGAACGACTTGGGCGGATAGGCGGCGGTGGATGGATGGTACTGTGTTGGAAATTTTGGTTAAGGTTATTAAAGCATAACAGACAGAATAAATTAACATATCGGCTTTCGTGGTATTTGGACCGATGAATGTCGCAAAAGAATCAGCGTTCATAAGATCACTATGTCACCACAGACGGGTTGCAGTGTTTTGATCGTTTAGTTTTAATATTTAATAATTTTGTGCCAGGCGGTTTGGATACGATGGGTCTAAGCAACGTTTAAAATACCCTGCTGTACTTTATCGGCGTCTTCGCAGTGGTATTCTAGTTGTAACTTTTCAGAATTTTTTTTTTTTTTTTTTTTTTTTTACTGAGCCAAGTTTCGAACCCATGATGGGCTCGTCACAAGGACCGTTTTTTTGTATAAGAGTAGGTATATGTATCGGTAGCGTTAACCATTTGGCCACACGACCGTACTACCACGCCAAGTTTCCGATCACCAAGACCGGTAATTTGGTCGCGCTCACCATTCGGCCACAAAATTACAAGGGTAGGCGGTTGTTTTGCTTACCTCTCCGTACGCATATACGTCATCATGCGTATGGTTCGTTACGTCATCGTTGACTCGTGACGTCATGTCCATTACTTGTTGCCCGGGAAACGCGGATGGCGTCATACAGTTGCTCCCGTAACTGACATCTTTGCCAAAACCTGTGGAATTTAGATTTTGATGTTATTATCAAATTAAACCGCTTTTATTATGTAAATGTTGGCTTTAATTACAAATAGTTTCAGCTTGGATCGGACGCCTTTACAAAAGCAAACCGTTTGCGATTCTTATTTCATTTAAAAAATCAGCTGTGACTATGTTTTGCAGGGCAGGGTGATTAACTGTCTTGAAACGGAGGGTGTCGAGATCGATATCTACCTCGATCACTTGTTTTGTGGTATTTGGACCGCTCTAACCTTACTGCCTTGTATTATAAGTAAACATGTATTCGATTTCACCTGTATGTTATACAGATATGTAGAATAAGTCAAAAACGGTGTATTGCGGTCCGGGTACAGACTTTAATTTGTATTACCTAAATCGTATATTTTAAAATGAAAAATTAATCATCACCTGTCATAGCGTTTGCCATCCAGTTACTTTCACCCGAGTTCTGAAGGGCGTAGAAGCTTTCATTCGCAAACGCCGCTGCCATGGTTGACCCCGGGCTGTTCTGGTATACTTGACCGGAAAACGGGAAGCCATTTCCCGCCGGCGCTGCTTGAAACGGCCAAGAGTTACTGCAAGATGTGGCCGCTTTGCGCTTCTTCCATTTTGCACGGCGGTTTTGAAACCAAACCTGTTTAGAGACAAATAAAATGTGTTATAAGATGCCCATATCGTTCGGACTTTGTTATTTTATAGCGCTGGACGTCGGCCTGGGTTTTGCGTTTATTTTTCGAATTAATTTCCGTCGATTTTTATCTCCGAAAGACGAATGCTTCAACAGCGACTCCCGCCTTCCATTTGTTTGTTTATACCGACGCGCGGTGGCCTCGTATAGACGACAGCGGCCTGACAGTCGTACGCAAATCAATACACTATCGCCCGGGCCCGAATATTTACAAGCGCAATATTACGGGAAAAATTTCATGAATATTTAATTCAATAATTCAACTTATGACAATAAATACGCCCGGAAAATCACGGCTTTTCGCGCAGTAAGTTCTCTAATTGAAAAAGTGCGTCTGTCTGGGTAAAATGCAAAATTCTTTTTCCAACATTGTCTAAAACATGAAGTCTTTGAAAAAACATTAAACTAAAAACTTATTTTTAAACAAGCATTTAGTGTGCTCGTTTAAAAGGAAATATGCTGAAGTTGACATCGAAGAAATGATAAAAGTAGTCTTTCCTATTTAGTCTTAGTTATGCATACACAATTCGCCTAAAAAACGAGATATATATTTTTATAGAAGCTGTATTTAAAATAAAATATGTACGCATGTTATAAATTATGTTTCCCTGTCATACAAATACATTTTGGAAAGTGATTCCTGTCAATCAAATAACTGTAAACCAAATTCAAAGTTTAAAACATTTAAATCTGCAGTTGTTAATTCTTCCAAAACTTTAAAGTTTAAATTGTAAAGTTTTGAAAAAAATGACGACTCTTGATTTATAGATGCTTGAAGCGGGTAGTTCCCAAAGTCAGCGGACCTTATAGGTTCCGTGAAGCACTTTCACAAGGTCCGCGAAAGAACTTAGGTATATAGGCCTTCCTTTACTCATAGCTTAATAATTTTAGTATACAGCAATATGGTAGATTGATTTTGTGGTTGTGATCGTTTAATTTTTTTGGCTTCACTATACCTCCAAACATTAAAAAAGGGCAAGGGGTCCGTTATGATTTTTTTAAAGTCTGGGAACCACTGCTTTAGACTGATGCTCTGAAAAAACTTGCGACGGTAAATTTAGTTGCTTTAAAGTATTTAAATTTGCGATCGCCCGTTTTATGGAACCTTCACAGTTTAAAGCATCCAAATTTACAGCACCCAGTGTTGCCGAATATAAAATGTGAAACGCCATTCACCTGCACTCTTGATTCGGTCAACCCGATCCTGTGTGCTATCTCCTCCCTCATGAAGATGTCGGGGTAGTGGGTGGATGAGAAGCTCCGTTCCAGTTCGCTCAGCTGGGAAGGGGCGAATCGCGTTCTGTGACGTTTCGATTTCGCCACTTCCGCTTTCTTCAGGACCTCTTGTTTTTTTAGCTCGATTGTTTTAGTCGAAGTTTTCGCTTTCTGGTTTTGTTGTTTGGTGTGTAGTGGTTTAGAGGTGTGGTTGTTTGGTTGATCGTTGGTTTTTACCGATTCTTTTATATTTTCCTTGACCGGTCTCGCTTTTATGGTTGGTTCGGTATTTTTCTGCGTTTCTGACGTTGGTTTTTCTTTGATTTGGCTTTTAACCGTAGCAAGATTTTTAGTTTGTGTGTTTTGAGCAGTTTGCGCTGGGTTGCACGGTTGGGTGTTGTTGCTCCATGTCTTTTTGCTTCCTCGATTTTCGACGAACTTTTGCAGCGCCAGAAGCTTGGGATCAAAATGATCGAAATTTTTCGAAATCGGAATCTGCTCCACTTGCTCTTTTTCATACTCACTTGTACTGGTGTCGCAGTCATAACTGATCTCCATATATCGATCATAGGACGATGTGAAGGTCATAGACTCGTTGCTAGCTCCGTTTGTAGGGGATTCCGCATCGTTTCCGTCTTCCGTACCGGATACCTCGTAGCCCCACGGAAAATTCGCTTCCCCCTCAAAATGATAATTGTCAAACTGACAACGTTCAACATTTCGGTCGGAATACGGATAATGAGTCTGTTTGATGTTCTCAAATTGGCAGGATGCCGTTGAATCGCAATTTTCCTGCCAGGTTTGGTCATTTTGCCCGAATATTTGCTCCGTGTTCGCCAAATAGGCCTTATTTCCTTGTGAAACAGTTTTGGAAGGCTGAAGTGTCACTGGGTCCATTTTACAAACACCTAAAATGTTTGTTAATTTTTTATATGATCATCCACTATATAAAATATCAAACAGTTTTTTTATAGGTAAAGAATATTATAAAAATTGTTTTATTGTGGTTTAGTTTCCGAAGTTTTCTATAAGGCGTCTGACTTTTTTGTATAATTTTCCCGTAAAATCTAAATTTTTGACGCCTTTTCCGTTTTTTTGCTAAAAAATTATTATGCTATTTTATCGGTTGAGAATAAACGTAAAGAAATATGGTCGTTGTTATGTTAAAACAATTTCAAACGAACTAAGCGCCATTTCGAAACCTAATATAATATATATATCTGATATGTTTATTTACATACTATCTTGCAGTTTCTTATTATTCTATTCTATACTTCAGTTGCTCAACTTATCGCAGTAAACAAGTTTAACATCCCACCTAATAACCCCCAAACTCACAAAACACTAATTTTCACATTTCTTCTGAAGATATTCAAGCAAACTGCCTTACGCTAATATATATGCAGTCGATTCAAGGACATTTCCCAACTCAGCCTCTGATTTTTGAATTTACAAGGAGTCGTTCCAGTCGGACAGTGGAACCCGAATGTCTTAAATCACCAGCCATGTGAGTCTGCCTCGATGTGATTCCCACAGCTGAGTTGTCGCGCCTTTTTCGAAAAAATGGCGACTTCGGCCTTCTCACTCCAACCTGAGATATCGTTTTTTTGTTCGTTTTCACTGCGGCTTTTTATTGCACGTTTTGTTTTTGTTTTTAGTTCACGTTTTCACGTTTTGTTTTTGTTTTTAGTTCACGTTTGAAATTTTATTATGTTTTTTTAATCAACACCGTTTTTTCCCCTGAATAGAATTTTTAAATAACTCTTTGACAAAATTTCAATAAATATGTGATTTAATCTGTATAATCATAACTCACGATAAGGTGTTTCATTTTTATATAACCGCTTTAATATAAAGGTGTTTCATTTCTATATTAAAGCGTTCATATACCCCCCAAATTAACAAAAAATAAAGTCAAACCGATTTTGGACCGCAGTATTTCGACTGACGTCATTCACTCGTAACAAATGCTTTTGTGATGTCATAGGGAGAATTGTAGCCAAGAAACGAAGCGAGAACATCGTTTGGCACGTTTTCAACATTAGCGACAAATTTCTGCCCAGCGCCGGTCTTAGGACCGCGAACTTCAAACGATTTAGGAAAAATGAAAGAAGCCAACTGTTGCTGATTATAAGATAATCTTTAATTAAAAGAACGACAATTTATTTAACATTAGACAATCTTTATATATATATTTATATATGTAATTTCAGAAAAATTGCCAATTGCTGTGGAATAACACAAATTTGCAGGCACAAATTTCAAATATGTTTTTAAAAATTTAAAATACGCTTTTAAAAAGAACATACAGTTTAACGATGAACTATTCACCTGACGAACTGCGAAGTAAATTTAAAATCCCCATTCACCACGATTCGCGTTATAATCGACTGAATGCAGATAGTGTGTTGTATTGCCGGACAGAATAGTTTAAAGCTCCACCTTCTTAATTTATTGAAAACCCTTATTTATTGAAAACCCTTATTTATTGAAAACCCTTATTTATTGAAAACCCTTATTTATTGAAAACCCTTATTTATTGAAAACCCTTATTTATTAAAAACGCCTTATTTATACAGCCTTATTGAATAATTGGAGCTTGCTTGTAGCTCTGCCGACATTTCCGTTTTTTTAAATACTCATAACCTCGAAAATCTTGGCAAGTATGAAAAAATAAAGTCGTCGTCCAAAAATCGAAAATCCTCCGCCGGTGACCGTTGGTCACGTGACTTGATAATCAGGTAATCGAAGTCGGCGATAATCGCGAGCGAATTCTATTATGACGTCATCCCAGTGGGCCCTCTATGTCATCCACGTTCATTAGACGAATAATTGAATGATATAAGGCGTTGATTGGATTTGAATGAGAATAGCTATTGCTGAAAAAAAGCAATAACTTTTACAAAAACTGTGGCTTGCAAATGAATTCACAATTACTTTACATTGTATTGGCCATTTAGTTTATTGATAATATATTTATTACCTTTTCAAACAAACACGCATAATTTACCTTTATAGAAGATCGATTATAAACATAAGTAGGTATAAGGTATGAAAGAGTGGTGAATATAACACTGCAAAGCAGTCAATATAACTTAAATATAAATTTGTTGTGTTGAGTATATGTTGCTTATATATGTTTTAGCATAGCCCAGTCCCTTTTTATAGAGTTACCAGAAATGTTGTGTTATTGAGCAGCCGACTAGTCGGTTGTCTCTTAGGGCAAGGTTCGCAGCCGACCACGCATGAACCCAATGTCCAATATTGGATGAAGTGCATGTGTTACAAAATTCCTAAAGTTTCTCAGGACGCTGTCTTAACGGCCTACCGTTGGACCAGGGCTTGCGACGTTTTCGCTTTATAAAAACACATATAAGACTAATAAAAAGATCATGACCCGGTTATCTGATCGCCTAATTTTTAAGACACCTGTCAGATTCCAAGTACAACGTATAACATAGAAGTCAGTGATTTCTATACTTTATTAAATCAAACAAAAACGACATTCAACTGTCACGAAATGTATGGCAACGGCAGGCAAAAACATGCGTTCATTTACTAATATTGTATTTTATGATAGCTTTTTAGGATAGGATATTAACACACAGCAGATTACCGTGCGCCCACCGTTGGGTTACCAGAGCTATTGCACTGTTCTGTATATGTCCGTAAAGTGCCTTGCCCAAAGACACAACCGTCTAGCTAGCGACCAGTTACGCACATGCAACCTTTCGATTTAGGCGACGCACTTAACCGCCAGACCAACCGGCCGGACAAAATAGAGTTGAACGTACTAGGAATTTAGTGAACGTTGTTGGATATGATGGATCACAGAAGACTTCGGTTTGTACAGAGCATGGAAAACATACAACCTCTATATAGTGTGTGTTTGTTTACCTAGACTAACTGACCATGCTATGCATCAGATGCATGCTGCCGTGTTTGTTCTTTTGGCTATGATGATTATTCGAACTCGGCCGATAGGAGGCGTGATTAATCAGCCACCAGCTTGTCGACTATCGACCGATTGGTGGCGGTGTTAATCAGCCACCAGCTAGTTGGTAGTACCATTTGCAAGGTTGTACGGTCGTGTGACCAAATGGTTAACGCGACCGAAACATATACCGACTCTTATGCAAAAAACGGTCCTAGCGACGAGCCCATCATGGGTTCGAAACTTGACTCGTAAAAAAAACATTTGCAAGGTCATCGGCGGGCATTTACCAAATGCAGTAAGTTAATGATAAACAAAAACTACACCATTGTGTTAAGCACACTACAATCGATCCTGTAAGAAATCCTAGTGGACGAGGCAAAAGAAAGACAACCGGTGGTATAAGGATAGGGTATCCATGTTTATCCCCGTGAATTGGAAAACTCAAGAAGAAGTTAACACACGGGCAATCGTCAGCTTACCTCGCACCGAGGGTTACCGGTGCTTTTTTATGTGGTGTATAATTGAGACATTCATTCAATGTGGTAGAACTCATTATTCTACTGGGTTCATGCAATGTCCGTTAATTGTCTTGCCCAAAGACAAACCGATTAGCTAGCTACCAGTTTTAAACTTGTAACCCATCGGCTGAAAGGCAACGCACTAACCCACCAAGATATTCGGTCGGACTTTAACAAGTTATCTTAAACGTATACTTTTCCTGAGAAATATAACAAATCCCTATGTGACCGACATGATTGTAGCCATTTTTTATACGATAAATCGACATCTACAACTTAATAAGGGAATGTTTAGTCTTCGGGTGATTTTAGACCAAGTAGATCCGCTGTCCGTATTGGATTTGCAGTTTCTGTGGATATTGTTTGCTCAATGTCTCCCTCCTGTGGAGGTGTTTCAGCTATTTTGTCGTCGTCCGGTGGCGCTGAGTTCAAATTTATCTGTTGGTAAAATGACGGAGTCAGTAAGATTTAAATTTATTGGCCCATTTTTTGGTTTAGTTAATAAGATAATTAGTCAATTTTGTTTGTATAACGGTAGATTAATCTTAAGTCAAATGCCTTAGAAAACTTAAGCTGTAGCTGCCGATCCAGATTCCCTAGTCCCGCCGAGTAGTTTAGTGTGTTAGTACGTAGCCATTTAACCGAAAGGTGGTTGAATAGAATTTGATCGCTTGCAATAAGTTTTAATCACTCGGATGGTTTCCGACCCTATTACCTTCCGTCTTTCTACACATTTTCTTATAGACGAAAAACAGTAAATCTTTAACATTTTATGTCAGAGTGGAGATTTACAATTGATACTTTTCCAGTGTTTTTACTAGTTACACCCTATACCTTCATCGTGTCCTTTTTATAACACTGCAAAAATTATATAACAGTGCAAAAGCAGAAAAACATTAAATCTTTATGTCAGAGTGAAGATTTACAATTGATATTTTCCCTATGTTTTTAATATTCACTCCCTATACCTTCATCGTGTCCTTTGCCAGCGTGTTCACCCCAGAAGTATCGGTGTCCTCATCCCCACCCCTGTTTCTCAGGTACCGGCATTTCCCGATGTCCGTCCACCCGTATTGCATCGTTTTCATCATCAGCTCCATCGAGAAGTTCCGCAACACTGATCTCATGAACGACGTTTTACGCTTCACTGGTTTCTTCTCTTCTTCTTCTTTTCTCTTTCTCTCGGCTTCTTCCTCTTCTGTCTCTTTTTTGTCCCTAAATCATAAAAACACATAAAGTCTATGTTTACTAACTCAGAAGCGGATTAATGTTATAAAGTAAGGCAATTTCAATTTTACAAGGGACGCTTTGTCCTGCAATGTTATTGATAAGAATCAAACCCACTATTTGGTATTAACACATCTACGTTCTCACCAGTGATGTGATTAAACAGTTTAAAAACAGGTTCTCTTTTGTATCGGACTTACTAACAACAGGTTCCCTAAAAGGTCTAATATCTGTAAAAAAAGCAAGAATCGGATCGGTGATTATCCCGATGTTCTAAAAACTGGTTCGACAGAACCCATGCAACCTCTTGAATCCCATCACAGGTTCTAGTCACTTAGCTAGCCCGAGAAATATATATGCAATATTGCAATAGCACCAATAACCCTATAATCTAAGCAGGGTATAGTCCGTCGATTAACCGTGTAATCAACCCCTGCATACTTCCATGTTCAGTGGAATAAGACATAAATATATACTTCTACATCTCTGAGCAAGTATAAAACGTGAATGACTCGTAATTTGTCCAAAATATGCAAATTTCTCGGTTGTGGGAATTGCGTTGCGGTTCGCTCCCATTGAATTTGATTTAAGAGACACGGGCTCCACTGTCCCATAACGCCAGAGGTTGACACTATGAACGAACATTTCGCGTGTATGTATGGTCGTGTAGTCGAATGGTTAGCGCGACCGATACATATACAGACTCTTATACAAAAAACGTGTAATTTGTATGTCTTGTGTTATAGGTGCTCGCAGGCTATCCATACAAATGATTAATGGGCATGTTATGTCCACCGAGATGACAAACTTGAATATTCGATATGCATGTGCAGTTTACAGGTTGATCATTACCTAAATGTCTTATATACACTGCTTTGATCAGATAAACCTCTATAACCAATCCCTCCTTTACGCTTTCCTCCCTTTTAGTGTTGCCCGATTTTGAAAATCCCATAAAAAAGGCATTACTGAGTATACTTTACTAGCTGGTTCATTTAATAAACGCGGCGTTAGATTTGCTTGCCACTTACCAGTTTATTATCGAGTCCACCGCTTTAAAAAGGTCCTGTTTTTTCACGTCCAATTCTTCACCCAACAACTGAATGTCGTACAACTTCAGTCGACGTTGATTCTCGTAAAATTGCTGAGGTTTTATGTTGTGCAGTTGATCAAGCAAAACTTCAAGACTCGGGATAATTTCGTTCATCGCTTCACTTTCGCTACCTAGTAACAAGAAATGTTGAATAATCATCTAGTAAATTTGCATGATGATTCAATGATAATTGGCAAATTAATGTGATGTTGGACAAGGGCCTAATAAATTATGTCAACATGTTGTACCAAGTTACCCACCAATATCCCTCTTAACTTCCGCTTCTCGTAGAGCAAATGGATATCAGTAGCAACGGTATATAGAATAGGATATTCATGTTTATCCCCGTGAGAGGGAACAAGCAATAGGCGTTAACACAATGGCACTCGTCAGACAGCCTCGCACCTACCGTCGGGTTAACGGATCTATTGCAATGTATTGTGTATTATTTACACGTTATTTTGATTTGGTAGAACCCATCTTTCCAATGGGCTCAGGTGATGTCCGTTTAAGTGCCTTGCCCAAGGACTAAATAGACTTTCCAGCGAGCCATAAGTCAAGTGTTATGAAATGATTACAAGAGTTCGGGACATGGTCTGTCCGCCATTATGTGTTAATTTTTTCCCTAAAAGGCATTCAATGGACGTTTATGCTTTACAATGGATATCATACCTGTATTTATTTATACCTGGCCAATTTTTCAGTCCGCAATAATTTTGTATATGAATCGGTCGTGCTAACCACACTGCCCTCCGGTATTATTATACATGTGATGAATTAACACAGTATTTGCATGTCAGAAACGCGCTTCACAATTTGATTTTTCGGTATATCGGATAGTCGAGTGGTATACGCCACCGATAAATATACCAAATATATAAAAAACGGTATTGGAAACGAGCCCATTAAGGCTTCGAAACCTGCCAAGTGAAAAAAAATGTGTTTTCTCCACTGTACCTTGGCCACTGTTTGAACCTGGACAAGTATCTGGTCTTCGAGTTTGACTTGAGTTGCTTGATCTGGAAGAACGTCTGTTGCATTGAGTTGTTTGGCTTCTTACCGGTAAGCTGTTGTAAGGTAAAATGTTATTTAGTTTATGTTAGCTTAAAGTACCACGTTTACAAAAGCAAATTTTTTTATTGGACCTGCGCATGGGAAAAAGGGCCTATTTTGTGAATTTTTGGCCTCAATATATTAGCACGACTGCCGTTTTACGAATGTTCGGCACCTGTTATACCACAACAGCCGATGTTTTGGAAGAAAATATTCAATCAAGTAAATCTTCTGGTGGTATTAGCTAATCTGGTTTAGATCTAAAGTGAGAAATTCTCGGTAAATTTCGCTATAGGAAAAATGCCGAGGGACCAACAAGTATAAAAACATAAAGTCTCTTCTGAGTTCAGTTAGAATCTTAGCGACTCCAGCGTGTTATACTGTAGCATAATGATTAATTATAATCATTGACAACATATTAATTAAAAGAAAAGGACGCGACTCTGCAAACTTGATTAGGCCAAACCTTCAATGAAAGTTGTTATAGGATAGGATAATCATGTTTATCCCCGTGAATAGGAAAACCAAGGCAGTTACACGGGCAATCGTCAGATCACCTCGTGCTCACCATCGGGTTACCGGAACTATTGCAGTATGTTGTATATGATACACACATTCCTTTAATTTAGTGGAACCCATTTATCCGCTGGTTCAGGCAATCTCCGTTAAGTGCCTTGCCCAAGGACACGAACGACTAGCTAGCGACCAGTTTCGAACCTGCAACCTTTCAGTTGAAAGGCTTCGCACTAAACCACCAGACTAACCGGTGGACTATATAGCGTGACGATATTAGGGAAAATCCTGCTGTAAGATATCCCGTCAGCTTTGCGACCTTTTTACGAAGTACAAACGTAATTATGTAGACCTGATCACAGTGCATGGTGTTTTAATATCAGCATTTAAATAAGTTCACCTTTTGTTTTTCATTTTTCCAGGTTTAGTATTCGTTAACATATTGTTTTCGTCACAAACGAATTCTTGATTTTCATTTTCTTCTTCGATGACGTCTAAGGTTGTGATGACGTCACTTGCATGACGTGATTTTGTGGTTGCTGCCCCGCAGTTCGTGTCTGTTTGGTTTTCTTTCGCCGGTTCTTCCGGTTTGTACTGGAATTATTTGGTTTAGTAACATGTGGTCCGATCATGATTGAAATTTAATTAGAAATCTTATTGTGTGTGATTAAAGTCGGTGTTTTAATTGGAAGGTGATGCTGTTCTGTTTAACTCCCTTGAATGAAAAATTAGCCATCACACGACGATCGTTACACTACCTTTCAAATATGCAAAGGTGGTGTTATCACATGGGCAATGTTCCCTCTAAGTTTTAAAGTTCGTGAGCAAACATACGAACTCCATGTGCGCTGGTTGGTAACGGTGAGCAATGATGACTTTCTACGTAGCGATCAACCCAATAAATTAGCGATTGTTGTATATAAACGAATTCCAGTTTTATATAAAAGAACAATCGTTTAAACGACACTTTCATTAAATAAAACAACATCTGACAATAAATAACAGACAATTAATTACTCAACTGTAGATAGACTACTATAGTCAATAAGTGAATTACAAAACATTCGCGAATGTCTATCATACGTGACGTAATAGACGATAATCAATACGGATATTATGACATGTTAAAATGGGCAAATTTTGGCACAGTGTGCATTTTATAACAGTTTTTATTAACCCATTTACAAACAAATTTCTTTGTGCGCGATTTGGATATTTCTGTGCGCGAACAAATTGAAAGACGTGCGCGATTTCGCACGCGCGCAGCATAGAGGGAACATTGCACACGGGTAATGGTCAAAGAACCTCGCGCCCACCTTCGGGTAGCTGAACTATTGTTGGAATATGCTTCAGACATTCTTTTAGTTTTTGTAAAACCTATTTAACCACTGGATTCAGGCGATGTCCGCTCAGTGCCTTTTCCAAGAACATAACGGTCTTGTTGTACGGTCGTGTGGCCTAATGATTAACACGACCGATACATATACCGACTCTTATACAAAAAACGGTCCTGACAAGCCCATCATGGGTTTGAAACTTGGCTCGGTAAAAAAACCGTCTAGCTAGCGGTTTTGATTTCACAGCAACCCAAAAAGGAGTGGTGGGTTCCAAAAACTGAAATTAATCAAATGTGGGCAAATCACTTAACTGATGATGACTTAACCCCCCTTCTCTCCCACCTCTAAGATAAGCATAGACATATCGTATCCTAATCACTATTCACCTCTTGGTTCCGGATAAGTCTTCGATATTTATCCGCGAATTCTTTTTTTTGAATATCGTTCTCCATTTCTCTTATCTCCTCCTCTGTCAAATGGGACTGAATACGACTCACCCGCTTGGTTAGTCGCCGATAATTGATCTATAAAAACAAATTAGTTGACGAATTTTAGTAAAAAATTACCTACAAAGAGAAATATCTTTTTGAACCCCAGTAGGACAATCTATAAACCAATATACGTATGGTCGCGTGGTCGACTGCTTAACGTGACCAATACTTATACAAATTTATATACAAAGAGGTCTTAGCAACAAGGTGATCATGGGTTCAAAACTGAGCCCGTGAAAAAAATGCACAAACAAAAATAGAAAACCAATATGCTTACAATTGCCTATAGCCTATAATAGGCCTTCTACAAGATCAAGTTAAAACGTATTTTGTATTTTTCAAAATATAAGAATTAAATTCCGTCATTTATTAACCGATATACAATCACCACCTGAACACTTTTAGAATACAGTTCGATCAGCTTCAAAACCCAAACTTCTTCTTCGCCTAACATTTTCTGTTTCTTCAACAGTTGTTCCAGCTCTTGGCAGTTTCGTCTAAGAGCTATGTTCTCGTTTGCGGTCGAGCCGAGTCCGAGTCGGGGTTTACCGATATTTTCCTGGTCCAACTTTCCGAAGTGGCTTTGCAAATCAACAGTCTCAGATTCAGCCTCTGAGGGACTCCTAAATGCCATTTATCCCTGTCTAAACCACTCGAATAAAATTCGTAATTTACCGCAAAATATATTTATGTTCTTTTCCCGTTAATCGGAAAACGCAAGAGCATTGTTATATTGTACCACGGCTACTGTCGAATTGCTGGTCCCATTGAACTGTGTGTATATAATTAAGATTTGCCAAATGACAAAATCGACACCGATCAAACGAAATTTCTATGTACAGTCGCGGATGATTTTTCCAATCAGGCCTAATAATTTAAACATCCTTAAAACTTTTTAATTTGTACATTTTTTTGCAGTTTAAATCCTTGACTGCGCAAAATCTCAAATTGTTTTATTTATAGCGTTTTAGCTTTACCCCCCACCGAAGCAAATTAGAATAAGACTAATAGAGGTAATCTGGCAATATCCTGTATATACTGACCTTTGCGTTTTACCAATCGCGGGGTTAAACTTGAATGTATTATCCTACCCAAACCTAAAGAGTTTTTGAAATGCGTCGTCATAATCTAATAACAGCATAATATATAGAAAGTTGTGCATTTTTAAATACAGAGTGATATATATCAACTGTGCCACATTTATACTGACTGTGCGGTTCTACCTGGATTATTCTTGCAAGGTGTAATACCACAAATATTTTCAGATTTAGCTTTAACGTCTGAGTTCGTCCAACAGTTACTGACGAAATCCAATAACCTGATCTTATAAATCGGTTCATAACAGACCTTTTAAAAGTACAAACCATGACAATAATATATTGATTTCAAGCGATTTATAGCCGAATCAGGGCAATACTAACAAAACCTGATTATACTAAATTGAAAGCAACGCTCCAATCATACACAACCCATGAGTTTTTCTATTCACTGGAATTAACATGAACATTCTATCCCAGGCATGTGCAACATACGGCCCGGCCCGTCAAGGATTTTGACTAGCCGACAGACTAACCATATCCTGTATCTAACCATACCCTGTAATTAAGATATTGAATACTATTCATGTAATAATCCGGCCCACCAAGAACTTTATTCTTCCCACATTTGGCCCGCCGACTAAAAAAGTTGTCCACCCCTTTTCTATCCTATACTATCTATCTGAGCTCCATTTGCTCTTTGTGAATTCTGACACATTTCGCCGCAAACACAATAACCTGCGTAATCAGGCTAAAGCCAAACGAAAACACTTTCCAAACCCTCAAGAAGCCAGCTGCATAGGTTAGCGGTAGCGAATGTGGCGCTTAATATCCTTAAGTGGTGCTTGAGTGGTCTGTTTGGTTGTTCTTGTCCAAGTATCTTGTGTTAAACAATTTGTTTAAAACGGCCGTGTGGCCGAATGGTCAACGCGACTGATACATATAACGAATTATATACAAAAAACGGTCTTGGCAACGAGCTTATCATGGTTTC
This sequence comes from Ciona savignyi, assembly GCA_000149265.1. NCBI lineage: Eukaryota > Metazoa > Chordata > Ascidiacea > Phlebobranchia > Cionidae > Ciona > Ciona savignyi. Next base: position 2,331,971 of record CH003275.1, read on the forward strand.
GAAACTAACCCCCAAAAAAGTAACAAAATAACCATATTGCTAAGAGCAAATCTCATCCAGCATCGAATTTGAATTACAATATCACAAGCCTGAAATGTGCTTGGGTCTTCAAAATGTGAGAGCAAAATTCTTAAAATCCTTAAAATGTGAAAGATACTGTGTTTTCACCGGACGGTTATTTTGACCGAACCATAACTAAAACCGCGTTTTATTAAATCAAGAAAATCGAAAGTTAACCTGGATAGGGTAATGTAAATATAAATAAATAAAACGCAACTAAATAGTATCTGTGTTGCGTATTCAGTTTAATAGTTATCGAATTTAATTATGCGTTAATAAATAATTTTTAAAACATATAAAGGGGACACCCGGATTTGAACCAAATCGTCAACGCACGGGCACGACAAATGTTCCCAGCCAACAATATAACAGTTTCCTTGCCAGTCTATATACGAAATGCACAAAGTATTAAAAAAAACACATTTATTAATTAACTGTTGTATATATCGTCCGTTTAATTAAGCTGCACCAAACCGTTGAACGGAGAGTTTTTGCAACGCGATTACAATAAGGAGACTTTCACTTCCCGCTGTGTGCTTCTACACGCATTCTGATTAATAGATTACTGGTAGGTGACAAACTGTTAATTATGTAACGAAATCACCCAACAGTGGTATTTACGTAGAGTTTGTCAATCAGTTAAAAGTTATGTTTTGCACTGGTTTCTAAAGCCTTAAAAAGTACAATAAATAAATTAAAACTCGTAAAATCTGTTTTTCAAACCCTCTGCGTGTACGTCACCCCCAGTTTGAAAAGCTCTAGGAAAGGGTATTCATATTTATTACCTTAAATAGGAATATGCAAGGGGCGTTAACAAACTGGTAATTGCAAGACTTTTTCCCGCCCATTGTAGGGTTACCTGAGATATTGTTGTGTTTTTTTGTGTATGATTATGGCGTTCCTTAAATTTGGTAAAACCAGTCAATCGACTGGCTTCAGGCAATTTCCACGTAGTGCGCCCTAGGACAAGACTGCAACATTTTGGCTAAAATGCGACACACTCATCGAGCAAATTGGTTAGCATAATTAGTTTAACCAGCAAACCCGACGTATATGTGGTTAAATTAGAAAGTACAACGCTGTTAAAATGTTAAAGCGAATAAAACAAGGCATAATTAACCCCTACTAGAATCCACATTACCACACTGCGTGTTTATTTATCGACAGCAATTGTGATACCTGTATTAAAATCTATGATGGAAAATACAGTTTGGTTACTGTGGAATGAAATATTGTAGTTTGAAATTCGCTACCCTTGCAGCTTGCGACAATTTGTACATATATCTGGCCGCTACATAGTCGGTTGTGATTTTGGAAAAGGCACAAGTAGATTTTAACCCTGCCCTAAACACTAATCTCAACCCCAAAACTAACCCCAACTCCAACCCCATGTTTAAAAGTAACTATAATGCCCTAATACTCATTTTAGTGTACAGTTTAGTATGCGTCGCCTTTATTAATAATGCATGAGTTAATAATGTTTTAATGTGCAGTTTCCCTCCTTCCGTTCTTCCCGCTTTCCTTCCGTTTAGTTCAAATATCTAGAATAATAAAACGAAACGATGAAGCATTTAAGGATGTTCCCTCAAAACGTGTCTTGAAGACCGGGCACTAATGAATAAGTGTTGACGCGACTGATTAATGCTCGATTCCAGGTTCTTAGTTGTATTTAAGCCAGCAAAACAAGTGAGGTTAACCTTGTTAAATTAATGTTAAACATAAATAACAAAAATAAGATTGTTGTCGTCAACACAAGTATTAATAAGTATTGCGCTGGAAAACAAGCTATTGGTTCTAACTATTCCGATGGCGTATAACCAATTAATAGATCTCTATGTGCGGCAGGATGTTACGAGTGATCCCTCAGTCAGTGTTCTAGAACAGTGTTTTGCTGAGTTACAATGGTGGTGAATCTCCAATGTTTATACGGTTGGGGTCAGCATGTTCTAAGCTGCGCTGCGGTGTTCTCGTTTAAGTGCGAAATTTTGAAATAGAGGATCGGTTCTAAAATAAAGGTTGTTAATTGTGCATCTGCTAGCTGTTTTGCCGGGGGGAGGTAGCCCAAGTACAATGGTGTATAAGGTTACAATTTTTAAGTAAAAATTTTAAAGGTTTTAAGTTTAGGTTGCAAACCCAAGCTTTACCTATAAATTGCGCCGTGACTGGAAATGTAGGAAAAAAGGTCCGTTAATTTTGGATCTGTGTGGAAAACAGGCTATTTGGCCCTAAAGACTATTTTGGCCCGCGCCATTTACAGTAAAAACAATATAAAGTGCCAGGTTTGCTCGATATCACTTAATTCGATATTTGATAGCATCTTAAGACCGCCAACACCACATTTCACGAAACCAACTTAGTTGCATTTCGGTTTAGCGAAACCAACTTATTTCGTCATGAGTCAGGGTCCGGCAAAGCCTGACACGCTTGCTAAAAGTTGCAAGAGGTCCATGGCACGTAGCGTGATTGATACACGCGCAAAATCTATACATAACAGCATTTGCAAACTCAAACTGTATTAGCTGTACAAAATCATCAGTCTTAAAATTCGTAAACCATGCAAATTGACTGTCTTAATTATCTTTAATATCTTTGTAAAATTCAAAACTATTGCATCATTAGTTCCTGTTATTGCTGAGTTTTTGGTTGAATACTTTTCAATATAGTTAATTGAATTAGGACGCGAAGCTGCTTCTATTATGATACGATTCATAAACTGGCACACTTCATTCAAAAGGTTGCCCATCCTATTCTGGACAAACACCCACGCCTATTGATGGTCAACGCATCCATTGTTATCCTTACCTACAATAAAATAAAGAGAAGACATATCACATTACGTGGACGGGATTTGACCGTTGACTAAGGAGTTTTTTATCCGAATGTAAGGAACCATAGCATAGAATGTTTTTACCTAATTAGATTTTGTATTGCAGATACTTAGTTTTCGTTTGCTATGTCCATATTTATCCTCATCCTGTGTTAAGTTTTTACTTAAATTATATAACGGTTTGTAACCATGAAATATCCGACTTTCTAAAATTCACGGTAACCGCTCTCATTTCCTTGTTTTTGTTGCGCGTTGTAGGTTTTTTAATCTGGTCAAGTAATTTATTCAGTGAAATCTGTTTGTTGAGGCCTTTAAAAAATAAAGATTTTGTTTTGTGTTTATGCAACCTAAATTTGTCTTAACGTGGGATTTAAGAACTTTTGGGGATCTTTATTTATTTGCTTAGTTCAGGCTTGGGTTTGCGCCTATTGCTGGCGCTAAATCTGGCATGAGGTTTCCAACTAACATGCCTCAGTCAAAACTGTAATCACTCGCTATCCGACTCCTTACAAAAGGTTTCTTTGTGTTGTTATATTGTAAGCTGATACAGTACAATGCATACAGTTAAACTGGTTCTTATACATGTTTTGAGATGTGACTCCAAGCAGGCAGTGCTTACGTGCGCATCTCAGAACGCGTTTATGATAATAGATCAATACGAGTTAATACACACAAAACGTAAGCTTGCCAGGAATCACGTAATGTGTGTGAAGGATGATATAGAAAGTATTAGTTCGAGGATAATAGCCAGTTTACTCGCAGAGGAAATAATTTGACAGAAGTAAAGGGGAACAGCCGTGCGCACATTAATCGCTCGTTTTAACAATTTTAACTTAACTTAATATAATGTGCAAAAAATATGACATAAGCCGCGAATGTCACTACAAACTAAAGTTTGCCTTTTCGAAAGAAGTTATATAAAACTCAATACTACATCAAGACACAAAATAGTTAACCTGAGGTTGCCCAAAACGAAAGTACCGGGTATAAATTAGCTTCATAACAACATCGAAAATCATATGTTGTTAAAGTTTTTAAGATCATGTTTAATTTTAAATACAAGCTAACAACAATAATTGCAGCAATGTACACTAATTTACAGCAATTCACAGTAATTTACAGCAATGCGCAGTATTGTACAGGAATGCACAGTAATTTACAGAAATACACAGTAATTTACAGCAATGCACACTAATGTACAGCAATGCACAGTCATTTAAAGCAATGCACATTAATGTACAGCAATGCACAGTAATTTACAGCAATGCGCAGTAATGTACATGAATGTACACTAATTTACGGCAATGCACAAAATTGCACAATAATGTAGTGCAAAAGTGAAATTAAAGAAACAGCCCAAGTGTATTAAAAGTTTTCCCATTTTTTGATAAACAAGACGCATAAGGCTAAGATAACTTGATAACATATCGCAGTGTTGCCTATATCGTTTTTATACTAATCGAAGTTTCGAATCCATTATGGCTCAGGAATCGGTTATATGTAGCTATAATCATTAGGGCATACGACCGCAAAATTATAACGTTGTTAGTAACTTGTTTTAATGCTTAAATGTATATTTTTTTGTTTCAATCGCAAAAGATCATTTAAAAAACTGTTGGCGCCACAAATTAATTTTATGCCAGCACGAATGTCAACCTAAAAAATGGTTTCCGGTTCCTGTAACGACTTTAGCTTGCTTAGTATGAATGTGGAATTAGTTATTTCTTGTCTGAGTACACAACTATGCAAGTATATAGTAAATATATTCATACAAATATACACTAATATATGTATTTATTTGGAACAGAAAACCAGATGTAAAATGAAACAAATACAGTTGTTAGCAGCACTTGTAGTTATTTGTACCGCAACCATGTTTTTGTACGGGACTGAACTTATGGAGTTCGTTTTCCTACCGAGACCTTTTATACAAGATGAGAGTAAAAATCCAAGATCTCCGTACTACGGCATGATGTACAAGCAAACCTACGGGCTACCATTGTCTCATTTCAATCTGCAGTCGTTTAAAAAAAGTTTTACAGACTGGAAGCAATTTTTTCCGGAATTATCAAACGCGCTGGACAGTTATGCGAAGTTGAATCCTCTCCAAGACGAACAGGCTTTTACATCGCCATCCACGACTGCGGTAGTTATAGAAGAAAGCACATATTTGCTCGGTGACACGTTTAAAGCAACCATTTATGCCAAAGACCGGCAAAATCGCTCCAAATCATACGGTGGAGATTTTTTTTCGTGCCAAATTGATTAAAAATAAACGGGAACCGTCCCAATTTCTTCAGTTTGGATTTTTTTCGAGGTTTATTCTACAGTGCCATTACCCCAGATGGGATACCATGTGTTGTCACCGACCATTGGAATGGTACATACTCCATAACTGCACCACTGGTCAAGGCTGCTAGCTTTACATTAGAAGTCCTCTTGGTTTCTTCGCTAGAGGGAATTTCAGAGTTGGTGGAGTTTACAGGGACGCGGCGTGATGTTGGATACGTTTATGTGGCCGAATTGGAATCAGGAGAGACAGTTCACTGCAACGTCGATATATCAGCATACCCGCGGTGAGTTTTGGTGTAAAACTATTGCTGTGGTCTATTTTAGGGTAGTTTATTTTAGTTTTTGTTTAAATTATTCATATAAAGCCGCCCCCTGAGTACTTGGTCGTGCTTGAATACTTATATTCAAAGTTTTAATGTTTTCTGCCATAATTTGTTTTTATTTGATTAATATAAGGTTGAACGGCCCCTTCATTTTTTCGTTGTACTGTTCTGTGTATTCACTGTGTCTTGACTACTGTAGTTTTGCCGTTTTATCCTCACAATAATCGGAACAATAAGTAGCCAAGGTACGAACCCATAATGAGCTCATTCCTAAGACCGTTTTATATAGAAATCGCTACGAACGGTCGTGTTAACCGCTGAGCCACACAACCGTATATATATACCAGCGGTTCCCAAACTGGGCGCGAGACTTTGCCAGGGGCGCCACGAAAGCATGCGGAAGTTGCTGAATTTATTGTTTTTTATATGCGTTACACCAGTAGAACGTTAATTGGAGATGTTTGAGCCTGGTGTGCAACCCCATATACTGGCATACAGCATTCGTTTTACTTGTAAAATCCATTGTTCGGTGTTATCTGCCACTATTTGCTGACTAACGTGGCATTGTGTTTCGAGTAATGGTTTGTCAAATAACTGCTTTGCATTGTTCGTCACTTCAGTGAATAGTTTTGAAGAGTTTGAATGGTTATCCAAATGCGTGCTAGTCTGCGTATACAATATACAATACTTGCAGTTTAAAAATTTTGGCTTTATGAGAGAGCCGCAAGGTTTAATAAGTTTTCAAAAGGCGCCGCCAACCAATAAAGTTTGGGAACCGCTGATGTATACCACAAATTTCAATAGCTCCGGTCACCCGATAGTAATAACGCCCCTTGTGCTTTTTCGCATTTGAGAAAAAAACACATGAATATCCCATCTATCTTATTCAAGCTTTAACCTATAGTTTATTTTCTTTTTAGGTACGCACACGCGGAAACCTGCGATTACAGCAATCCTCGAAACCAGGAACCATGGTTCTGCACCAAACCCGCGTCTGGCGTTTGCTCGCGTATTACCAACATCGTTTTCGACCAAATGCCAGATGAAAAACCAAGGTTCTCCTTTGAGAATGAGACCAAATCCAAATACGAGACTATGTCTGTGATTAAAGGTTCTGGAGTAGACATATTGGTTTCTGAATCAAAGGCAACATACGCTCCGCCCGTTTTGAAAGACTGCGTTGTTAAAAACCGTAAGCACGTTCGACCGAACGGTTATATGTGGGGGGAAAGGTGGGTGTCGCTTACATGTGCAAATACTCTTCAATCGGTGCGGGATACTCGGAACTGTCTAAAAGACAAAGTGGTATACTTCTTTGGTGACTCGACCATTCGAATGTATAGTTTTTTGCTGGCAAGTCAGCTCAACTTACGGTTTGTCGGACCAAATTCGAACAGTATTTGGCAAAATCCAAAAACTCTATATAATTTGGGTTACAATATAACGACGTATTACAGGGCGCATGGACCGCCTCTACAGAACCCAGGTGGGCCCGAAACGCGGCCTTACATCAGCGACAGTTTAGACGGAATCCGGGTTGCTGGTAAAGACACGTTCATAATATTCAACATCGGCGCTCATTTGCATAAATTTGGACCTTCAGTATTCATTCACCGCATGCAAGGTATACGCGACGCTGTTTTGCGACTTTTAAATCGTTTTCCCGAAACTAGAATCATCTACCGCGGCCTTAGCGTTCTCTCAACGCCCTTAGAGTGGTATTTCTACCGATACGATGTTATCGTACGCGATATTTTCAAGGATATTGACAACTTTATGTTTCTTGATTTCTGGGATCTAACCACGGTGGTTCCCCAAAATGACTACCACCCGCCACCCTACCTTACAGAGATAAAATCGCTTGTTCTTTTCGATTACCTGTGTAGTTAAAGGATATGCACAGGAAACTAAGACTGCTAGTGCAGAGTACGAAATCGAAACACATGATATACAAGGTTCGAAATCAAGCATATAATAAAGTTATTGTGTTCATTATTAATTTGTATTCTACCTCTATCGTTTATATTATAAACTTTTATAGTTTTGACGTGTAATATTCAACCTTTGGACTTTAACAAAAATGTATTTTAAGTTTGTCAAGCAAAAAAGTAGACCTTTATACATATAAAGGTTTGAGTTTTGTCATTTGTTAGAGTGTTCGAGGTAAATTGATATATGATCTTTATAACTATCTTATATATTTATCCATTTTGTAAAATTTAGTAAAAAGCCCGACCAACACGACCACCCCGCTAACGCGACCGCTTGATGACGGTCCCATGTATTCTTTCAATGTCGACAAATATTTGTTTTCAATTGTATCTTTTTTATGCTGAAAAGGGCGTAATCCTCGGCTGACTTTACCACTTAAAAAAATCATAGGGAAATACCCTAAAATAAATATTTGTAACTGGATCATGATTGTGACAGGCATATGTTGCCACGACATCTACCAGAAGGCTATGAAATCGAAATTTTGTCATTTGTTATATCACATGGTCTAGATATGCAGAAACTAAAATTTTGGGTAATAAATCCAGAGCAATTCCCCAGAGACTTTAAAAATCAAAACGCTATTTTTTTCCATGGTTAAACACGTGGCTGACATTCTACAGTTAAAATTTTTTAACCAGATGTACTTCTTCTATATAACAGTTCTCCAATATAAACCACTATCTTGATTTTTAATCATATGGACCTTAGCGTCATATCAGATTACCAATGTAACGTGAACAACAATAAAGTCTTTGCGTTAGTTGTAATCAAATTTATCTTTTTTCAAATCCTTTCAGTTAAAAATTCACTGATCAAAAAAGATTCCCAACAGTCAAATCTTTAGGAGAACAACCATTTCAATTCATTCTGGTCACATTTATCGCTCAAAGTTTTCATTGGGATATATACAGTGCTGGGATTCAAGAAGTTCGGTCGAACCCGTTCTTGGAACGTCGTGATAATCACCGATCCGATTCTTGCTTTTTTTTTACAAAAATTAAAGCTTTCAGGGAACCTGTTGTTAGTAAGTACGATACAAAAGAGAACCTGTTCTGAAAATTTTGAATCCTATTACTCGATACATACCTAGCTAAACTAAGTCTCTATTTGCAAACATACAAAAAAAGAGTCGTTTGATTTTGAAAGGCCCTCGCCATTTTAATGTACACTGTATTTTAGGCATTTAATATAATCTTAAAAATGAGAAAGAAATATACGAAAAGGTTTATAAACTGTTGCACGATTTCATTTTCGCAAATTTCAAAATGGCCGACCGCCGCGGAAAGTTGCTCAAGCGTGTCGATCGAACTTCGAGTTGTGGGGCGACTGCATTAAAACACATTTCTTGTCAACCGAAAATATGAATATCTGATAAAAACAAAAGTAGAGGGGGGGTAGGAGGGGGGCAGTGTAGGAAAATACCTGCCAGGGTTAACTATTGCTTTTACGAGCACCTTTCCAGGTTGCCAATAAATAGGGGAAGTACCAGATTTTCCGATGGTTAATTTCAAGTACAATATTTTCGCGGAAATCGAACACAGTAGTATGCCAACCGGAGTGGTGCAATCGGCGCTACAAAAATAAATAATCGGCGGCGTCACTTTCGGTCACTTGATGGGCGCGCCGCGCGACCCGGCGCGAAGCAAGGGCCCGGAGCGGGAAGGGCGGAAACGCGTTTAATACGGAGCGGAACCGCCGGCGCTCCGAAATGACAGTATTTAGCAATTTATACAAACATTGCGTCGCGAATGGGATCGATTAAGAAGCATAAAAAATAAAACAAAGTTTTCGTGGAAACGGTGGCTTATAGAAAAAACAGCAGTTGCTCACACAAAACAAAAATAAGAGAGAAAAATTCTTATAAATTAGAAGGGAAACAGCAACAAGTAGGGAAAACGGCTATTCATTATTCGTTACGAATTTCTCGAGGCCTTCGTTGCTGGACATCAAGTCTTGTCCGGACGACATCTGGTTCGTTCCACCAGCGAACACCATGTTATGGTTGCCCATCTGGTTCCCCATGTTGCCTATGGTTCGTGGGAACATGTTGGACATCATAGGTTGGCCATTGTTGCCGAAGTGCTGGTCCATCGGCGCCGCGTTCATGCTGCCGTGCATCATGTTGGTGGGTGTGCTGACCATTTGGACCTGGCCTGCGGGTGGAAGGGGTTGGTTGGTTGGCGGGTTGTGGTAGGTTATAGCACCGGTTCCCAAACTGGGCGCCGCAGCGCCCTGGGGAGCCGCGAGACTTTGCTAGGGGCGCCGCAAAAGCATGCGGAAGTTGCTGCATTTATTATATTGTTTCCTCACAAAAAATTACAGTACATGTGTTAGTTGGAGATGTATAAGCCTGGTGTGCAACCCCATAAAGTATTCGTTTTACTTGTTAAAAATCCATTGTTCGGTGTTAACTGCCACTATTTGCTGACTTACGTTGCATTGTTTTCGAATATTGGTTTGTCAAATAACTGCTTTGCATTAATTGTTCGTCACTTTAGTGAATAGCTTTAATGAGTATGAATGGTTATCCAAATGCGTGCTAGTGGATATGCAATATACAATACTTGCGATTTGAAAATTTTGGCTTTATGAGGGAGCCGCAAGGTTTAATAAGTTTACAAAAGGCACCGCCAACAACAAAAGTTTGGGAACTGCTGGGTTATAGGATAGGATAGGATATTCATGTTTATCCCCGTCAATGGGACAACCAATCGTCAGATCACCTCGCGCCCACCGTCGGGTCACTGGAGCTATTGCAGTGTGTTGTATATGATAGACACGATCCTTCAATTTAGTAGAACCCATTTATCCGCTGGGTTCAGGC
>CH003275.1:2347428-2367788 GCA_000149265.1 Ciona savignyi
ACGTGGGGTTGTTATGCTTGAAATATGGGGTTTTTATGTTAAATATAAGTTAATCAAAAGCTGCAACACTTGTTTTCAGCTTAAAGAAAAGTAAAATGAGGGAAAGCGGGAAGGCGGGAAACTGCACACTAAAATAAAGATTTATGACATTAGAGTTAGTTTTAAACATGGAATTAGGGTTAGTTCTCGGGTTAAAATTAGTGTTTAGGGCAGGATTTAAATTAGTTTTCATAGTTTTAGTATGCAATTTCTCTCCTTCCCTCATTTTAGTGTTGCCCCCCCCCCCGAATCCAGTGGTTAACTGGGTTAAAAAAAAAACTTTTCTCCTTTCCGCTTTTCCTCCTTTTAGTGTTGCCCCCCAAATCCAGTGGTTAACTAGGTTAAAGAAAACAATTTTCTCCTTACCTTCTTCATCCTGGAGCAAGCTGGGGAGTTGCAGTTGGCGTTCCTGCATTGGCAAGCGTGGACCAGCGAGTTGATGCACCGTTGGACCGCGAGCGTCCGTCCGGATTCCAGGTTCCCGTTTCCGGCGCCGGGTGAGCCGACGTCCAACCCGAGCCCGATCTGTTCCATCTTGTGGTCGTGGCCGAGTTGGTGGTAGCACGTGCTGCACAAGTCGAAGTCCTGCAAGAGACGGAGCGATTAAAAGATAACCATGAAATAATTGGTTAATGAAAGGCTTTTACTATTTTTTTGGTAAAAAGTGCGGCCAAATGGGCATCATGATGGTATAGTGTGTTAAATTATTATGTTGGGAGTTTCAATTACAAAAAGCCAAAGTGACATTAGCGCTGTTTTGCACAACGTTTGCTGTGAGCTGTCATTTGCTTAGTAGTCAGAGCATGGCGCCGTTAAACCTTAAGTCGTGAGCTTGATTCTCACAAGAGGCTAGATTTTCTGCCCTTACATGTTTGGACCTGCAGATTACTAATTAATCAGAGAAAAAAATTATCATCATCATTTCACAGTCTTGTACACTTTAAGTGATACATGACAGCACCATCAGACTCTTAATCATTCTATTTAAGTCACTTATAATGCAAATAAATCTATTATAAGTGGTGTAATCGAATCTTTGTCCAAATAGCCTAAGCTTTTTTGCAACATAAAAACCAAAATTAGCCGGTAACTCCACAGGTAATGTTGGGGGGAAAGATTCGGCTCATTTTAACAATGTTTCGCGATAATATCCTTCATAAGACACTCACCTCGCACACAGTACAGTGGTAGGGTGTCTCCACGCGGTTCTTGCAGTTGTTGCAAGTGTAATCGAACTTGCCTTGCATGTGTAGCTCAACCAACATTGCCATCGTGGACCACTGTAAGTAAACAAGTTTTTAGCATACCTCCTAATGGGTGGTAACCATTTTAACCCACAATGAAGGTAGTAACCATTTTAACCCACAATGAAGGTAGTAACCATTTTAACCCACAGTGAAGGTAGTAACCATTTTAACTCACAGTGAAGGTAGTAACCATTTTAACCCACAATGAAGGTAGTAACCATTTTAACCCACAATGAAGGTAGTAACCATTTTAACCCACAGTGAAGGTAGTAACCATTTTAACCCACAATGAAGGTAGTAACCATTTTAACCCACAGTGAAGGTAGTAACCATTTTAACCCACAGTGAAGGTAGTAACCATTTTAACCCACAGTGAAGGTAGTAACCATTTTAACCCACAGTGAAGGTAGTAACCATTTTAACCCACAGTGAAGGTAGTAACCATTTTAACCCACAGTGAAGGTAGTAACCATTTTAACCCACAGTGAAGGTAGTAAACATATTCACAATAAAGGTAGTAAACATATTCACAATAAAGGTAGTAAACATTATAATCCACAATTAAGGTAGTAAACATTATAATCCACAATATTGATAAAAATCCTTACAACTCAAAACTTTTCATGGGTCGGGATACAAATAGCACTTTTGTCTACTAAATTGCACCCCTGGCATACATAACTTAAAATAAAATTTAGCTTAAAATTGACCTATGCCTATGTCATCCACTATCAATCACACCATGTCCACACTTATGCCTAGGCCCCTGGTCACACTATAACCACGTCCACATTTAGGCCCCTGGCCACACCCATACCCATGTCCACACCCATATGCCCCTGGCCACAAATACACCCACGTCTACACAAAGGTCTCTTGCCACAAATATACCCATGTCCGCACATAGGTCCCTGGCCACGCCTATGCCCACATCTACACTCCATCCATACCCACACCCACAATCACAACCCCAAACCTTGGTCCTCCGAAGCGATGAGAACTCGTAATGCTTCTCCCTTGCAAGAGTGAGGAAGGAGTCGCGTCCATCCATCAGCTCGCACGGCATCATTGGATCAGGATCCACGATCGAACCGAGTTTGCTGATCGTGTCCGCTGCTTGGAGACGGATCACAAAGAACACCTGGATGATAGGGGGGTGAATTGGGGGCAAAGCGTTAATTTTAAAAATGGAGTTCGTTTTTTTGGTTGTGAAGGTTAATTTGGTATAAGTGTGTTAATTTGGTAGAAAAGAGGGGTAATTTAATGGGAAGGGGTTAATTTTATAGAAGGGGGTAATTTGGTGGGGGATGGTAAGTTTCAGGGAAGGAGGTCAAATTAGGACCTAAGATTTGCACCTGTTTTTTATTAAAATTTTGAGCAACAATCTGCTAAATCTAGGGGGTCTGTTGAACCCTGGTTTTTAACTTATCACCAAATTCAACTTTTGAGCCCAAAATATAAGCATGATTTAAAATTCTCAAACCCTTGTTTAAATTTAGGGCCCTCAACGGAACAAAACCGCAAATTTAAAAAAAAACATACATTACCACAAAAACCCAGGTTTAAAATAATTTAAATCACCACAGGACACTAAGTAAGCACTTACCTCCTTATGTTTCTCCATTATCTGGTAGAGTTTGTCGGTGAGGTCGTTTGCCACTTGCGGGATTTTCTTTTTTGCGCTGCGTTGCGAGGCCTTCTTCGTCGTTGCCTTCTTCGATTTCTGCTTTTTGTCGTTGTTCTTTGAGTTTGGAGGACCCTGTTCACATTGGAGGGGAGTGAACCTGAGGAAGCTGTCGTGGCGAGCTGCCTGTGGTAAAAATGGCAACGTTCGGCCTCGGGAACAGCTCCTTTGTTCTTATTATTGAGCCCATATTAGAAGGCTTAGGGTAACGCAAGGGGGTACCCTTAGATGGATTGCCAAATATATACGGTCGGTGGAATTTTTGGATTGGCCTAGGGTGGGCCTAGGTTAAGGCACGCTCCTTGGTTCTTGTATATTCAGCCCATATTAGAAGGCTTAGGGTAACGCAAAGGGGTACCCCAAGATGAAATGCCAAATATACTGTGTGGAATTTTTGGATGGGCCTAGGTCAAGGCTCACTCTTTGCTTGTATATTGAGCCCATATTAAAAGGCTTAGGGTAACGCAGGGGGTACCCTAAGATGGAATGCCAAATATACTGTGTGGAATTTTTGGATGGGCCAAGGTCAAGGCACACTCTTTGCTTGTATATTGAGCCCATATTTAAAGGCTTAGGGAAAGGCAAGCGGGTAGGATACCCTAAAATGGAATGCCTAATATACCGTGGGTGGAATTTTTGGATAGCCCTAGGTTAAGGCGCGCTCTTTGCTTGTATATTGAGCCTATATTTAAAGGCTTAGTACAAGGATCAGCAACCTTTTGCAATTAATGAGCCATTTTAACTGATATTCCACAAAACAAAAATCACTAGGGGCACAAAACTAATAATAGTTTTGCAATAAAGAAAAGCGAACCTATGTGAATAAAGACGCGAGTGTTCTTTATTTTACTTGTGCATGGGTATTAAACTGTTTAGCGCTCGCTGCAGTAGCAATAAAACTATTAAGAGCCGCAGGTTGCCGACCCGTGACTCAGGGTAAGGCAAGCCGCAAGCGGGTAGGATACGCTAAGATGGAATGCCAAATATATACGGCGGGTGGAATTTTCAGATAGGCCTTGATTAAGGCACACTCTTTGCTTGTATAATGAGCCCATATTTGAAGGCTTAGGGTAAGGCACCTGGTAAAGTATCTAAAGATGGATCAGTGAATGTAACGTGGGTTGAATTTTGGGTTCACAAAGATAAGAACGCCTGGTGTCGGTGGGTGAAATTTTGGGACTTGCCGAAAAATTACCTCAACAAACCCCAACTTCAACTTCACACAACCACCAAACCCATTCCGAGAAAATCACCCAATAAAAACCAACCCACCTCTTCAGCGGTGGCGATCTCATTCGCCTCCTGTTACCTCAACAAATCCCCACTTCAACTTTACCCCAACAACCAAAAAACCCCATCCCGAGAAAGCCATCCTAACAAGAAACCCACCTCTTCAGCGGCGGCGATCTCATTTGCCTCCTGCTGCTTCCTGTCCTCCTCCTCTTGCTCCAGCTCCTTGATGCTCTCCTCCAGCACGTTGGGCCAGAAGTCACCCTCAAAGTAGGGGAGTTCCCTGGCTGCTTGGAGCCGGTCGTCCTTGGCTTGCTTGTAGATGTCCTTGTACTCTAACACTACTTGGTCGACCTGGGGTGGATTAGCTGTTTAGGGGGGTGGAGTTGGAGCCTTTCGGGGTTAATATTAAGTGAGTAAACTGCTCTGGACATTTTCTGTGGTAAATACTGTACACCCAGAAAAATACAACATAAAAAATTCATCAGAAAAAAGTTACATACTCCCTATTTTTACAACATAAAAAAAATTTGACCGAAAAAGGATACAAACAGTCCTTTTTTAAGACAAAGAACAACTGCTCCTTTAGGGGAGTCCTTTAGTCGGCTGTTTAGGGGGCTGAAGCCTTTTAAGGTTAACATCTCTACAAGATCACAGCATGTTTAAATTAATGCATTTGGCCGGGAGTGAAAGAGTTAAAAAGTGTGTCCAACACTTAAAAAGTGTGTCCAACACTTAAAAATTATGCACAAAACTTAAAAAATATGTCCAACTTTTAAAAAGTGTGTCTATCACTTTCCCTAACCCCGACACTTATCACAGGACAAATAACCCCAGCCAATTACAGTGGGGATCAAACAGTCCCTGAATATCGACACCCCGAGAGCTACTAACAACACCCGTCCTCACAATCGCTTTGTCGAGCATCTTCTTGTACCATTCCTGCAGACGCTTCGGTTTTGGGATCTTCTGCTCCGGAGGATGACAGTGGAAGACGTAGTCATCCCCCTCACTAGGGGGACACGCCCAAATGTGAGCGAACTCGTAACTGGGGAAGGATTTTAAGTTAAACTACGAAAGTAAGGGTAGTACTACACAGGGTAAGGTATAAAAAATATGGGAAAATACAAATGAAAATTCTTAAAAGAAATAATGTGTGGGAAAATACAAATTAAAATATTGAAAAATAACTATTAACCCAGATCTAAAGCCCAATACTGGCTCCAGCCATATCTTTAACAGCCAACGGTGAATGATTAGTCCGTACCCCGCATACATCACCCACAACTTAACAAAATATCTTTTAACCTTTCAGCATTTTTATTATCACTTGACCCGGCGAATCAGCATCTTTAATACCACCAGACCAAGCAAATCAGCGTTTTAATATCACTATACACAGTGAGTCAGCGTCTTTAATATCCCTAGACCCAGCGAATCAGTGTCTTTAATATCCCTAGACCCGGTGATTTCCTGACCCCAAAACTCACCCGAGGTTCTTGCAGTACTCGAAGTATCCGATGAGGATCTCGTGGTAGACGGCGGTTCTCAGATGCCTCGGTCGGAAGAAGTGAACAGAGTCGAGGTAAGAAAGATAAACCCGTCGCTGGTTTGGACTCGGGGCATCAGACCCATACTCCTGTAATTAGTGAGGTTACAGGTGGTTTATGTGGAGATACGGGTGTTATATGTGGGGTTATAGGTGGTTTATGTGGGGTTCTGGATGTTATACGTTAGTTTGTATGGGTTCTAAGTGGGGTTACGGGTGTTATGTGGGATTCTGGGTGTTTTTATGGGGTTACGGGTGTTCTAAGTGGGGTTACGGGTGTTCTAAGTGGAGTTACGGGTGTTATTGGTGCGGTTACGGTTGTTAGTGGGGTTACGGGTGTTATTATTGGTGTTTGGGGGTTATTATTGTGGGGCTGTGGGGGTTTAAATGGGGTCCCAAGTGTAGATTGTTTTACAATGTACGAAAACTAGAGTGGTGGCATAGCATTACTTTATTGCAAGTAGTTTTGAACATGGTAAAACCCTGATTTGGAAATTAAATCATTAGTATAAGTTTTTAACATCATCAGCTGCTTATGAAGTTTAGGCACAATGCAGCTTTTAAAACCAGTCAAAAAGGAACAGTTGCTTACCTGAACATGGACACCAAAAAAGCAGAGATCCACACCGTCTATTTCTTCAAACGCGAAGAACGCTTTCGCTCGGTAAGGGAACGTTTCTGGCATTTCCTTAGAGTCTACGAATCTGGTAGATTGATGGGAGAGGTTGAGGTTAAAATTGTGATTCTTGTAAAACTGCACCCAGGTAGAGTTGGGGTACAAACTGCATTGCGGTAAGAAGTAAGGCTACTAGGTACTACCTTGTTACCCCCAAAACTCCTACCCATCTGTGTAAAGAGCTGGGCGTAATTGATCAAAGTTGTATTAGGGACTAACACCAGCTCAGTTACGTAATTACGAAATTTTTATGACATCGTCGTTATTTAAACAAACAACCAAAAATTATCGTGTTTATGGATGCATTTTGATGGTAGACAAAAAGAATGAAAGTTTAGACTTACGTAACAAAATTCCGAAGTCCGTAATTACGTAACTAACGTATTTTCTTAATTACCCAGTTCTACCTGTGTACTAGTACTATGCGTATAATAAAACTCACAACAAATTGCATAAAACAAAGGCCCAACTTACTTTGGTAATTTCTTAATTACGCCCAGTTCTGCCTATGTACTAGTACTATGCTTAAAATGAAACTTATTGCTTAAAAAACAAAGGCCCAGCTTACTTTGACTTCATTCCGGACTTAACCTCCACGGTCTTGTCCCCGATGTAGACGGAACGGATGTGGATGTAGCCGGCTTCATTGTTGGTGTCGTGCCGCTTGAGGTAGCTGTTGACTCGGTGTTCGATGTGCTCGCTGAGCTTGTTGTGCGGCAACTTGCTCGCCATGAAACGGTTCGGCTTCCGTTGGCTCCCGCGGGTCCGGTGGCAATTCTCGCACACAAAGCTGGATTGTTGGGGGGTTGTAATTTTGGGGAAGTTGGAGTAAAGAATATGTAATTTTTGGGAAAGTGAAGGGGGTTTAATTTTGGGTAAGTAAGCTGAGTTTTAATATTTTAATAGTGGTGAAGTTTACTTTGGGCTGGGCAATTTTTTGCGGGGGAGAATTTGGGGTAATTTTTTTTTGACAGCGTGTAGCAGGGTACATTTAAAGTATGGAATTATTTTTAAAACAGTAATAAATAATTTTGAAGATACTATTCGTTTTAAATGAAAATATCCACTTTTTAGGCTGTAATGTTACTTTTTAAACACAGTATTTTTTTCTTAAACACTACTATTACTTTTTTAACTGAAAAAATTGATCTTTTAAACTTCTGTTTAAGAATCACATTTATAACAGCGTAAAAGATATGGTAAAAAACAAAAAAATATATATATCAAGGGCAAACACGTACCCTTCCGGCCATATCTGTGAGTTGTAAAGAACGCATATCGTGTGCAACTTCCTTCCGCACTCGTCACACTGGACGAATGGCTCCGGATCCAATATATCGTTCTTCTTCTTCAAGAAATCTCGTTTCGGCACCGAACTGGAAGGGTGGGTGAATTTAAATTCTTTGTTTTTCGGGGGGCTTGGGGGGTATTTTTATTTTGCCGGTGGGGGTAATTTTTAAAGGTTCATTTTTTGTAACTTTTCATACAAAACGATTTAAACATTTGTGGTTATAACGATGGCTATAAAACCACTTCAGTTCAGTTTATTGCATCTAATTAAAAGAGAATCGAAAATTCTCGAAATTAACACGACAAACAAATTAAAAGGTTACCATATTCCAATTTAAATACACTTTATATTCCGAAACACATTAATAGGCAAAGTATTGAAATGGCATAATACAGAAGCACCAAAACTATCCAAACTATCTAAATATCAAAAAAATCAAATCTGACAATAATCTGCTTTTTAAAATAAGTGTTTAGTAGGTAACCTCGCAAAACTGGATTTTACACATCACATATAATTTTGGCGCATTCTTAATAAATATCTATTACTGCAAAACAATGGGAAAACTCACTTTGACCCTTGACCGGGTTCATCGCTGAGTTGTACGTGTTCTCCCTGTATGTCGTTGAAGCATTTCTCACAGAAATCGTAACGATCCGACAACAACCCGTACTTGGGTGAGCTGGGGGTCGGGTTGGTGTTAACATATTGAGAGCATGATTGGAATAAAAGTAGCATGGAAACGATTAGGGAAAATACTGCTATGAAAAGATTGCTTTGGAGTAAAAGTTTTGGAAGGTGGGAACAACAGTTCTCTAATGAGGTTTTTTAGGGGGATTTGGGGGGGAAGGGTTTTTTAGTTTTTTTAGGGGGTTTTAGGGGAAAGACAGTTTTTAGGTTTTTAGGGGGGTTTAGGGTGAAAAATATTAAGCTTTTGTTTTTTAGGGTGTTTTAGGGGGAAAGGTTTTTTAGGGGGTTTGAAGAAGAAACATTTTTGCTGGTTCAGTGAAGAGTTTTAGAGGGTTGGTGAAAACTTCTATATTGTCATATTATGGATAAAAACATCCCTACTGCTAAGCCAACAGCACTATTGACAAATAAATAAACAAAAAAGAGTAACCACCTGTTTCGGTATTCAAAATAAACGGCTCCGGTTTGTATTGTACACAGAGCTTTCCCATAGCAGCAAAGAGTCATCGGCATAAATTCAAGCTGGAGTGAGAGAATGGAGTTATTTCACCCACACAAAAAAAAAAACATGTGACTAATAAATTGGGAAAAAAAACATTGTATATTGTATTGCAATAAGTGGTAATAATTGTGAAAAATTTTTTTTCAGTTGAACTATAAAAACTTACACTTAGGTTAATACATTTACACCCAAAACACTTTGGTGGTATAGTACCGTTAACCTTGTCTTCACAATAACAATTGTTAAACAGATTTAATTAAATGCGTGAAAAAATAAAAAAGGCAGTTTTACAGATGAACTGTTTACAATTATATGTTTAAACAATTTTAATATTTTATACTTTTCACTGTAAAAGCAAAATAGTATGTTTCAAAAATAGGTGAATACAAATATAAGAACTGAACAGTAAATGTTTCATACTTTATACTACATCAGTAGTTCTTATTAAGCTCTGGGTTATTACCCACAAAGGGGTAATTTGGCATTTTAAAAGGGATAACAATAATTTTCAAAATAAAAAAGGACTTCAAATGCAAATGTTGCCATGAGTGTCTAGACTGTCTACTCTAAAAGTCTAAATATATTTTACCAACAATCAATAACCATGCTATGTGATGTTTTTCTAAAAAGGGGTATTTTGGGGGTAACAACAGAAAAAAGGTTATATAAGAATCACTGCTCAAGAGGCAAAACTACATTTCAAAGATACATTCTTAAAACAACCTAGTTGAACGTCATCCAAAAGATTGAAGTCGGTACCTTACGGCCACAGCAATATCCGAGCTCCTGCATTACGGGGTCGATTTCTTGCTCGAAGATCTCCTTGAGCCTCGTGCAGAACTTGTAGACCCTCGAGGTCTTCCTGTTGTAGAGCCACGCATTATGGAACATGAGCCAGATGTCGTTGACGAACGCCCACGGCTCCTGGTACCACCCGGTCTCGAGTTGTTTCCGGATCGTGGTCAGGTCCATCGGCCGTTTCACGATCTCGTAGTAGTCCTGGGGAGTTGAGTGGGGATGGTATAAATTAGGGGTGCCTCTAAACACTACAGGATCGCTTGGAGCGCTTGGATCACTTAGATTGCTAAGGAAAGTAATACTAACCCTGTCCCAAACACTTATCTCAATCTCAGAATTAACCTTAACCCTAACATAAATATCCTTATCTTTATTTTAACGAGAGAAGATTTCTCCAAGGCTTTTGTAATTACGAAGTATAGTAAGCGATTCAAGCGTTCTATCCCATCCAAGCGATACTGTAGTATTTAGGTGTCAATTCTAGATAACAATCCTATTCCAATTTGGATAAGTGGTGATTGTTTTAAATTAGGGGTAAATGGGTAGGGGAGGTTAATTCTGTGTAACGAGATTCAAAACAGAATCTGGTAAAGAATGTTATAAATTAGGGGTAATGGAACATGGAGTCGATTCTGCATAACAAGACTTCAATCCGATTTGGATAGAAAATTATACTGAAATTTTGATTGATAAAACATAGAATATGCACTTTCCGCATGTCTCCCAATAAAAATCATATTGAAAAAATGAATTTTATATATTTACATAAATTTTTGATTCTAGAAAAAATCCAGAACCCCATTGTTCAATTATTAACCATTTTGTTGTCAAAAAATTACCAAAAACGGTTATGAAACAATCAATTGTTTTACAACTAGAACCTAGGTATATATAGATATCCACAGCGACATAGCCCTAGTTCTAATAGAACGTGTTAAAACAAAGTTTATAAACCATGCTCACCGGTATATTAAGTCGGTCTGGGTCGACAGGATACCGGAAGGGCAGTGATTCCGGATCTTGTTTGAACAGCTTCTCCACGATGGGCATTAACACTTGGAGTAGGTCGTTCATGGGAAACACTGGAGAATTTATGGATAAAGCTTCGGCAATTTGTGAAGGAGAGTTTGACTGAGCTATTTAATAAAAAATCACCGAAATTTAGAGCATCGAAAATCAGGCTTTTTAATATATAGATATTTGAAGGGCGATGTACAATATATTTGCAAATTTAAAAGAAATTGAATGAGCTATTTAATAACAAGCTCAGAAATTTAGAGCACCGAAAATCAGGCCTATAAATATATAGATATTTGAAGTGTAATGTACAACATATTTGCAAAAGTGCTTGTTTTATGTCTAAAATAAATTGCATTGTGGAAATTAATAAAACTTTGTAATGATCTGAGGTGGTTTTGTACTCTTGCATCATTTATGAGTAAGTTTTGCATTGTACATGCAATGGGGTATGTGTAGTGGGAAATAGGGGAACTATTTACATAAACATCAATCCTCTACCGGAAGAACATATGTCAAAATTAAATGGAAAAATAACTGTTTTTTTGCTTGAAGGTAAGTAACTTTAAGAGCGGTTCCAAATTCTAGATTCAAAATTATTAATTCTCAATTACTTCTAGGATCAAAACCGAGTTAGATGATGACATCCCTAAACAATCACCTGGGATTCTGGATCAATGTTTTCAAACACTTGCTCTACTTATCATATGAATTGTAGTTGTAAGGTTTGGAGTAAGATTGAAGTTAAAGATTTTGTTGATTATAGTTGTATGATTATAGTTGTAAGTTAATTATAGTTGTATGATTGGAGTTCACCTGACACCACCCCAAAGTTTACACACACATTAACACAGACATGGGCAACATACGGCCTGCAGGCTGGGTCTGGCCCGTGAAGGGATTTTGACTGGCCTGCAGACTGTACTTAACCCTACCCTGTAATTAAAATATTGAATACTATTCTTGTAATAATACGTCCCACCAATAACTTTATTTTCCCACATCTGGCCGGCCGACTATAGAAGTTGACCACCCCTGTATTAACACATACCTTTGGCGGGACGAGGAACTTTGGCAGAAGCTGTTGATTTGGTGGTGATGGTTGCGGTTGGTTCGGATTGCGAGCCAGGCTCGGTTTTTATGAACGTGGTGGCCACCGAGGTACTGGGTACGGTGCTCGCTATTGGCTTCGTGTCATCCGGAGGTTCCATCTATGTTGGAAGTGTGGAAGTTTGTAAGCGTATGTTAAAAGTCCCAATAGATTGGATTGGTGGGTAAGTGCGTCGCATTTCAGCCGCATTTCAGCTGGAGGGTTCCAGGTTTACAACTATATGAGGATCAGTGAAAAAATTTTTAGGGTGTTAAGGAAGAAAATTTTTAATTTTTTGGTGGGTCAGTGAAGAGTTTTAAAGGGTTGGTGAAAACTTCTATGTTTGCACATTATGGATAAATACATCTCCACTGCTAATCCAACAGCACTATTGACGAATAATTAAATTAAAGAGTAACCACCTATTCTGGTATTCAAAATAACCCATGTTCAACAGCACTTTTGACAAATAGATAAATTAAAAAGTAACCACTTATTTCGGTATTTAAAATAACAAATATTAAACTTACTTTAATACTTTTGGTGATGGTAGTATCCGTGGAGGGTTTCCGTGTAATAAACGGAGAGGGAGAGGCCTTTGTAGCCGTGGTAATCGACTTGGAGGGATACTGCATTGGGGAACCAGTGTCCGTCGAATTTGTCCTTAATATTGTGGTTTGAACCGTGGTTGCGTGGGGGGTTTGGGGATTCCCGTCCACTTGGTTGGGGTTAGGGGTCGCAAAGCGCTGGGTGATGTCGTTTTGCTGAATGAAGCCGTCCTGCTGCTGCTGCTGCTGGTCCCCCATCATGGGGTTGTTTTGGCTTCCGGGGGGCACAGATGACTCGGAGGTATTGAGGGGGGTACATTGGTTCTGCATCATCTGAGGGGTGTTGGTGAACGTTCCAAATTGCTGGGGGCGGGGGGGGGGGGGTGGTTTTTTATATGACTTTTTTCGTTTAATTTTTTAGTGTTTTTATCAACTTTTTATTGGAAAAAACTGTAATCCCCACAATTTAAAAAACAGCATATTTTTTAGTTTAGTACATATTATTGCATGGCATATCTATTAATTTTTTTTACATTTCAGTAAAAACACATACTGAAGCACAGGTTATTTGACAATTGTTACCGGCTGTGGTTTTTGCCGGCCCAAGAGAAACCCAAGTGGCCTACCTGTTTATTGATGGTCATGGGGCTATTTGATAGCGGGGGGGAGGTCATAGGGGGCCGGGTACTACTCGAATCAATCTCCTTCAGGGCAAGTGCAAACTGTGTAGAACAATATGGTTGGTGATGTTATAGCTATTAAACTGTATGGTTAATGATGTCATATCTTATGTTTGATAATGTCATAGCTTATAAAAATGTATGGTTAGTGATGTCTACAATTTTAGGCCTAATTTTTAATTAAGAAAAATAAAATTGCATGTATGTTTGATAAAATGGGTAATTATAAAATTCACCTTTATCACTTTTCTAATTTTGAACCAAAATTTATTAAATAAAATTTATTTTGTTCCTGACTTTCAAATTTGTAAAATCAAAATAATAATACCAAATTATTACTTATTTAAATTAAATTTACATCTTGATTTTGGAATAGGCATGCCTAGAGGCAATTAAACAGTTTGTCAAAACCTCAGAAGCAAACCAAGATCTCAAACACATGGGAAAACGACCACTCTCGTCTCTTACCTGTTTGATTGTCCCTGATAACGGGGCAGAAGGGTTAGGGGTGCTGTTATTAACCCCGTTGGTTGCGAAGTTCATATTGGGTTGATTGGTTGCGACCTGGGATTGATCCATGTAACCTCCGGGGTTGGGTTGACCCACCATTCGGATCTGTTGACTGGGTCCGAGGGGGGTTTTGTTTATGAAGCCTGGAGCGATACGGTGTTGTGGTTGCGGTTGTTGTTGGGGAAGGCTTGTGGGACCGTTCATACCTGGAGCATGAACCAAGGTCAATACAGTGATACGAACCAAGGTCAATACAGTTAAACTGTTATATAATTACCATGGGTTTGAAAGTTAGCTTAGTAAAAAATAATAAAAAATAGAGTGATACTACGCCTGTGTGTTGTACATAGGGATGCACAACATACACCACCATATAGTTTGTAAAACTGCAGAAATCAGAAGTATTTAAACAATTATGATAAAATAAGGATTTAGGACTTATGTTTTAAATAAGGACTTATGATTTAAAGATATTAATAAAAATGGTGAAAAAAAAATTCAAAAGGAAAACATTTTTTTAGAGAAATGATATTTTTAAACTATTTTTAGATGTTTTTTGAAAAGTGATGAAAAGATGGTATCACTAGTTGATATGCACACACTTTTTTGTTTCCATTACAGCCATCATGTTTAAACAGCACATTGCATACAATATGACATTCAAATGGGACATTTAGGTTTTATTATGTAATATAATAATCTATTATACAATTACCGTGGATATATATGACCTCTTATACTCCTAACTTTATATATGACTGAAACATTATCATGCGGAAAACCACAGTAAAAGCCAAAAACTTTGCCAACACATTCAAAGAGGTCGATTATAAATGCAAAACAATAATAAAAACTAACCAGAGGGTTTTTTCTGCCTCTTTTCTTCCAACTCTTTTTGTATTTTATAAATTTTCTCAGCAAGAAGGTGGTAATATTCTTCCTGCAGAGGGAATTGAGCTTTAAAATGTTTTTTTTTTCATTTTATTGTTTCAAATTAAGTATTTTGTTTTTTTAGGGTAGCAATCTTAAGAGAAATGTTAATGCTTGCAATCTTTTTTCAAGATTTCCCTGGTTTGACTAGCCATGGTCATGAAATATTGTTTGCAAAAGATTAATAATTTGATTTACAAACCAAAAGGAAAGCACTGTGTTGTGGCAATTAAAATGTACTCATAACCCAGTAAACAGAATTAATTTACTTTTTTACTGCTCGCCAAGTTTAAATATAAATAACCCACTGGAAAGTTTCTTGAAAGTAGTTAGAGATTAAAGCTTTTCAAATCTAGAACCTACCCTTGAACTTGCTTGTTCATACATTGAACCCTCCACTTTTCGGGCGAACGAAAGAAGTTTAATCATCCGTACATCGGCCATAGATATCTTATCCGGCGTCGGAAAAATGTTTTGAACTCTGGAATTGTATCAAAATTTTTAGAGATGGAAATATTTTCTCTATGGTAAAATAATGTTGTCTTTTGTTATCACAACTGTAAACTTGTTGTTTTTGCCAGGAATGCGAGAGTTCATTATTTGCTCAAATACGCATGTTGGTATGGTTATTACAGCCAAAAACCATCAAATTTCAGGCAAGTAGGAATTTATTCGCGTGTGGAAGCTCACGGGAGTAAATCTTTCACGCAAGAACAGGAATAAATCTTTCACGAGAGTAACGGGAGTAAACACGCCATGTGTATAATAAAAACGGTCACAATGATGAGGATTTGTTTTTTATTCTTATATACGCCAGTTAAAAGAAAACCGTCGCGGTAAACATCAATTGGTTCTTCATTTGCAAGAGTACATTCTTACTCGCATGGGGATAGTCGCGCTAATGTTACTCGCATGGATTTTCAGCCCCGGTTATTACATTCGATTGTCAGATTTAATCATTATCTTCAAAGCTGTTTAAATCAAATTTCAGTTCACATTAAAGGTTTAATTTGGTAAGCAAGGGTAAAAGCTGTGCCTATGTTAGTTATGAAATGGACAATCATCATATTGCCTCATATTCAAAAAGAAAACTAAAGCTCACTTTACTAGTATATCCAAGTGTATACTGGTATATGTAAGTGTTAGATTACTGGTATATTGAAGGGTTAGATCACTTGTATATCTAAGCGTAAGATTACTGGTATAAAACACAACTTACAGCTTTTGCACAAGGTAATTCCGAAGTTCGTCTTTGACCTGTGAGTGCCATTGGTGCACAGTGCGCGGTTGAGCCATCGGACCCACCATGTCCTGACCAGCGCTGTGTAGACAACAGAAACATGAAATTGTCATTTTTCAATTTAAAAAAATTAGGTTGTAAAAATGAAGATATTAAGCATTCTCGTTATGTCTATTGCTCATCTCTATTGCTTATTGAATAAATGGTAGTGTATCTAATATGTTCAAACACTGCAATGGTTTTAATAACTTGACCTCGAATCCTACACAAATAATAATTCCTATCTCTTTCCACGGGTTACCTACTACTGAAAACATCTGAATCTGTTCGAGATATATATATTATTCTCACATAATGTTTCAATATTACTTACGTGGCAGATGTGAGTTCTGAATTGTGAACTGAACTTGGCGTTGACAGAGCACCACCTGAAAATAATGCTGATAAAACACGAGTGGTAACATTTAGTGTGGGAAAAAGATGCTTGAAGTGTAGTGCTATGTGGACAATTCCGATTATATGCAGACAGTTGCGCTTTCCAAAATTAAATAGGTAATTAAGATATTTTAACATGCATATCTAAAAAAAGCCATAAAATGACGGAAATCTATAAATGAATTTATACTGTGTTCTATTTAGGGGAAATGTTAACAGAAATGCCATTACTTTTAAACACCACATCTATATAGTTTAGTAACACCTGTAACTGATTTCAGAATGTGAATTGAAAAACGGTTACTTTAAAGTGGTGGGAATATGCAAATGACAAAAATAAAAAATATGCTTATTGAATACCGGCGCTGGCATAACGCTTTAGATGCAAAATTAATGAGTATGGGTGCAGGGCACATGAAAGTGGTAAGAGATGGAATAATTTTTAAATTTATGTACTTTCACTATAGCAGTGACCATTAACCATTGATAAAATGTGGAAGGGGTAAATACTGAGAGATAAAACTCAAAGGTTAAAATACACAACAGGTGTGATGAAAAGGTAAAACAAACAGAATAGGTGCATTTAATCTACGATTAACCTCTATTTTTAACCCTTACTATAAAATGCTGGAAGTAAAACAGTAAAGATAAAACAAAATGATTAAAAAACGAAACAAAAACCTAAGCAAGGGTTAAAAAACACAACGAAAACTTAAGCGAGGGTTAAAAAACCCAACGAAAACCTAAGCGAGTGTTAAAAACCCAACAAAAACCTAAGCGAAGGTTAAAAAACAACAAAAACCTAAGCGAGGGTTAAAAAACCCAATGAAAACCTAAGCGAGAGTTAAAAACACAACAAACCTAAGCGAGGGTTAAAAACCCCAACGAAACCTAAAGAAGGGTTAAAAAAACCCAACAAAAACCTAAGCGAAGGTTAAAAAACAACAAAAACCTAAGCGAGGGTTAAAAAACCCAATGAAAACCTAAGCGAGAGTTAAAAACACAACAAACCTAAGCGAGGGTTAAAAACCCCAATGAAACCTAAGAAAGGGTTAAAAAACTCAACGGAAATCCAAGCGAGGGTTAAAAAACCCAACGAAAACCTAAGCGATGGTTAAAAAAACAACGAAAACCTAAGCGATGGTTAAAAAAACCCAACGAAAACCTAAGCGATGGTTAAAAAAAACAACGAAAACCTAAGTGAGGGTTAAAAAACCCAACTAAAACCTAAGCGAGGGTTAAAAAACCCAACAAAAACCTAAGCGAGGGTTAAAAAACCCAACGAAAACCTAAGCGATGGTTAAAAAAAACAACGAAAACCTAAGTGAGGGTTAAAAAACCCAACGAAAACCTAAGCGAGGGTTAAAAAACCCAACGAAAACCTAAGGAAGGGCTAAAAACCCAATGAAAACCTAAGCAAGGGTTAAAAAACCCAACGAAAACCTAAGCGAGGGTTAAAAACCCAACGAAAACCTAAGGAAGGGCTAAAAACCCAATGAAAACCTAAGCAAGGGTTAAAAAACCCAACAAAAACCTAAGCGAGGGGTTAAAAACACAACAAACCTAAGTGAGGGTTAAAAACACAACGAAAACCTAAGCGATGGTTAAAAACACAACAAACCTAAGCGAGGGTTAAAAACACAACAAAAACCTGATGGGGCAGGTTTCCAGGCGCTGTTAAGTCCGAGAACTTCTTGCACTTTATTCTTGTCCAGCGCCATGGTGGTTCCGTGTAGAGGCTGCGAAGGCTGTTGCTGAGGTTGCGGCTGTTGTTGCTGTTGATCTGCGTTGAAGAAAAAATATTCAACGATCAACTATTTTCAAAATTGATTTGGTTAAATTTTGTGAATTAATTTTCTGGATTTGAAGAAATTGCGGTGGCTATGCGGCAGAACTTGCACTTGGGCATTTTTAAAAGATTAAATAAATCTCCGTTTTGAATACCATTTCACACTTAACCTTGCATTGAAATTTGCTGTTGATCTGCGTTGAAGAAAAAATATTCAACACTCAACTATTTTCAAAATTGATTTGGTCAATTTTGTTTCTGGATTTGAAGAAATTTTAAAAAGTTTGCACTCAGACATTGAAAAGATCAAGTAAATCTCCGTTTTAATTACCATTTCACACTTAACCCTCAATAAAAGACAAATTGACCAAACTTACTGAACAGAGTTTGCTGATTCTGTTGCGTGGGCACTGGCTGGGTATTGTTCTGGTTGTTGAACATTGGTTTGTGGGTGGTGGCTGATGGCATCATGTTTGGGTTATTTGAATTCGATTGATTCTGCTTAAGTGGGAGGCAGACGGAGCAATCCTCCCGCTTGCATTGCTTCCAATGCGAGATGATTTGCCGAGATGACGCACAATGAGCAACTGGAATGGGAGGGTCATTTTTATAAATATTTCTGGGGGGTTTTTACTTCAACTTACATCCGCAATTTTTGCAATTGGAAAACAATAGTTTTATTTGCACGCTTTGTAGTGTTTGTTACAAGGTCAAACTTACTTTGGCACTGCTTTCCTTCAGTACAAGTGTTCATGTGTTGAAGAACGTTTTTCATTGTGCGGCAATGTGGAACGGCGCATGACGGCGTTTCATTCCCGGACTGTAAATACATTGTTTGTTTTTTTTAATATTCATCTTGTGCAAGAACCTTTCATGCTTATACATATTGCTGGGTCAGTAACACTAAACACTAGGAATAAGAATAAAAATGTAAAAAAGGTACAAACAGTGTTGAAATTACACTATTTTTAAAGGTACGAATAGTCTTAAAATTACCATTTTACCAAAGAAACAAATATTGTTAAAATTCCACTCTTACTAAAGGTACAAATAGTGTTAATACTATAATTTTACCAAAGGTACAAATAGTGTTAAATTACACTTTTTCTAAAAGTACAAATAGTGTTTGATATTAATTTTACCAAAGGTACAACAATGTTAAAATTACACTTATAGCAAAGGTACAACATGAATACAGGTGAAAATAAACTAAGACCATTGATTTGAGACTCACCGCAGTTTTAAGGCATCGATGAGCGTGTAATAAAAGGAACAGTTGCTGCTGAATGAGTTTACGCTTCTCAGGATCCACCACACCACCCCCACCAGAGGTCTGCATGCGGTTTGCGGACGGGGTAACCACTTGCTGCACCATGCCGGAACCAACCATCCCTCCCGCTTGCTGTACATTCTGTGGAAACTTCTTTATCAAACGAAGGTCAATACCATAGCAAATGTTTAACGTGTTTTTGAGCTAAAGCGTCAATGCTTTGCTGCGGTTTCTTTAGACTATTTATAATGTTTCCCCATTATTCTTTCTTTAGTTATATGTTGCTAAAAGGCAGCACAGTTTTTGTCGTATTTTTTAAAATGTCAATTTCCAAATAGGCATACTTTCCTTTTCTTTAATTTTCACTATATTCACATTTCTGTACTTCCCAATTTTACCATTTAGTATAAACATATCGTTTAAAACAGGCTGAATCTTACCTGCATAGGGTTCATCTGGGTGGTTCTCATCATTGGGTTGTTAGGGTTTTGCTGTGAGTGTTGCATCGCTACGTTCGACATTTGGTTCTGAATTGAATAAAAAAGTTTGAATTAGGACCAACACTGCCTGTCGTTGAATTAGGGCCTAATACTTGAAATGCTACAATGTCTGTCTTTTTAACACTTTTTCTGTTATTATTCATTGGTTATAAAATGTTTTTTTTTTAAATGCCTTTTTCGAAAAGCAAGAATGATATTAAGTGTGAACAGTCTTGTTTTTTTAGTGAATACTGAACATACAGATTAGAATGACCTTTTCAGAATCAGAATTCAAATTCTATATGAATCGGAATGAATCGGGTTCAGAATTATTTTTTTGATTTTAGCAATTTTAAATCAATTGGAACAAAATGAGTTTTATAAATATAATTTTACTTACAAATTACAATTATTTCATCAAATATACATGCAATTGTATTTTTATAATAAACTTAGTTTAAAAATTCTAGATGTAATATCATAGATTCTAGAAAGCAAATTGATTTGGATAAGTACACTTCTATCGACAGACTACTATATCTCAATTAAAAATATAGAAAGGATACTCCATCATAACAATAATACTCTTGATAAATACAGGCAATCTACTTTATCAAAACACGATACATGAAATAAACTTGTTTCGACAGATTTGCCAAAATACAG
>CH003275.1:2367888-2385337 GCA_000149265.1 Ciona savignyi
GCATATATGGCAAAAACAGAATGTTTGTATTTTGAGTGAAAATTGAGTATAGATCATAAGTGCCAAGGAACAATTATATTACAAGTCAGTATATGGCCACCATGTCAACAAGCTTGAAAATATTTTAGTAAAAATTTATCAAAAGAACTTTTCCTTCTACTTTATTGCCTGCTTTATTGGAATAAAATCAGACACAGGCTAACAATGTAAGAAAAACATTAAAAAAATTACCTGTTGAATATTGCCAATACTGAATTGGGGTTGGCCCATGTTAATGTTCTTGGTTTGGTACATGTTCTGCCGCATTGCCATCCCGTCGTGCGAGTTGATAATGTGCATGTTCGACCCGACAACAGTTTGGTTGTTCATTGGTATGTTATTCACCTGCTGAGGCTGGCTGCCCATCACCATGCTGTTGACCATGTTGCTGCCAGGGATCTGCATTCGGTTGCTGGTCGGCCGCGGGTAAGCCATGTGGTTCTGTAGAGTAGAAAATGGAGACCGGTCATTTTGTGATCTACACTAGTGCCCATCCACCGTCGTCTGTTTTAATTAATATTTAACCACAGATTATCCAGAGAAAAATAATACTTGAAAAGTATGCCATGAAACTTGTTTAGTGTCCAAGACATAGCGGCTCCTGTATTTGCAAAATGTGCATCATAAAAAAGTTATTCTTACAGGCAACAAAAATGCATAATACTATAAGCTGAAATACCAGTGTTATATATATTATTGTTAGAGTACTACATACCGGTACTAACTATAATTTCTGAATTTTTTAGGTATACGGGCTAACTAAAAATATCAATTGTCTGGTCTCACTTGCACTCAAATCATACTTTTTTATACAACTCAATTAATAAATTGTTGCTCAAACAAGTAGATTGCAAACCCTACTTAAATTTTATACTGCCTAAAGAGAGAAATATACAATCTTTGTCAAATATAATTGCATGCTAATAAAGGCCTATCAAATAAAAAATTTTTTTATAAATCTGGCTTAAACATTATCTGTTTATGCATAATTAAACACTAATAAAGTTGAGGATGAATTCGTACCTGCATGTTATTGTTGACCGCATTCACACCCATAGCTTGCATTTGCATCGTTGTCTGCGGTTTGCCTGCCCGTGGCATCGATGCAATACACATCTGGGGCCGCACCGACCCGTTCATGTAAATCTGGGGCTGTTGCTGCTGCTGTGTCTGCTGCTGCTGCTGCTGCATTATAGAGTTCTGCTGCACTTGGCCCATGCTTTGCTGACCGATTTGCTGTGGGGTAACAGTGTTGCGGCTGTAGACTCCGGTGGTTGGAAGGCTCGTGTTTATCATCGTCGGGTTTGCAGGGGTAAGTGTGGATTGAACTCGCGGTGACGGGGTTGTGCGCATGTTACCCCCGGTCCTGGATATCGACACCCCCATTGAGGAGTTCATTGGGGACTTTATGTTGTTTATATTGCTTCCACCAGTTGGACTTTGCATCGACATTATTGAGTTGGAGGCGGGGCTTTGTAGGGGTTGGGAGACCCTTGCGGGACGGGGGCTGCATGTTCCGGTGTTCACGGGAGATGGGGTTCCTCCTGGGAATTTGGGAGATCCCCTTCCGGTCTGGAGTAGTTGCGCGACTTGCTTGTTTTGCATGGATGGTGTGGTGGCCGGGGCGGGCATAGACGGAGTATTCGGCTGCGTCGGTTGGGAGGGGATAGACTGGGGCTGGCCATTGTTGATGGGTGTCGAGGATGGGGCGGCGGAAACACTGGGACCATTTGTGAGCCCACTAGGTGGACCTGAACCACAGAGCAATTCTTCTGGCAGCTCGTTTTCGAGACTGAATATATCTGAAAAAATGAACAAAATAACTTACTATGAACAAGTGGTGCTACAAGATGTAGTTAACATGTGAATGATGTGTTTTACTTAAACATGACACATTTAAAACATTTCAAATTTTACAGTTAGATTAATAATATCAATTAAATCTCTAAATGTGACCCTGCTGTGGCACTAGTATTTGTTGTGTTGATTTTTTCTTTCGATATACTGTATTTACAGTTTTGGCTTATTAAAACTAAAAAAAATTAGTAAACAGCCAGAATGTAGAAAGAGTTGCTACCTGAAGTCTTTTGTCGCTTCGGCGGAGGTGAGCCATCTGCCATGATTACTAAAACATAAAAAAATCAGTTTAATATCCGATACTAAGAGAATAAATTCTAATTATGACATTGGATCATCTTTTATGTTAGCTGGATTAAAAACACTATTCATAGAAAAAATAAATATTGATGATTGATAAAAATTAAATATCGGCCATAAAAAGTGGTTTTGATTATTGTTCTTAGTTGTCATATTGACATTCAACATTTCCTAATGGAATACATGATAAGACAGATGATGTATCTAATAAAGCAAAAAGAAAGAAGACTTGAACTACAAATAGTAAAGTTAAAACAATTACGTTTTTTCTAAAAAATTCGAACAAGTAAAATGTTGAACATTGCGGACCTACCTAAATGGTAAACATAGATAAAATAAATAACAATTACCTTTGCAGCTTTGAGTGATCAAACTAGTGATTTATTAAAATGTACCATTTTTATACATTCTCCGAAAGCAACACAATTACATATTTCTTTGCGGCTAATATGAAATATCTACAACCTGTAAAATGTGTTTTCAATGTCAGTGTTCAGCAAAACCAACAAGTTAAAATTAGAACAGCCAATGACATCCTATATCGTAACTCTTTGGTGGCCATATCTTAACAGCAAGAGAAATAAATATTCTAAAGAAAATATTTGAAGGAGAATAATGCGCCTTAATAATGTATGGTTAACAATAAAAAACCAGTTTACAAAGTTACGTGGATATGATATTACACCATGTGCTTGAGTGGTTAATAAATTTATGTCGATCCTGACAATTAATTTCCACATTTTATCATGACCATTAATTCTCACATTGTAAAAGATACCGGTTTCATAAACAACGTCTTTATCGTTAACAGTATACAAAAATTTCAGTGTATGGAAACAAAGATTTAAATCTTTTTAATTTGATTTCCTATACTTAAGAAGGCTACACTTATGTGACGTGATTCGTTATCCTTAAGTACACAGTTGCAACTTGCTCAATATAATATTTCACAACTAAGTCTAAGAATACGTTGTCTCAGTCAGTGCATTTGCCTTGTGAAGCATGACAATTGCATCTCAGAATTTATCATAAATGCAACAAAATATGCACTGAGCTATTCTTAGTTTGCATATATGTTTTTCTTGGGATATGTGCACCCTTTACTTATTACTATTGTATTCCCAATGTTGTAAGATGTATTTAGGTAAGATGGTCAAGGTGCATGTCAGTTTGAAAGTACAATTCACCCGACAAGATAAAATTATATCAATAATGATACTGCACGCCTATATTTAGAATTACCGACTGATAATATGCATTATAACATGGTATTTGCATGCCGATAACATGCTGCATGGAAAAACTACACAAGATGATATATCATGAGAAAATTTAAGTATGTTCTATAGTGATAAAACAGTTACAGATTTAAACCATCCGATCACATACGTTTATGGTCAGTTAACATTCAGCTAAAAATTTAGTACGTTAACATTCAGCTAAAATGGTTGTAGGATTGAAAGTAGGTGCTGGATAATCAGTTTGGTCTTTAGGAAAAGCATTTAAGAGATATTGCCTGAACCTAGTGAATGGGTTGAACTAAAACAGTAGCAAAGTTTTAATCATATAGAACAAACAACAGACTGCAGCATCTTCGGCAATTATACTTGGACGCGGGTTAACAGATGTGTGTAAATCCTTCAATGTGTTTTCCCCATCAACAGAGACCAAGACAAAAAATTACATATTGAATATCACCTTTGAAATTACAAAATATCTATACGGTATTTTACGTAAATTTTTAAAATATCTAACCTGACTACAAAAAAAATCCATTTAAACTTATAGCTAGCGTATAAAGGTAAACATTTTACATGAACCTAAAATAGACGTGTTTAACTCATTAAAACTACGAACATAATCATAAAAAATTAATAAAAAAATATTGACATATCTATATCATTAACTTTCCCTTGTGATATTATCTATTTCTGGCATTAAACCGGAAATTCGCAACACCGCCGGTGCGATAATCACGTTAACACCATACGCGTATTTTCGAAAAACGATCGTTTGAATTTGTTACTCCTCTGTTCACTTGGGAAACTCTGCTGTCGCTATACCTGTCTGCCCGATAACTTTTCTTTGAGAAAATTGATATAAAAAGATAAAGATAAAAATGGGCTATTGTAAACATAAATACTACAATCAATTCTTCCGTTAAGATGGCGGCTGTTGTTACCTCTACATCCGGGACTTTATAAAAAAGGTCAAAGGTGGTCCTCAAACTAAAGCCACTGGTGGCGCAATTTTTTACACAATATCATCTTAAAATCGCGCCGAAATATTTGAACAAAACAATTTTTAAAAACGAGAAAGTTAATATTAGGATATTGTCAAATTTTACCAAACTAAATAAAATCCAGTAATAGACTGATTGCGACATGTAAACTGCCGACTGTATGATTTTGCAATGTACTGTGGTCTTTAATCGGTATGGTAAAGTGATCGTATTTGCCGGTTGTATGCTATTGTGTCCTGGGGTGCACTTATTCATCATTGCGTGAATCAAGCAATTTAATATGTAATATGACAAATATCTCCATATTTTAACAACATCTTATATGTTCGGCCGAATAACTTAATATCAGGCCGGTGAATTCAATCGGATAGAGTGTCAGCGGTAAGTAGGCAGCGAGCCCATCTTATGATTGCCCGTGTGATGACGTGTGTACCCATTTACGAGGATAACGCATGAATATAATTAAATTAAAACTTAAGTATCCTAATATTCTATTATATGTGTGCATTAAAATAGACCTGGATAAATTATGACTATCATTTTTTTGTTTAAACAAATATATAAATTATTATCAAAATTTTATTTAATAATTTAATAGTACGCTACACTCCCAAATGATTAATCAGTAAACGCCATCTATATCATAAAATAAGAAACGCCGATCTCCGTGAAGTTTCGTTTTTTTATAATAAAATTTTGCAGTGCAAGCAATGTGTACAGTCAAATATTATATTACAACGCCCCGTGCGTATTCGTGAGGTAATCAAACGTTTGCCATGCTAAAACTTCCATAATTTTTCCAACCAGGTAAATAAACAATGCCTATCCTAACCATTTGCATTTAAACCTGGAAGATACTAATACGCAATGCCCGCTGGGTTACTGGGAAAGAAGTTTGCTTAGTCATTAAATTACAAGAGAGCTATACATACTTCATATGCCATTGTAAAATATTAGAGTTTTTAACAACGCCCAATCAAAAACGGACGCAGTGTCGAGCTTATGGTGAATTCAAAACCAGATTCGGTAATAAAAAAGAAAACATCGCTATTTTTCAGATAATCTTATACTTGCCAACAACCCTAAATTTCCAATAACAACAACTACGGTATTTTGTGTGTCATGTCGAGAATTGACGTGTATTGTTAATATTGTTAGCCGCATTGCAAATTATCTCAGTACTATAGCGCAGTTTAAAATATTTTTTATTAGTTTAACAAAATTCAGGTCTTATTTAGACTACCTGGAAATCACCCTATCAAAAAATAATTCCGTCATTGCTGCATAGTTTATTCATTTTTCTTTGTTTTTAGATAAGTTTTGTTGGGTAGGCAGTTTTTATCTACTTGTTGTTCTATGCGTAATTGTTACGCATACCTAAAATACAATATTGTTTTGCAAAATAAATGTTTTATCTACTTAATTTTAATTATTTATTTAACTATTTTATTTTGATTTTTACTTAATTTACTTTTAAATGCCTTGGTAGGTTTACACTTAAAACTTTTAAGTGTAATTTCACTTGGGGGGTTCTTATTTTTCCACTGCGGCCCACACTTTCCGGGCCACCCCTTCTCCTAAAGATGACTCCCCCATTGCACGGGTCGCTTTACCGCACACTTTTTTTAGAGGCTTTGTGTAATTTTTTATTAATATTTATTTAATTGATAAATATTTGTTTATTTTATGTTGGTTTAGCGGCCACGTCTAGTTATACCAAAATTTGATAATTTAT
This sequence comes from Ciona savignyi, assembly GCA_000149265.1. NCBI lineage: Eukaryota > Metazoa > Chordata > Ascidiacea > Phlebobranchia > Cionidae > Ciona > Ciona savignyi. The sequence continues at coordinate 2,374,062 of CH003275.1, forward strand.
TGTTTTTTTTAGACGCGTTCTAACGACTGTGGGTTCTAACGCGCGTTTTCAAAATTTGTATCAAAGGTCCTACCTAGTGTTTTTATCGTGGAAACATAAAATAAACTAAACTAAACTAAACTACACTTAGGCGTGTATGAGTTAAAATTAAATAATAGATTCTTTGCTTTTTCGTTAATAATTAAAAAGAGAGTGGAATAATTTAAAATGTAGTAAAAAGTTGTTTCCAAAAGCTAAAAAAGCTCTTTTCAGTCCGTTTACTTTATAGTGCTCAATTTTATTCCAATAATTTATTTCTGGATATCCATTTCATGATACAATTCTTACAGAAGAACACGTTAGAATTCTTTTGGTAAAAAATCGTTTCACAGTATTCGGGTTTATTAAAGATGCATGTTTTGAAATGCCTGTGGTTGTGAAAGCGACTAAACCTTGGAACATAAAAAGTTGGAAATAATATCTATACAATTCATAAATATTTTTTGAGCCAAGTTTCGAACTCTTGGTGGGTTCGTTACTTGGACCGTTTTTGTATAAAAGTCGATTAGCTTGGTGGATTAGTGCGTTGCCTTTCAGCCGAAGGGTTGCAGCTTGCAGCTTTAAAACGGTCAGCTAGGTATAGTCGGTTGTCTCCTTCGGCAATGCACCTAACAGATAATGCCTGAACTCATTGGGACGATTAAATTAATGGTAGGTTTGAATCGTTCATAACACACTGCAATAGCTCCGGTTTTTAGTTTTGGCCGACACCAACAGAGCATTGTTTTTATTGTTTTTTATTAGTGTTTACTATGTTTTTTTCGTTTTATTATTTCCAACTGCTTGTTTTAATATTTTCAACTGCTGTAAATTGTTCAAGATTTCCATGTGTTTCTGCCCTGGTATTGTTCCGAGATCCGGGCGCCAATTTTTTTTACATCAAAAAAGGTAATCCTTTTCTTTCTTTCTGTGTGAGGCTTCTTTTTTACTTTACTCTTCGTAGGATGGCCGTGAGATCTCTACATTCAGATCAGTGCTTCGCCTTTTTTCAAACGAGGCACATTTGGAAACTTACTAAATTTGACCACACATTGCGGTCAAAATGGTTCATAATGTTAAAAATAAAGTAATACACAGTATAATTTGTTTAATGTGATATTGCGCTAGTTTTAATAAACACAATTGATGAATATTCGGCTTAATATTTGAAAAAGCAGCCCAAGTTATTTCAGGCTTGACGTAAACTTCTGATTATTAAGTAACAAAGTATCAATCAATATAAATGTACATTGGAAAAACTTCTAAAAACCTAAATACATTTGGTAATACAGTATATTAGCAAACTGTCTAATAACCGCAATATTCAAATTTTCAAAAACTAAAATTATTTTTATGTGATAAAAACTGTGTTTAAAAAACATTAGTTTCCAACGGCATACCTAGCATTGTTTTGCGACAAACTGGTTTCGAATCACTGATGCAGATGGCGCTCAGGGGCAACACCAAATGGAGGGAAAGACGAGGGAAGGAGGGAAACTGCTCACTTAAACTATGAAAACTAATTCTAACCCAGCCCTAAACACTAATCCTAACCCCAGAACTAACCCTAACAACAACTTTAAAATTAACTCTAATACTCTAATCCAGTGGTTCTCGATCTTTTGACCTCGTAGCGCATCCGAGACCAATTAAGAAACGAACGGGCGCATTTTGTACGGAGAGTCAAAACAATATGCTAAATACTCAAACAATTTAGGAAAAATATGAAAAATTAAAAGTTTAATTTAAATAATTTCATCAACGAATTTTCCACAAATTACTGTTTCTTGAGCGCTCTTGCTTTTCGGAAGTTACTGTAGAACTAACGTTACAATGAAAAGAACAAACTAGACACTAACCATTTAGTAGTTTATGATCTATGCACCTTCTGTCGAAAATTTACAAAACGCAAGTGTGGCGCACCTAGCTAACCCCTGTGGCGCACCATTTGAGAAGCACTGCTCTAATCTTTATTTTAGTATGCGGTTTTTCTACTTCCCTCTTTCCATCCTTTTAGTTTTCTCCGGCGCCCAGCTTTAACCCTTAGACCACGACGGTTACATATTTGTAACCTAGAAGTGTCCCCGAAAAAAATGCACAATTCAGTCGTTTCTTGGGGGATTTTTCTAGTTTATACATTTTTGGAAAGCATTTGAATAGATCTTTCGAAATAACGCATAAAAACATAACCTTAACATTTAAAATTTTTGAGTAATATTGCTCCAAACATTTTTCTTAAAATTTTTTGTATCTAGTATAACTTTTAGGTAAACAATCGCTTTTTTGTGTTCTGGGGAGTTAAAACTGTTACACTAGTTGCTGTGAGAATAAAACTAGCAGTAGCCATCTTTGTTTTCGCTTTTACCAGTCATTTTCGATCTTTCAACAATATATGTATACATATGTTAATATGATTTTCGCTAATTTATATTGATATTTATTCATTTTTTCGTCTTTGTTTTGTTTGTTATTCATTTATTATATGATATTCAGAAGAAATATGGCAACTTCGCGGTAGTTTACAGCCGATCAGGCTGCCAGCATGATTGAGGCCGACAGTGATTCTGGTGATGAAATGCCATATTTGTCAGTCATGTGTGACGTCATCCCACTTAGTTGACGTCATCAAAAAATAAACGACGTAACTTTGTAGGAAATTTCATTTTGAACAACTTTGTAATACATTACTATCTTCTACAAGCTACCAGTAACGAGTAATTAGAGTATGAAGTATTGATTATGACGTCATTGCAAATTCTACGACGTCATCAAAAAAATAAAAATACCAATTTGTAGAAAATTATCTACTGGACAACTTTGTAATAGATTATTTTTCCCTAAGTCCAACAGTATTCGCAGCAAACAAGGTCAAAGCAACCTTACTCAAAAGTGCCAAAAACGGCAAAAGTTCCGTCGTGGTGAAAGGGTTAAATATATACGTTACAACTAAATTCACTTAATATGAAGGAATCCTTGCCACACTATTTGTGTTCCAATTTGCTAGCTAACCTCTTGGCCAAAGCATTTTGTTTTACTCTTTTTAAAAAAGTTTTGAAATATAGAGGTGCATTAATTGGCTATACTTCATCTATAATTAAAAAAAACTTTTTATCACAACGCATGCTTATCGTGGGATCCGACTTAAAGCCGGTTTACTAGAGTCAGTTTAAATATACTTTAAGCTTGGGTTCCAAAGCTATACGCGACGCAACGATAAGAAGGGACACGTATTTTTTTACTTTTTTGCTCACTTTCATTTTATTTTTTTGTAACGAGTATTTGGACCTAAAGAAATAAGCTAATCAGGTTGGATGTTTTAACGATGTTATTTGTAAAAGAAAAAACAGTTTAAAACGCGGTAAATCTTATTATAAAATGCTCGGAAAAATAAAACAGGGAAAACAATAAGACCATCTTTTTGGGGCATCTTTGCTCAATTTTAGGACGATGTTTTTGTTAGGGGCTGGATTAGTCAATTTACATTTAATTTGCAGAAACTTGTTAAGGTGTATTTTGAAGTCAGGAAATATTCATAACGAATCTAAACTCCTAATTAAGATAGACGCTTAAATATTGTTGGCTTACTTTTGCAAGTGCTGGCGCGCTTGGAAGAACATAGCATAGAATTGAAAATCTTTAGTGATAGATTTCTATAGTGGCACTATATCACTGTAGATTCACTATAGTGATATAGTGCCATGGCCCTGCTGTAGGGCAAAAACAATTCCAATTTTAAGATATATCGGTTATTTTTTTATTTTTTTATGCCAATTCTTTATATACTGAAATCTAAACCAATAGTAGAAATTGCCTGAACCCAGTGGATTAATGGGTTTTACCAAATTGAAGGAATGTGTCTATCATCTACAACACACTGCAACAGCTCCGGTAACCCGACGGTGGGCGCGAGGTGATCTGACGATTGCCCATGTGTTAACCCAATGGTTTTCCCATTCACGGGGATAAACATGAATATCTTATCTTATCTTATTGTCAGCAGCCTCCGAGGAGTAAATGGTACTGGTTTCAAGTCCTGACTTTAAGAGGCGTTCAACCAGTTATTCTTTCTATTTCTCCAATGCAAATTTACCTCACACAAAAACGGCTGTTATTCAAAATCTTAACACAAGAAGTCTTAGACTTCTCACAATTTAAAACTAAAGCTTGGACCTGTAACCTAAATTTAAAGCCCTCGTCCCAAGTTTTACTTATAGAGGACCATTACTTGGTTATACACCATCTTTCTTCAGGGTGGCAGAAATTGAAACTACGTCGCTATTATGTCTATACTATCCTAAAGATCTCAGCATAAACAATTGTCTCCTCGGCGCAGCCTTTAATTGAAATAAAATTTGCACCTTCCGAGGCGTTTTGTAATTAAGATGCAATTTTTGTTTTGGGGGGGGGGCGTTGTGTTTTTTATTTTGGCTTTGTTTTTTTCTCTATGACTGTTGTACAACCCCATGGTTTAAAAAACTAATTGCATCAACCAACTCTTCCCCACAAAACAACTGTAAAAATCATGACTAAAGTAATAGACATTGACCACAGATTCCGTGTGGCAACGGTATAGGGTCCGACTCCAGATTAAAAGGTTGCCCGTTCAAATCACGTAGGGGTCATATATTCCTTAAATAGATTGATAATACTATTGTACAACTTCATGTTTTAAAAAAAATATTAGAACTATTATGTTCCGAAGAATACATAGGCTACAAATATGGAGCACTGTCAATGTGCATACGCAATAATGACGGCACAAGAGATCTTTAGTTGATTTTATGGGTCAGGCTGAAAATCTACATCTTAAATTTGAAATGGCACTGTCACGGATAAATTAAGGCGCAACATTAGAACGTCCAAATCGGAAGTTTGCTTGTTCAAAACTCGTTGGGATAAAATAATTGAATTTTTTTTAATTTAAACTGCTACACAAAATATAAAATATCCTTCAAAGCTTTGTTACTTCCACAAAACGTTTATTTATACTTAATTCCAGTTTATATATCATTTAGGTTGTAGGTGCTTGCGTACAGAAATGAGAAAATAAAATCTGTACTTTTTAAAAAATTCGTAGTGTAGTAAGGAAAATACCAATTTTTATATACAGTGTCTATGGAATCACTAAATATTTTGTTTTTATGGTTTCCATGATTGTTTTCCTAATCAGTTGCTATGGAAGCTAAAGCCTGGACTAATAAAATACGAGTAAAGTAATAATCAAGAAGTAAAGCCTAAAAATAACTTTGTTTGATAAATTAAATCAATAATAACGTATGGTAAATCAGTTAAGCACCTATAGGAAAAAAAATATATATTATCCTAATTTAAGACGTGCGTAGCCAGTGCCCTAATAGAATTACAGTTTTACACTGCCATTTTAAATGCTCATTAGGCCGGGTGACTTTAAATACCCAGTGTAGGCAGTGTGGGCAGTGTGTAGGCAGTGTGGGCAGTGTGTAGACAGTGTGGGCACACTTGAAAGGGTGCCTCTAAATACTACAGGACCGCTTGGATCACTTAGATTGCTATGGAAAGTAATTCTAACCCTGTCCCAAACACTCAACCCCAGAACTAACTTTAACCCCAACCCTAACATTAATATCATGGCTTTTGTAATTACTAAGTATAGTAAGCGATCCAAGCGCTCCAAGCGATTTAAGCGCTCCATGCGCTCCAAGCGGTCCAATCGCTCCTGTAGTATTTAGAGGTACCGCACTTGAAACCCTTACCCTAACTCTGACCCTAACTTTAACCCTAACTCTAATCCTAACTCTAACCCTAACTCTAACCCTAAGTCTGGCACACTGCCCACAGTGCATACACACTGCCCACAGTGCATGCACACTGCCCACACTGGGTATTTAGAGGAACCGATTAGGCCTACACATGTCAGGCAACTGATTTAACATCGTTGGAGAAATAAGCATATTATTTAATGATGGTTGTTTTGAGACAGTTGATCACATTACCATACCAGTACTGAAATTATGAAATTTAGTTTTAAAATTTAGCCTAGGTACTTTTCAGTAAATAGACACCTACCAATCTGTGGCAATGAGTGTTTTTGTTACTAACTGTGGGACAGGTTTTTTATAATATAACCCTTTCCACTCTTGATGTACCCCGTCACACTCATGTTATAACTCATCCTGCTTAAGTTAAGGACAAAATACCCTGCCTGCTTGCTTATGTTAATGACAAAAATACCCCATTCCGCCCCCCCATCTCGCTCAAGTTAGTAACGAAAATAGTTCATCTCTAGCATGTCCAACTCCAGGTGGGAAGGTTGCATGTTCAAATCAGAAATCACGCTTGGGTTTTATTATTTTAAAATTTAGCAATTTAAACTATTACACAAAATATAAACAAACATACATCAGATCACAAATATTAACAAACGAGTCATAGAGTTACTTAAAACCTTTCTATTCCCGCTTTTTAACTGATTTCATCATTTGTTGAAGTATCAGAACGTTAAACAATGTCATTACACGAGGCAGTGTGCAGACGTTAGCCCAATCTAATCTAGCCTGGAAAGCACATCGTATGAACATGAGCACATAAAAAAAGGAAAAAATCACAAAGGCACATGGAATTTTCACTGTTGCTCGCACGAGATCTTGTTGAAAACTACAATTTTTTCCAGACTGGAAGGTTATTTTGTGGATTAAACAAACAATGTAGAAAAAATCACTATCGAATTAAACATTATGAAGTTACTTAGTAACTGACTGTGGGCAATATGGGCCCAAGGTTATCTCACAATTGCATGTGTCAACTCTAGCTTTTTACACTACCGATGTTATTAAATAACTGTAATAGCTTATTTTTTCTTGCGCCCATTTAAACAACAATGGCATAATTTTTACTGTACATGATTAAATACCTTCTTTCAGATAAAGTTACCATATTATTAGCTTGTTTGTGTTTAACTCCCAAGAAAATGCCAGCAAGTAAGCCAGTGACCAAAGAAATCCCACGAAAATGTGGAATACCAAGGGAAGTTTTAAAATGGATACAAAGTCTGGATTTAACATATCCGGTCAAAAATGCAAGAAGGTAAATTTTTTTTCTGGAATTATGTGTATGAGTAAAACTGAAAACTGTTTTTTCAACTATCCCAATTCAATATCCATCATTCATTTTTTTAATTAGGCTCTTACTAATCAGTATATTGTTTGGTCTTAATTTTTTTTTATTATTGTTCTTTCGATTAGGTTTGGTGGCCATGTCCACTATATTTATTAAATGATATCCTTTTTTTAAATAAAGTGTTTTAATGACTGTTCATTTTGCCGTCTCTTCCTGTTCCTGTGCAGTAATTTGATTTGTTTGCCAATTTTTAATACCACTGGGGCAAAAAACAAATAAACTAAACTAAGTAATTTTAAATTGCAGAGACCTAGCAAATGGGTTCCTTGTCGCCGAGATATTTTCATGGTACTATCCAAAGGACATTCAAATGCATTCGTATGACAACGGTACCTCACTGCCCACCAAACTTGGCAATTGGTCGCAACTTGAAAGGGTAGGTTATGGTTTCATTTTTCATTTGAGATATTTTAGACGACTGTGTTCTTTGGCAAGGCACTTAACAGACGTCATCTAAACCCAGTGCAGTGATGGTTTATACTCAAGCTATATTGTATGGCAGATGCAAGGTAATCTGACGATTGTTGTTATATAACCATAACCACTGTTGTTAAATGGGTATAAAAATATTGTATTCCATTTCAAAATAAGTATTCTTAATTAAACTCTCTCAAAATAAGTATTCTTAATTAGACCGTCTCAAAAAAAGTATTCTTAATTAAACTCTCTCAAAATCAGTATTCTTGATTAAACTCTCTCAAAATAATTATTCTTAATTTAACTCTCTCAAATAAGTATTCTTAATTAAACTCTCTCAAAATAAGTATTGTTTATTGAACTCTCTCAAAATAAGTATTATTAATTAAACTCTCTCAAAATACATATCCATATTTAAAGCCGACCAGTTGGTCTAGCGGGTTGCAGGTGCGAAAACTGGTCGCTAGCTAGTCGGTTGTGTCCTTGGGCAAGGCACTTTACGGACATTGCCTGAACCCAGCAGATTAATGGGTTCCACCAAGTTGAAGGAAAGTCTCTATCATATACAACACACTACAATATCTCCGGTAACCCGACGATGGGCGCAAGGTGATCTGACGATTGCCTGTGTGTTAACCCCCTTGGTTTTCCCATTCACCAGGATAAACATGAATATCTTATCCTTACTACAAAAGCAATTGTGGTGGATTGTGACAAAAAAAAACTCACTCAAAATAAGTATCCTTAATTAAACTCTCAACTGACAAACCTTTAAACATGATTTTTCTCCAGTTCTTTGTGAAAAAAAAGCTGGACATTCCAAAGGAGATGATTGATGGAACAATTCATTGCAAACGGGGTGCCGCCGAACTACTGATTCAAACCATTTACACTTTGTTAACAAACAGAATGTGAGTTTTTGTTTCTTCTGCTAAATGGTTGAAACAACGTCGCCAAAAACAATGAAATAGGGGAAAATAGCATGACAACCGTTTTTGTCGATGTTAAATTAGGCAAATTAATATAGGAAAAGCAGATCTAAACCATTCATTATCTTATAAAATCTAATTTTTAGAGCACTATAGGTGTTAACACATGCTGCTTAAACCCAATTCATTAACCGGTTGAACAAAAATTATTAGTGAGTTGGTTTATTTTTTCGCTTCTTCATTAAATTGAAAAAGAATGGGACAATTATTTTGAATGGCACAATTAAGGAGACAGGATAAAACAGCAAAACTACCGTAGTTATAAATGGTATATCTAAGAAAAATGACATCTAGCCATTAAACCTTACATTAACAAAGTAAAAATAAATTGTAGAAACAACTTATATCATTGTAGCAATATCTTTAATTTTCAACACACTGCAAATTCATTGGAAAATTTGACAAGATGGTATTCTATGATAAATACTAGATTTTTAAATTTTTCACCCTGAATAAAAACTCAAGTATCATATGTATAGCCTAACATTTTAATCCTTAACACAGAGTTCGGACGCTCAGCTCTGAACAAGAAGTTGATTTTACAGATCGAAAATATCAGGTCAGTTGGTCGATGTTTTATTTTCTTCCGGGTTTTAGGGTAGGATAGGCTATTCATGTTTATCCCCATGAATGGGAAATTAAGGGGCTTATCACAGTTAATACAAGGAAATGTGAAGAATGTCTGTGTGATAATGCACCTCCAGTTTACCATTCATGGAAATAAAATGTGAATATCCTTCTCATATAAAATATGATATTCATATTTATCCCAGTGACTGAGAAAACAAAGGGGGTTAACACACGGGCAATTGTCAGATCACCTCGTGCCCACCGTCGGGTTAAATGCTATTGCAGTGTATTGTATATGATTCACATGTTTCTTGCAATTAGTAGAACCCATTAATCCGCTAGATTCCCAATGTCCGTTGATTGCTTTGACCAAGGACACAACCGAATAGCTAGCGACCAGTTCCTAACCTGCAACCATTCAGCTGAAAGGTGACGCACCAACCCATCAAGCTATTCATTCGGGCATAATATCCTCATCCTGTATTGACAGGTCCACCTTCCAATGCACGCCAGATCAACTGCCTCACACGCCATCAAGAACAACCTCAAGATAACCGAGTGTATGACTGAGCCCAACATCATAACCAACAAACAGAAAGTAAGTTTACAGAGATCTGAACAGTCAATGTATAGGGAACTTACATATAGTTGTGGGCTTACATAGTACAATGGGAAAGCAGTGATGGGATTCAAAAGGTTCGCATGGGTTCGGTCGAACCCGTTCTTGGAACGTCTGGTTAATCACCGATCCGATTCTTGCTTTTTTACAGACATTATACCTATTAGGGAACCTGTTGTTAGTAAGTACAATACAAAAGAGAACCTGTTCTTAAAATTTTGAATCCCATCACTTGGGTAAAAAAAAAATAAGTAAATAAACAGATTAGAAAAACCAAAATTGTGGGTAACTTAGTTTTACTAAAAAATCAAAGCCCATATTCGAAAAAAATAAGACAGATGTTTGTTAAGTACAGATATAACCTGGGCAGTCTGCTTTCAGTGGAATGTTGTTAAATTAAAACCAGTCAATGGCTGTTTAGTTGTTTTGTTTGGCAAGGTACTTATTCATGTTTTAGGATTAAAATAGACATTGTCTAAACTTAATGTAATGATGCAAAAATGAACAGTCGTTAAAGCACATTAATAAAAAGATAATAATATTAAATTAAGTGGTTGCATCCATTAAATTTAGGTGAATTTACGATAAAAACTAGGAGGCTGCGCCTGTTGTCCGACATATTAGTGTGGTGGTTAAGTGTGTCGCCTTTCAGCCGAAGGGTTGCAGGTTTAAAACTGGTCGCGATCTAGTCGGCTGTGTCCTTGGGTAGGGTAATTAACGGACATTGCCTGAACCCAGCGGATTAATGGGTTCTATCAAATTTAAAGGATAGTGTGATACATGCACAACACACTGCATTAGGTCCGGTAAACCGACGGTGGGCGCTAGGTGATCTGACGATTGCCCGTGTGTTAACCCCCTTGGTTTTCCCAATTACGGGGATAAACATGAATATTAAATATTCTATCCTATCTATGTTAGTTTTTGACAGATAAGTATGTAAACCTTACCACCCAGGCCCACGCGATAATCAGCCGCCACCTTGAGCATCGGAACCTCGACAGAATGGAGGATCCAACGAGGTTTAACATCAAACCGACGATTGGGGAGCTGGCAGTGAGAGTTCCACCTTTGCAACAGGATGAGGCTGCCGCTCATGACAGTTGGTCTGCCAAGAAAGGTATTTCTATAAGATAGGATATTATGTTTATTGTCGTGAATGGGAAAACCAAGGGGGTTAACACACGGGAAATCGTAAGATAACCTCGTGCCCACTGTCGGGTTAACCGAGATATTGCAGTTTGTTGTGTATGTTTCACATGTTCCTTCAAATTAGAACCCATTAATTTGCTGGGTTCCGGCAATGTCCGTTAAGTGCCTTGCCCAAGGAAACAGTCGACTAGCTAGTGACCAGTTTCGAACCTTAAACCTTTTGGTTAAAAGGCATCTCACTAAACTACCAGACTAACCGGTCGGATACGTGCCTATTCTATACCTGTGTTCTAAATATTACCTCACAGGGTATTGTTAATGGATAAAGTTTTATTTTTTGGTTAGCACAGAGAAAA
>CH003275.1:2391605-2413184 GCA_000149265.1 Ciona savignyi
ATGAGAACCCCACCCCACTTAATGAGGACCCCACCCTACCATCACCGAAAAAGGGAACCCAACCCCACTATCACCGAAAAAGGAAACCCAACCCCACTATCACCGAAAAAGGGAACCCAACTCCACTATCATCGAAAAAGGGAACCCAACCCCACTATCATCGAAAAAGGGAACCCAACCCCACAATCACCAAAAAAGGGAACCCCACCCACAATCACCAAAAAAGGGAACCCAACCCCACTATCATCGAAAAAGGGAACCCAACCCCACTATCACCGAAAAAGGGAACCCAACCCCACTATCATCGAAAAAGGGAACCCAACCCCACTATCATCGAAAAAGGGAACCCAACCCCACTATCATCGAAAAAGGGAACCCAACCCCACTATCATCGAAAAAGGGAACCCAACCCCACTATCATCGAAAAAGGGAACCCAACCCCACAATCACCAAAAAAGGGAACCCCACCCACAATCACCAAAAAAGGGAACCCAACCCCACTATCATCGAAAAAGGGAACCCAACCCCACTATCATCGAAAAAGGGAACCCAACCCCACTATCACCGAAAAAGGGAACCCAACCACACTATCACCGAAAAAGGGAACCCAACCCCACTATCATCGAAAAAGGGAACCCAACTCCACTATCATCAAAAAAGGGAACCCAACTCCACTATCATCAAAAAAGGGAACCCAACTCCACTATCATCAAAAAAGGGAACCCAACCCCACTATCATCGAAAAAGGGAACCCAACCCCACTATCACCGAAAAAGGGAACCCAACCCCACTATCATCGAAAAAGGGAACCCAACTCCACTATCATCGAAAAAGGGAACCCAACTCCACTATCATCGAAAAAAGGAACCCAACCCTACTATCACCGAAAAAGGGAACCCAACCCCACTATCATCGGAAAAAGAGAACCCAACCACACTATCATCGAAAAAGAAGAACCCCACCCCACTAATGAGAACCCCACCCCACTATCCCCCACACATCGAACCTTGGTGAAGAGTTTTCAGTATGATGAGGGAGGAGAGCATCCGGACTTCATGGTTGGAGCTGCGGAAGAAAGAATTCATCCTCGTCTTCCCCTCCCCTCCGATGGAGGATTGTAGGGTGGAGTTGAAAGCGGAGGACATCTCCATCACTTGCTTGGATGGTGAAGATCGCATCAGTTCCTCCCCGAGTCTGGGATTCAATCCGTATTTGGTATAGAATACACAGTATTTGGTATACATGTGGGGATTAGCTTGTATGGATTCAACTACCCACCAATTATCAGGCCTGTACTTGGCTATCACAGTCCCAAAACACACACAACCACTATCATCAAAGTCTCGTCATTTATTAAAATTTTCCAAAGTCAAACACAGTCATGATACAGGAGTCGGTAATAAAACGGATAAGCGAAAGGTTTTAACATAAAACTAACCAAAAAAGGCAACACTGGGTTGAATAAAATAAAGAACGCTATACACACGCAGAATATAGAACAGGGCACGCAGGTCTTGATTTTACTGATCTTAATCAGTTGAGTTAGCACTGAAGGTAAATACAATATATAAAATTACTTAGTTCTTTATGAGATATAAGTTATTATTATGTATGTCCATTAAAATATTATGAAAGATTCAACTATATTTGGCATAGGATAGGGTTTTGATGTTCTATCTCTGTAAATAGGAAAACTCGGGAGACATATTACACAGGCAATCATAAGATTACCTCCAGCAAAAGGAAGTGCTATTACACAGGTAATCGACTGGTCACTTGTGTTTGTCCCAGTGAATGGATAAAAACAATTGAGTTATCACATAATCCTACAACTACTAAGATTACCCCCCAAGGAAATGTTCTTCAATTAATTATAATTGCTAGAATGCCTCGCAAATGCATGTCATGCAACAACATAGAATAGGATATTCATGATTATTCCTGTGTAGGAAAAAGCAATTGGGCATTAACACACATGCAATTGTCAGATCACCTTGCGTCTACCGCCAGACCGAAGCTATTGCAGTGTTGTGTATGATTCAGATGTTACTTAAATTCGGAAGAAACCATAATTCCACTAGGTTTTGTAGTTTTAACACGACAACACTAAAAGAAGGGAAAGTGGAAAAGAGGAAAGGAGGGAAACTGCACACTAAAATTACGGAAACTAATTTAAACGCTGCCCCAAACACTAATCTCAACCCCAAAACTAACCTTAACTTTAACACCATGTTTAAAACTATCTCTAAGGTCATAATCTTTATTTGAGTGTGCAGTTTCCCCCTTTCCTCTTTCACGCTTTCTTTCCTTTTAGTTTTCCCACTTTTCACAAAAAAAAAAACATTTTAAAATGAAGACATCAATCACCTTCTAGCCGTGGAGGACAACAGAGCGTGGTGAGTGTCCTCCAAGTGGTGAAGAGCCCAGTATATAAACCTGATGTACGGGAGCTGGTGCTTGGGCTGGCTTGTGAAGGATGGAAGATGCCGCACCACCTCAACCAGTAGAGGGAGCACCTGAGGTGGATAGATATTGACGGTGGGCGCGAGGTGATCTGACGTTTGCCCGTGTATTAACCCTCTTGGTTTTCCCATTCACGGGCATACACATAAATATCCTATCCTATTAAATATAAAACAATGCCAATGCATTTTCTCACATAAAATTAAAAATAATTTAGTAAAACTAATTTTATTCCACAATGAGCAAGTAATTTGAAAATGTTCAAATCAATAAAATATTAAACCATTTTCTCATGTATTTAAACAAGTGATTCAGAAATGTAATTTAAAAAATTTACAAATTAAAAAAAAAATTAATTAAAAATTGTGAAAATAACTGTGCAAATTGTATGAACCCTTTTATAGATTACACCGAACATACCTTTAAACAATTATCCCCAACATTTTCCTTACTGATATGAAGAACCCGTGGTTCAGAGGTGTTGACCAAATGTCTCAACTGCGCCGTGCAGACCCACTGCAGTGTGACAGACAGTGCTTCCAAACAGCTGGACCAGACCTTTAATACCAAAGTGGTTATTTCTAAAGACAATGGTTCCAAACAGCTGGACCAAACCTTTAATACCAAAGTGGTTATTTCTAAAGACAATGGTTCCAAACAGCTGGACCAAACCTTTAATACCAAAGTGGGTATTTCTTTGTTAGACCAAAGCTTAGTGGGTTATTGCGTCGATTTCAGTCAAAGTAATGCAAGATCAAAACAGTTCGCTAGCTGGTAGGTTTCTTAGGCAAGTCACTTGACGGTTATTGCCTAAATTCAGTAGAATTGGTTCTCCCAAAATGAAGGAATGTCTAAATCAATAGCTTCGGTAACCTGACGGTAGACACGATTTATCTAGTGACATCCTGTGTAATAACGCCCCTTGCATTTTCTCATTTACATGGATAAACATTATTATCCTATCCTAACCCTCTATAACATTAAAATGGCCAAAATACTTACTATGGAAAAACAATGATATAAAAATTCTGACAAAAAATAGGCAAATCAGAAAATATTTTGTTTAAAATTAAGGGCATTGTCAGCAGTATCGGCATTACAAAACCGAAGCAAAAAAATGATCAGTCCTTTACTTCTTTTAGATTACACATACATGTACTTTGTTCAAACATATGGATATCATTGGCTTTAAAGCTAAATTATTAGCAACGAATTTGTACATTTTCCGTGCATATAAACAGTAAGAAACACCTAGGTACTAACCTTTGGACTTTTTTCCTGCGGAATCGGTTTGGACTGAATCTGAACGAAACTCTTTTCCTCAGTTCTTTTATTCTGTTGTTCACTCAAAACCTGGGAAATGCTTGCTTGATTTATCCGGTATTTTTAGAAGCCACAACACTTTGATTTATAAAATTTCACCATTTTTTAAAGTTTGGTTTTTGGACGGGGGCATTTGCACTGTGTCGTTAAAGGTTCTTGAATTTGGCGCAAGACGAATAATTGCGAAAGCATTTGCCAAGTATGTTTTTCTTTAATCAAGAGTGCAAAAGTTAGAGGTTGCTGGATAAAAAGGCAAAGTCGCTGAAAAGAGAAAGTCAGAGTTTGCTGAGTAGAAAGGAAGAAGAAGCACAAGGTAATCTTACAGATACGGATTTAAGAACACCCTTATAATCTTACATATTCTTAAAATTAACTTAGAAATGCCAGTGTTATAACACTTCTTATATTTCCCCATTACAAGGTTAAAACATAACTATCATATGGTTTCTATCTGATTTGGATGATTCTCAAAATTTAGACGAACTGTATTTTTCTTTTGAGCATTGTAGTCGTTCTTTCTTTGCAAGTTTTCACATCTTTTCTTTAACTTTATGTTCTGTGAAGTCAGCTTCTTATTTTGCTGTGTCAATTCGCATACCTGTACAAAAAAAATAATCCAATCGGTTAATCTAGTGGTTTAGTGCAACCCTAGGTTGGGGGAATCCAGAGAATTATTGGGTTCTAACAAATTGAAGAAACATCTCAATTATACACAACACACTTCATCAGCTTCGGTAACCCAACGGTGAGCGAGAGGTGATCTGACGATCGCCCGTGTGTTAACCCCCCCATTCACGAAGATAAACATGGATATTTTTATATTTTAATAAAATGTGTCCAAAGATTATTGTCCAACGATGATATTTATAATATTAATTGGAACTACATCACCTGCACCCAATAGATTATTTCTGGCTTCTATTAAATCCCGAAAAAAAAATCCTAACAACATTTTCAAAACTATTTAAGGAAACTATTCATTTTCCCATTCACAGGGTTATAACAATAAAATCATTTAAACCTGTTGCTTTATATCATCATTCTGGGTCTTTATGATGTCAAAGGAGTTCTTCAAGCGCTTCATGTCCTTCAATTTATCAGTGAGTGCGGCACTGACTCTGTTCATTTCATCAGAATGGTGCTGTGTGTGTGTAAGGATAAAAATTGGGCGTTGATTGTGCCAACAATTGTATGACTGAAGAAAGTGCTTGAAAAAAACGTCTGAATGTTCCCACAAATAAAAAGGGATTTGTTTAATTTAGGTTAATGTCACTTTTTTAACTCTTACAACACTATTTTTGGTCATTTGACCGCCGTTTTTCAAAACTGCTTAATTTAAAAGGTCTTTTAAATTTTTAGTGATAAGTGTTCGTTTTATTAGAAGAGATTTCTATGCTGCAGAATTTTGTTTCTATTTTTTTTGGCAGAATTTTTTTCTTCCATGCTACCACCTTTTTTGACGTCGCCCATAAGTCGCAAGACAAGTAAACCAACAAACCACCAGAACCCACCTCTCTTAAAATCTCAAATTTTTCCTGAACTTCCGATTCCACCCCCTGCAACCGGATCATGACCTCGTGCTCCCTCCTCACGCTCGCCTCTTCCTCAGCGAGCGCATCTTCCCGCATCCGGACACTCTCCTCCCGCATCTCAAGCTCGTGCTCCCGCTCCTCCAAAACAGCTCTCTCCTCCGCTAAGCGATGGCTCTTCACATTCAGCTTCCTGGAAGAGAGCATTTTTTACTCCTCAGGATTAATTCAGTGTTAAATTTCTTCAGGATCAAGTGAGTGTTGTAAAGCAGATCTCACCGAAAAACAAAGCAACTTTTCTTAAAATTCTCTCGACCATCAAAAAAAATGATACAACTACTGTAATGTTATACAGTCTATTTAAGTATTTTTCTGCAGGGGGCTATGAGATACAAAATAGTTCTCTTAACATCACCAAATATATTTACTCTCTTTTAAATAAAAAAATCACATACAATGTCCTAAAGCTATATGCGTTCTCTGACACAGCTATGATAGCTATCTGCATACGTTGACACTCTTGACACATATTATAGGTATATGCATATATTTAACATTAAGAAGCACTTTCCAACATCATTTAAAGTTCAAAACAAGTTCACCAAAAACGCCCATGCAGACATACTTATGTATATTGATGAGTTCATTATGGATGACTTGCACATCTGTTGCCGGCTTGTGCGATCTCAATATGCTCCGCGGCTCGAACAAATCGTGATCATTCAACATGGTGGGGTCGAGTGAGATGCGAACGGACTTTTGGGATTTCCCGGTGTAGTTTTGAGCGGTGGTACCCGTGATGTCAGAAGGTAATGTTGGTAGAGTGGTTGAGTTTATCAGAGTGTGGTCTGTAAAAGTGAAGATCATTTTTTTAATTTTTGAAATACGTTTAAAAGTTAAAGTTCCACTTAGCGTTCACATAACTTTGTCCGCCCAGTTGGTCTGGCGGTTTAGTACGATACATTTTAACATAAGGTTGAAGGTTCGGAACTGGTCGCCAGCTAGTCGGTTGTGTCCTTGGGCAAGGGAATTAACAAACATTGCCTGAACCCAACAAATCAATGGTTTCTACCAAATAAAAGAAATGTATTTATTATACACAACACACTACAATAGCTCCGGTAACCATAGGGTGGGCGCTAGGTGATCTGACGATTGCCCATGTGTTAACCCTCTTGGTTTTCCCATTCACGGAGATAAACATGAATGTCCTATCCTATCCTTACTAGATGTGTTTGTTAGGAACTTGAAATAAAGTTAGAATCTTTTTAAGTTAAATACTTATTAAAAAAATTAGGAAGACATTTTAAATATTAAATAAAATTAGGCAGGCATTTTTAAAAATTAAATAAAATTTAGGCAGACATTTTAAATAATAAATAAAATAAGGCAGGCATTTTAAATATATTTTGTTATGCCGTAAATAATTTTTTGTAATAAAGTAGGTCGAACAATTTTAAAATTAAAAATCTAGGTTTTAACAATACATGAAAATGTAGTTTTAAATAGGGAGTTTGAACTGCAGCCTTTCCTTTCATATTGCATTATTGCCTTAAGATTACACTTCATATAAAATAAACTAATCATACGCTTAAAATGACTTTTACTGACAAAAAGATTTTAACCAAACTTGCATGCAATTTTACCAGAATGATACCCTTCTGCATCTCTGGTAAAATTACAAGTGTACACCTTATGATAGGATAGGATATTTATGTTTTTCCTGGTGAATGCAAAACCAAGGGGGTTAACACACGGGATTTCGTCAGATTACCTCATGCCCACCGTCGGGTTAACGAAGCTATTGCATTGTGTTGTGTATAATACACACGTTCATTCAATTTGGTAGAACCCATTAATACGCTGGGTTCAGGCAATGTATGTTAAGTGCTTTGCCCAAGGAGACAACCGACTAGCTAGCGACTAGTTTCGTACCTGCAACCCTTCGGCTGAAATGCGCTGCAATAAACAACCAGACTAACCCGTCAGACTGACTCTTATATATATGGGTAAAAAACTTGAGTTGGAATCTCTCTCATGTACAACCACAATTCAAATTATATTACATAAAAAACAAAAACTAACCACAAGTACGTACCTAAACCTGAAAAGCCAGTATCTTTATCTTGCACCGGAGTTATGTTATCAGTTTCATCTTCGTTAAATTCCTTCAAAAAATTCGGAAAATGTATGTTAAAAACTTAAAGGTTTATTTTATACGTTAAGTTTATAACATGGTGCTAGAAAAATTCAAATTATTAATTGTAATTGTGTATTTTTCCAATTACAATTTGTCATGATTCTAATAAATTCAGATCACAAAAATTAATTTATTTGCGACAAAATATTTGGTCAGGAAATGCTAAACCAGCCTCATTTTCCATTTCTGTCTCAAGTATGTCAGAAATGTTACAATGTCGAAAGGGTGAATCAAAAGTTTACCTGCTTCTGGGGTGATGTGTCCGGTTTCACACCTTTCTGCAGTAATCTTCTCAGGTCATTCATGGCTTGCTGGTAGTGCTGCTTCTCACTTGCCGTTAGCGAAGAAGACGACGGAGAACATTCCTGGTTCGTTTAGAGTTTTATACATAGTTTTATAGTAGGATACTGGGCTGGGTCTAGGACTGTGTAGCCACTAACAAGTGGACCTATGACCTTGGTTTATAGTACGATACAAACTGGGACTAGGACTGTGTAGCCACTAACAAGTGGACTTATGACCTAGGTTTATGGTAGGATACAAGACTGGGACTAGTATTGTGTAGCCGCTAACAAGTGGACCTTCGACCTAGGTTTATAGTAGGATACAAGACTGGGACCTGGACTGTGTAGCCACTAACAAGTGGACCTATGACCTAGGTTTATAGTAGGATACAAGACTGGGACTAGGACTGTGTAGCCACTAACAAGTGGACCTACGACCTAGGTTTAGGGTACGATACAAACTGGGACTAGGACTGTGTAGCAGTTAACAAGTCGACCTACGACCTAGGTTTAGGGTATGATACACACTGGGACTAGGACTGTGTAGCAGCTAACAAGTGGACCTTCGACCTAGGTTTAGGGTAGGATACACACTGGGACTAGGACTGTGTAGCAGTTAACAAGTCGACCTACAACCTAGGTTTATAGTAGTATACAAGGCTGGGACTAGGACTGTGTAGCCACTAACAAGTGGACCTTCGACCTAGGTTTAGGGTACGATACAAACTGGGACTAGGACTGTGTGGACCGTTAACAATTGGACGTATGTGTGGTCAGTTAGGTCTGATTTAACTTTATTGTCCAGTTCAGAAAACTTGTTAACTAATTTGTTGTCTAGTTAACTGATTAGCCTAACTAATTTGTTGTTAGTTAATGTGTCAAACAATTTATTGTTAGATGACTGATTTACTAGTTTGTTGTCAGATAACTGGTTTACCAATTCATTGTCTAATTAACTGGGTAGGCCTACCTAATTTGTTGTTAGTTAACTGTTTAGTTTTTCAGTTCATTGGTTACCGATTTGTTATTAATTAATTGATTAATGAAATTTGTGAATTTTCTGACAACGAAAATTAAAAAATCAAAAATTTCATAAATGGGTCTAGTGGGCTTGTTATGTTAAAATCTCAATTACAAACCATGAAATTTGCAGAACAGTCATCGTTCAGGACAACGTTTGAATTTGAACTTAATGCGGTCGAACCTTCCTGGAATAAAATATTAAACTTAAACTGAGAAGGGGGTGAACTTTGGCACAATAAACAAAATATGTTAAATTTTAGTAGGGTATCTGTAAAAAAATGTTTAGCTGTGCAATATGTAATTATTAAACACTACAATAATGTGAATGAAAAATTCTGGAGAATAAGGTCACTGTCGGCTACTTCACAAACATTAAACTATCAAAAGTAGGAACGAAACACTAAAAAAATGTTATGCCATTGGGGCTGAGGGGGTGGTTGGGATAATGTAGGTTGGCCATGATCAGTCTTGGACAGTGAGTTTGATTGCACTTAAATATTGTGCAGTTTTCCTTCTTTTCCGACACATTAGCTTCCGACACATTAGCTTTCAACGATTGCAGGTTTAATTAACATTTTTCCAAAAAAGTGTATGTAACACCAGATTGAGGCTTCAACAATCTGCGGGTAGACAGCACACTATTCTACGGGACAGTGGGAAGAGGGGTGAAGGGTTTTTTGTCACTGTTATGAACGGGATGGGGTACATCATAAGAGGGACGGATTATATCATGATATAACCGTCCCAATCATGTTTGTGACGAACATAATTGTTCCCGCTCATGATACCCAGTCCCGCTCATGTTATAACCTTTCCCGCTCAAGTTAATGACGAAATACCCCGTCATGCCCATGTCAGTGACAAAAATACTTTGTCCCACTCACAATATTGTGGGTTGTCCAGCCCTGCTGTCCCGCAAACCCTTATGGGAAGTTCGTTTCCTGTGCGCCGGATTTTTGCGCCAACATTTTCCGGCCCGTTGGTGAAACGGGCTAAGTGCGTCGCCTTTCAATCGAAAGGTTGAAGGTGCGAAACTGGTCGCTAGCTAGTCGGTTGTGTCCTTGGGCAAGGCACTTTACGGACACTGCCTGAACATAGCAGATTAATGGGTTCTACCAAATTGAAGGAACGTCTCTATCATATACAACACACTGCAATAGCTCTGGTAACCTGACGATGGGCGTGAGGTGATCTGACGATTGCCCGTGTGTTAACCCCCTTGGTTTTCCCATTCACGGGGATAAACATGAATATCCAATATCCTTTTTTAACCTAAATTTTGCGCCACGCCAGTAATACTAATTTGCGCCACCACAAACAAAGTTGCATAATTTTTTAATTAAAACTTTAAAGCTTAAAGTGTCAAAAATACTGACATAAATGAATGGAAGTGCAATCACGCCACGCCAGCATGATTTTTGGAGTTTTCTGCGCCAATACCAGAAAAAGTAGTCCGTGCGCCACACCAGATATATATGGCGCATTATACGAACTTTCCAGTAGGGCCGCAAACTAGTGAGATTCTTTTTTTTTGTTAGATTCAAGATTTTATTTGGTCAGCATGATAATTTTTATAATGGTAACAATCACCATTTGTTATAATAAATAAATAAAGAAAAAAAAACACATATGGTACATGCACTTGCCATACCATACTTCTAATACCTGTTTTTTTCCTATACCCTTTTTAGGGTTGTCTTAGTTGTATCACACCCAAATAAAATGGTATAATATTCAAAGTCATAATGACGCATAAGCCT
The DNA here is from genome assembly GCA_000149265.1 of Ciona savignyi. Taxonomy (NCBI): domain Eukaryota; kingdom Metazoa; phylum Chordata; class Ascidiacea; order Phlebobranchia; family Cionidae; genus Ciona; species Ciona savignyi. The sequence goes on from CH003275.1 coordinate 2,402,188, forward strand.
AGCCTTGTGTCCCACTTACTGTGCAGACAGTGCTTTGTAAATATTTTCTCCTGAGATGTTCAACGTAAGGATCGTAGTCGGAATCGGTTTGCGAACAACTATTCAGCTGATCTTCCATCACCTTTATTATTTTTAATGTGTTGAAACTAAAATTTATACACAAATCGTGTACTGTTTGAATAAAAAATAAGTTAGCGAAATGAACATTGTTTTGAAACTTTGAAATTGCCCGGTGTGTAACTGAAGTCACTGAACCGTGAAAATAATGCCCTGTTAAGAATATTTTATTTGGGTGAAATATTCATTTTATTGAAAAAACTATCATAAATTGATCTAACACACTTTATGATGACGGTGTTGTGAATATAGAGTATATCTGTACGGAGATATATAAACAAGAGACTCTTGTTTATATATCTCCGATCTGTAGTCAAATTGGTTTTAATTAGGGCTTCTCTTTTTTTTCTCTTTCGACCGTGCAACATTTTGGCCAACCAAACGATGCATACATAGCCTACTAGTTAGTTAGTTTCGGAGGACAACTGCACCAATTGGCCTTAATTCAGTTAATTACTACGCAAGAAATACACAGTCTTTCTTAACCACCGAGATTGCAGGTTTTTCGAGATGGTCCAGCTAAAGTTATATAACAGCATATTTATTACGGAGTAACAACCAACTAAATCCAACAACATGCTACATTTAACCAGTTGAGCTATAAATAAACAGCCTTATTTTATATAATTTGTGTGTCATAGTTAACATTATCAGTTTAGTTTTTTCGTTTCCACATAAAAAAACACCCAACAAACTGTTCTAATAGGGAAATTGGAAACGGTCTCATGCAACTTATCAATGTTTTAACTTTATAGTTTTTTGCCCTTAAAAGACAGAAGGTTAAATTAAATCAAGTGTTATATTATATATTATCAAAACTTATATTATCACGCAACACGTGGAAAGAGCACGGTGCTCGATATTCTGAAGGCTGTTGTGTTCTGGGATTATGTATTAAAATTTGTAAAACGAGTGAAAAATCGTCGGATTATATAAGGATTTGTAGAGTTTTCAGTTGTTGTTTGGGGCTTGTCGGGCGGGTGCTTATGTCTAGCACTAAATCTGATATGAAGTTCCCTAGCTATTGAGACTCCAAAATGACTCCAACAAATCCGAGCTCCGTCACGGAAGGTTGAATTTTATTCTTGGTGACACGCGAGCACAGCTAACTATATACAAAGTTGGTGTATAAATCGTCTGTACAAACGATAGAGAAGTATATATACACAGTTCTTGGCTAATTGCCACATAAACATAGTTGTCTTGCAGTATTAAATTGTTCTGTGCTCTTAACTCTTTGAGCGGCAAGATATATTCCTCTCGACGTTAGCCTTAAAGCGTGAAACCCTCAGCGTTATTCGATAAAGTTACTGCTTCACCGTTAAGCGTTATTGTTAATAATTGACCTAAAAAGTTCGGCCAACCACCAAAAACTAGGAGGATTCACAATATTGTAAAAGGGGAAGTTATTCGGACTTATGGTTCCAGGTGTGGGCTCTATTGTGTGATAATAATAATAATAATGACGTCATAGTGTGTACAGTACACAATGATTTTTGTGAATTCTCTACAGATGCATTAAACGTGATTGGAAAAAAATAATAAAAAAAACAGTTAATAAAACGAAAACAACGTCAAACAAAAATAAAATACATTCAAAACAGATTGAACAGCCTGTGGGCATTTTGACGCCGAATTACAATTACCAAATGCATTTAAACAACTTCTCGAATATGTGCTGGCTCCTAACACATGTCTTCGTGAGAAGTTGCAGTATGCTTAGACGGCCTATCTTATTCATAGTTTAAAATACGCGTTATTGTCCAAAACTTCATACATTTATTCAAAAATGACACAGGAATAATAGCGGCAACGAAAAGTCTTGTAAATGACAGTTTTTTCAAGGAAAAGTATATATATATATATATATATATGTACAAACAAATGATCACAACTTTAGTAATAAAAACAATATTTACCAAATTATGACTGAACAGGAGCCAAAGCACGTCATATACATCTTAACAATAACCGATAATTCCAAAACATACTAACTAAAACTATCATAGGACCGATTACACGATAATGAGCAGGCGGTAAAAAAACGAGCGTTTTATACTTTGGTGAAATGGTGGGAAAGAGGGAATATACTACAGCGATCTTATTCCCTCGTGACATCGATATAAATATATTCAATAATGGCGACGATAAATCTTACAGAGGGCTTCACTAATTTGCGGTACAACACACATAATATTGTGAATGGGACAAGGTATTTGAGTAGGACAAAAAATGATTTAGAAATCAGTTGAATTTAAGTCTTTGTTGCGTTCTTGTGAAGTCTTCTTTGTCCTGCCTATGTGGTGACACTATCGCCATGCTGCATCCTGACGTTGAAGGTTGGGCTGCCACGTGTTGAATCCTGTGGAACTGGCTTGTTCTTGGGTGTCATTGTACGTTTGCCTTATGCCTGTTTTTGGGATTTGTGCGGTAGGACGCAAACTGGGGGCGTTTAAATCTAGGTACAGTTGGTTTGGGTCGGAAGGGGCATTTAAATTTAGGTACAGACCGTTGGAGTCTGCTGTTGCATTCAGGTGGTTAGAGTCTGGTGACACGCCGGTATCATCGTACGTCTGATCATCAAAACTTTCAAGGGCTTGGCCGTTATCGAACATCCCGTTGCGAATGCTGTGGTATACACGGAACTCATAAGTCGACTCCTGTGCGTTGGGCTTCCTTATACAGAGTAGGTACAGCAGGAGCAATATGAGAAGCAGTATCGCCACCGCTACTGCTAAACCAGCCACCGCGGGCAGTAGAATTGTACCGGTAAGTTCCGCTGTCTCTGGCATGGTAATGCTAGCTGATGTGGAATTATCAGAAGGAGTTATAATGCTAGCTGATGTGGAATTATCAGTAGGAGTTATAGCGGACCGTGGTGTAAAGCAAACAAAGGGAAGGCGCTGAGTGCACGAGCAAGGTCTAAATGTCGGGGACGTTCCTGCTTGTCTATTTTCTGTTGCAACGCAATTAGCAAACAACGAGTTTGCATAGTAAGATTCCGTCATCCCAAGTAATACTTCCCCATCCCGTTATTCTAAGCCTTATCCAAAATAGGCGACAGCACGACAAGTTCAAAGGCTGGTGGCTTAAGACTTCGGCCAATGTGGCCTGGTCTTTGATGAAGGCGAGTTCGGAATTGTCTTTTTTACAGTAATCTCGTGCGTCATAAAAACTGAGTTTCTGTCCATGGAAATAAAAATCGCCTAACTGGTTCGAGTATCGAGAGGAACAGACATCGCTTCCATATTTCTGCATCTTTGCCGAGTTCTTAGTAGAAATGAGAAGCATCATCGCTACACAGCATAAGACATACCGCGAACCATGACGCGAACCCATTGTCCTGGATCAAAAGCACCATCGGGGCGTTTTACATGTAGGAAGTCTGCCACACGTTTAGACTACATTCTTATGGTACACCTTATAGTTGAATGGAAGAGTCATTTTTATTTTGGGGCGGGAAAATCTCTACAGGCCGTGCTACAATGCAGTATTTATTTTTTATGACCGTAATAGGGCTGATATATCGACGGGCGCAAGTGACGCTTACTTTCCATAGATGTGGTTATTTTCACGGTTTTCTGGAATTTTTTTTAATCAGTTACGGTTTTCTGGAATTTTTTTAAACAGTTATGGTTTTCTGGAAATTTTTTAAACAGTTACGGTTTTCTGGAAATTTAAAGTTGCCTTAAAATAAATGTTACATCAATGCAAAACACATTATCAATGTAAATTTCTCATTAAACTGGGTGGAAGTAATCAATTTTGTTTAATTATTCTTTACTCCAGTAACAAATACCAGTAAAACACACCAAGAATCAGGGGGATAAAAAACTATCAGTCGGTATAGCATGTCATCAAAAAGTATATAGGCTATATATTAAATATAGCAAAAGCGGTAGCGAACCTTAAGCAAAACAACAAAAGATTATAAAAAATAAATTAAACGACATAAATGTGTGTGTGAATAGAACATATTTAGTAAACAATAAGCGAAAAACAAAATATTAACCCAAAGCGGTACCTCTAAATACAACTTTAAACTGTGATGATAAATGGCTTGTTTGATCAAAGTCATTTTCTTGATTTATTTTTTACATATATTCGGCTGTAAACAATAAGTTACGTGTTTTCTTGCTGGCAAAAAAATTGCGTCTCGACATTACGACAGATTAGTTTGATGGTTTAGTCAAGTGCATCGTTTTTCAAGGGTTGTAGGTAAAAAAAAAACTGGTAACTATAGCTGGACGGTTGTGTCCTTGGGTTCTACGAGTTTAAAGGAACGTGTGAATCATACGCAACACACTGCAATAGCTCTAGTAACCCGACGGTGGGCGCGAGGTGATCTGACGATTTCACGTGTGTTAACCCACTTGGTTTTCCCATTCACGTGGATAAACATTATTGTCTAATTGTCCGATTACTTCCCACCCAGTGACGTGTTATAGCTAGTTCTCTTAATTATACATGTTGGCGACATTCCTTCAGTTTTTGTACCTATTAATCCACTTGATTCACGGAATGTCCTACATACTATACTTAGTCCGACTGCTTAGCTTGTCGGGTTAGTGCGTCACCTTTTAGCCGAAAGGTTGCAGATTCAAAACTAGTCGCTAGCTAGACCGTTGAGTTGTAGGGCACTCTTTTTTAACTTTTTTTGTAAAAAGAATTGTATCTTAAACATTTTTAAACGAAAAGCCTTAAACAAAAACACAAAAAAACAAAACTTCACAAACCAAAAAACTATTAAGGAAAAAAACCTTAAATTTATTTACACGATAAAGAATATAAATAATCAATAGAATAATTGGCCGTACTAACATGCATTAACTTGACACAAGCAAAGTAAAAAAATGACACATGTAAGTAAAAATCACCTCATTTCCCCATAGATTTATTTTTGAAAATTTGACAATAAAAAATCTAAATATTTAAACATTTTATGAACTCAGCATTTTTAATCTTACAAAAAGCATTAAAATTATGCATTTATCCAACTTGCATAAAATGCTCTTGACTCTGAGCAAATTTGTAACTGGGTGATAATCTTTCCACAATTAATCATCATATTGTATTCAATTGTCTCTTTGTGAGTAAATCCAAAAATTTGTTTTCCATCTTGTCCAGCTTTTGTTCAGTGTAGAGAAGCTGAAATAATTCAGAGTTCAAACCAGGTAAGCCGATCAGTTAGTTCTACTGGTGAAGCCCATAGGCGGTAGCTCTAATTACTACAGGATCACTTGAGTCGCTTAAATCGATTTGAGGGTTAGGGTTTCAAGAGCTTCCAAGCGGTCCTGTGGTATTTAGAGGCACGTGCACAAAGGTAGTGGATTCAAAATCTGCACCACTTTATCTAGTGTGTTCTGGGGCAAGGCACTTAACCAACTTTGTGAGAATCTAGTGATTTATTATGTTAAATAAATACTGGTAACGCTGCTAAATTACTAACCACAAGCTAGTCAGTGTCCTTGGAAAATGTACTTGGCGGACACTCCCTGAACCAAGTGGATTTCTGGGTTTTACCAAAAATGAAGGGTCCACCTTAATTAAATACAATACACAGATGGTAATCTGACAATGGCCCTTGTGATTAGACCCTTGCATTTTTCCATTACAGAGATATTTACAGAGATAAACATGAATAGCGTACATCCCAAAAAGTGATAAATAGGAGCATTATTTGAGAATTTGTTACCAATTTCAAACTAAAGGTGATAGCCTGGATTTTTTTCCTTCTTGAGACATTCGTTAGAACTAGATTTTTTATTTTGAATCAATGTTATAAACTATCATAGACCAGCGTTTACAACTTTTTGACTGAAAGGCAAAGCACTAACGCACAAGGCCATCCTTCATGACACTTTTTAAAATCTGAATATTTCACTCACCTGTTTCCGTAGTTCCTGATTTTCCAAATACAGTTTGTGGCACTGTTCACAATCGACAATCACTTCGCATTTATTGATCTCCAGTTCCATTGGCGGAACTGAATTTTCTGACGCCGATTCGTCGTAATCATCAAATGATTCCTCTGTTCTGTCCTCTTTGCCGTACGAGTGATCTTGAAGTTCATCTGCAACCAAACAAGTTGTAAAAAATCGTCTGTGACATCAAAATGAGCATTTATTTTCACAAGCACTGCTCAGCAATACTGATGGCCACTGACTAAAAAAAGGGGGGATAAAAAAAGCGATAAAAGAATTAAATTTTAACTAACACTTTTAAATAAAAAATCCTTTCATTTTTAGTTTACAACTTAGAACTTCTGTATTATTAATTGTAAATAAAAGCTACACTGCTTGGCGACACGCAACATCTCTGTTACTTCAGAGCTAGAGCACAACGTAACATCTGTGTTACTTTTACACCAAGGTAATCAGGTAATGATTAAGGGCAGACGGCATTCGTACTGTGCCGTGTGACGTAAAATTCTTGGATCAAGGCAAGACGAACGACTGCGAAAGCATTTGCCAAGAATGTTTTCTTTAATCAAAAGGAAAAGTCAGAGATTCAAAGTCTCTTCTTTAAATTTATGTTTCAACACAGAAATTACTGACATGATAATATAAACTTGGCATATCAAATGCTAATAAAAAAAAATCTTTGTATAGTATATCATATAAAAAGGTTTTACAGGAGAAATTGAGGCTTAGGTAATGCTAGATGATTAAAAGTTGCATAAATGTTTAAAATGTTTTAAAGAATTTGAAATATAGGTATAATTGTAACCCAGCATACTAAATTACAATCATGGGACTTTGTCTGTGTTGTGGGCTGGGCATTGGTAAGGGAATATTTATCATCTACGTATTTAAGAACTGTGGTTTTCCTAAACAAAATAACACAAGACCACATTACACCACTGTGATCATCATCAGTGTCATGCCAATAGTCAAGATAGGACAGGATAGGATATTCATGTTTATCACCATGAATGAATAAACAAAGGGGGTTAAGACAAGTCGCACCCATCGCAGGGTTACCAGAGCTATTGTAATGTGTTTTGTATAATAGACGTTCCTTCACTGTGGTAGAACCCATTAATCCGCTAGATAAATTATACTAAATAGCATGGTTAATGTTATGGGTGCAATGCTGCATATTTCGAAGTACATAAAGTTTGTGACAGGTGGGTGCTAATACAGTAATTAATTAAAATCCAGGCTCAGTAACAAAATTTACAGTTCCGTTACATATCAGTTGTATGGATATCCAATTTACCAGTACTGTAAGATTACCACTAAAAATGCAAGATACAGTTAACCAATTTGTGTTGTTTAACGTAAATAGTGCACAATTAGTTTCGGTGAAGGGGTAAGTAGTGAAGTTGCAAAATGTTTTTTTTTTTTTAGATTTTAGTGGATCATAATTTTGAATTTACCAAGCAATTTCTACCAAAAAAAACAACAGATTAACCTTTTTTCTAATTAGTTAACCATTCAGAATCGAAATATTTCAGAATTTAAATTAAAGCTTTATAAATTAAAACTACTGTAGCGAATCGTATAGTGGCAGTTTTTATTCTCCGGTCTCACATTTAACACAAACTTTTTTACTATGCGCCGCAGCGTAAAAAGCGCCCGCATGTCATCAAACTAAGGTCAATCAAGTAATCACCAAACAGGAATGCGAGGAACAGTACATTACCTTTTCCAAAATTGTCATTGTCATTCAGGTTCTCATTAAAACTTGTGTTTGGTTCCATTTTTATAGTTTTGTACATCATTTTCCGCCGGTTCTTTCCTTTCTTGAAAGATTTTGAGCGAAAAAGCAGCGCGTCTGAGATGCTGTTGTATTGAAAAAGTGTCGGAATTGCATTCGGTTTCAACTTTTTCAGCCCATCGGCCCGATTTTGTTCATACTGGTCAGGAGAAAAGTGATGCTGCAAGACAAACATAAGGATAATTTTTACTGCGGAATGTATATGAAGTACCAGTACGTATCGCTAGTGTAAAAAAAGGATTTCAGATCATGACAGTTTAAATAGGAGCTTTAAATGAAACTTAAATGTTTATTACTGTTTTTTTGCTTTTAAGGTTGTATAAAGGGCTTTTATAAATTAAAAACAAAAATAATTATTTACCTAGTACTCTAACATTCTCAATACACAACATTCTGTGAAGTTTAAGATAATAGAGTGTAGTTGGTGTACTATGGCAAAGTATCTACTGGTACTAGTATAAATAAATAAAACGGACAGCGAGTCACAAAAAGTACCCATGAGGTCTATTAAAACAACTAGAGTGGAAGTTTTAATGCTGGAGCATTATAATAAAAGAATTACCTCACAAAGACGACTTTTTGGTGTTGGTGTCCATCCCCAATGTTCGATCCTGCAGTTTTCCATCCATATTTTTCTTCTTTCTGGGTTTACGGGAAAAACAAACAACCTATCCCCCTTTCGGTTGTTTCCCGTGCAGTTTGGAAGCGCACATCCACCCATTGATGATATGTACAGTTGCCTGGAAGTGCACCGGAGCACACTTTGTTCATTCGAGAGCGAGGGACCACAGCATTCGACCGTGGCGTTTGCCTGCGTGGCATGTGTTTAACGACACGCCATGGCGCCTAATAGAATACATAAAGCAATGATTATAAAAATATCATTAATCTTTGAATAATAGAAGAAAGAAAAGTGGTTAAAAAAGCTTTTTAAAACATTTAAAGTGTATTGTGGTGTATAGGCTAAACCACCATAATAAAATCCATAGGCCTTGCATTTCTTTCAGAAGCGAGTTTAAAATAAGTGTGGGCTTAAACTCTAGAGAACTAATGCGCCGACAACGATGGAATGATCCATATTTTTATGCAGTTTACAGACGATGAATAATATAAGGTTATCAAAACGAATACAATCAAATTGTATGTCGGCTAGGCTACATTATGCGGCCAGATATCCCAATTTGTAATAGCGTCGCTGGCCTGCCGGCACCTCGAGAATACATAACGTATTTCAAATCGGCAGGCACTGGCGAATTAATCACATACTTCCAAATTCATAAAGATAAAACCGGAATATCCTACCCAATACCGTAACTCACGTTTGTAGCCAGATGTTGGATAATAAACATTTTTTACATCACGTATGCAGATATTAAACAAAAATAAGCCGTATATTTTCAGCCGCTCCATTTGTGTGGCGCCTACATCAAGGTCACGAGTTTTTTCCCACAACGTATGATATAAAATCAAAGTAGACCTGTGATATTGGGAAAATCCAACGTACATGCAAAGATGTTGTTTAATTACATGTTACATTAAACAGCATGCTAACATTTTGTACCACTGACATCCAACATGTCTCTAAATATCGGTCTACACCACACATGGGTATATAAAACCTTGATTGTTATGTGTGATTTTATTTTATCTGTTTGATGCCGCAACTAATCATAATTTAAATATATGTGTAGTACCATAGAATACTATATAATATATAGTATTCTATGGTAGTACTTATTGTACTCCGGTGTTAATTTCGAACCATCGCTTGAAACGTTGGAAAATTCACCCCATTCGTCAAAACTTAGTCGCTTCGAAGCGTCTACGGTACCGCAGACTTAGCGCTTTAAAGCGGCCTACGGTATAACACGGTAACGTGTGTTACAGACTTAGCGCTTTGAAGCGTAAGCTCGTAACGTAGCTCAAAAGTAGTCGCAATGCAGCCTTTAATTAATCCGAATGGTTTATTATGCAATTTTTAGTATTAGCGTTTATATTTAAATCATTGTGTTAATTATAATTAGCCTTTGCCTAACAATTCTTTTAAATTCATCTGGTGTATAGGTTATAACGTAGCCTACAGACCTAGGCTATATATTAGTCCTTTATGCACAACTTAACCTAATTTCTTGCTTTCGTTCAACTGTAGGCTATTAATTGTGATATAAGCCAATTACAGATATTTAGGAACAACAGAATAGGGAACCAGAAACCAAACTGTAGGCTATAAAATGAACAAAACTGTAGGCTATAAAATGCAGATGCAGGTAGTATGCTGACATGCGCAACATCACCTCGGAAAGTGTCGTAACATCAGCCACTCTGCAGGGCAGATTTGGATCCCCCAAAATACCGGGTACTGGTAGTGCAACATATGTTAATCCTAGCTGAGGGTACTAGTCTAGAACTATGTCCAGCGATGATTACAGCATCCTCTCCAGGCCGGATTTAGTCAGTTGTGTCCTAAAACATGAATATCCCATATTTGCCCCATGCCAGCCTCCTTCCTTTACCACTTCCAGTTCCATTTCAACACCACATCCAGCGCCCCATTTAGCACCACATCCAGGCACATTCCAGCGCCGTGTCCTGCACCACACCCAACGTCATATTCCAGCAGTCCAGCGACACTCCAAGCTCCATTCCAATACCATGTCCAATGTCATTTCAGTGCCACTAGCCCCCACTACCAGCCTTACTTTTGCACCACGTCCAGCCCAATTTTAGCACCACTTCCAGGCCACATCTAGCCCCATGTTAATGCCTTTAACCCCTTCCAGCACCATTCCAGCCACATGTTTATCACCATGGCACCCCCCTTCAAGTGCCATGTTTAATTTAATTAAAAAACACATCATGCACCTTTCAGCTCTCATTCCAGTGCCCCGTTCAGCCTTATTTCAGCGCCACGTCCAGCCCTGTTTCAGTGTTTCGACCAATGCCAGCTCCATTTGGCGCCACTTTAGCCCCAATTTTAGCACCACTTTTAGGCCACATCCAGCCCCATTTCAGCGCCACTTCCAGCAAAATTCCAACTCCTTCCAGCACGATGTCCAGCCCCATTCCAGTTCTATGTCTATCCCCATGCCACTCCCTTTCAATTGTCATGTCCAATCCAATTAAAGCACCACATCCTGCGCCAATTTTAGCGCTGAGAA